>QYAL01000029.1:0-565994 GCA_003988805.1 Ploettnerulaceae sp. D365 | reverse complement strand
TTCCATGGAGGTCAACCAACTACCAACAACTCAATCAGATTATACACGACTTTAGGATAACCAGAAGCTTTTGTATATACACCTGTGAATCCAACAAAGGGAAAAATTCACGAGGTCCTGATAATCACGAGGTCCTGGTAAACCACGTTATGCGATTAATATTATTATAATTCTAAGTTACGCGTAACTTAATTAAATATATAAATATAATACGTTTGGGCCTATTTCTCGCTTGCTCGCTTTCTTGCTTTCCCGCCTCCTCGCCTCCTCGCCTCCTCGCTTTTTTTTCCCTTTGATTCAAACTATTTAGCCTTAATCGCCTCTGCTTTAAGGTATTTCGCGAACAAAATATCGTGAATTTGAACTATTCATGCTTTATTATTAATTAATTTTGACTTAATCGTGCTGATGAATTTGGATTTTCGGAACATAGGGCAGCATAAGGCGGCAGGCAAATATGGGTATCGAGGCATGCAAAAAAGTATTTCACTTTTCTCGAGGCATCGGAAACAATTAGCCCTATTTCAGGGCATGGGGAGCTGAGGTGAGAATAAACATTAAGCTTGATTACTAATGACTTAACAAGCCCGAGACAAGTAAGGTTTAGTGGCACCGTTGGACCCCAGAAAGTCCACTCTTGCAGGGTCTCTGCCAACACCACCAACCCCTAACCATCCATCATAACTTGCTTTTCTCGCTCACTTACCTCTGTATCGTTACACTACACTCATTTGTACACCATACCCGCAATGCACAATAGATTATAATTTTCGTTCGTTTCACATTGCTACTGTACCTCGATGGCAGACATAACTCACCAAGTCCCAGAATGGGAAGCGGTGGCGCCTAAGAAGAGTATCTTTAGCAAACCTACTACACAATCGCCACCTGCATACACCAAAGAAGCACCAGTCGAAGGTGCTGCGACTGTCAAACCCACATTATTTGATCGATTTCAACTTTACCGCGCCGCGTGGGCAGGAAGGAGTCGCAGGAGCAGGCTGCTGATCATTGCCGCGCTTATCTTCCTCGTTGCGCTCATTCTTGGTCTCGGTCTCGGTCTCGGACTCGGCCTTAAGCACAAGTCGTTAGTTACTCTTGATATATTTTCCCCTGTGATCCTTCCCCAGGATCATTCTCTCGAACTTTTTCTACTACTCGCGCGTATGCGCTCGTCTTTCCCGACTTTTCGGTCTCTTTCCCTCTTGTCGCATTCAGGATTAAACTACGTCCTAGAGAACTGACTAACTCTCCTCCCTCCATAGGAATAGCGCACAAAATCTACCTCTACCGACAAGCAATGGCATCTTCACCGGTGATCTGACATACTATAGTCCAGGTCCGGGTTACGGTGCGTGTGGTTTTGAAAACACATCTACTGATTCGATTTGCGCCGTCTCGCATGTGCTTTGGGATTCGATGTTGACGAGTTCGAATCCAAACGATAACCCGCTTTGTGGGAAGAAGATTCGAATAACGCGATACAATGAGGCGGTTGGTGGGAATAGGAGTGTTGATGTGACTGTTGTGGATAAATGCATGGGCTGTGAGCCAACGGATTTAGACTTGAGTATCAAAATGTTTACGACTCTGGCGGACGAATCGCTGGGCAGGGTTGTAGGGTCTTGGGCTTGGTTAAATTGAGGAGGAAAAGCGTACATACGGGCATGAATAATGTTTATTTTAATTGTGTGCACAGTGTTGCAGAAGATTAATTTTGAAGAGAGGTTTACGAACGAAGAGTTTCTGTCCTGATGACCAAATCCAGGATATAATCCGTTCAAGGACGCCATTTACAAACTGAAACGTGGGAGCAGTAACGGGGGCATTTCGTGCCATGTTATTGTACTGGATGATAATGAGGAATTCTCAAGCGTCATTCGTCGGCCCTGACTGCAACTTCAAGTATTTCCCGAGTGACATGATGCAATGCAACTCGCCTGGTAAGCCAAATACTACTATACAGGGTGGGATGACCTACAATTATCCTTCTCAGAAGTCGACGATCGTATCGATCATTTGGCTCCTTTGGTCAGTGAAGTACACATCCCACCTCCAGCGAACAGATCTTCTATATGTCTTGGGAATATCTACCACGCTCATATTCGTTTCTCGTAAGGATTGTGATTGACCTGGATCTGACATGCTAGTTGGAGTAGGGAAGAAGCTTGGGCAGAAAAAGTAAGCGAAATGTGTCCGGCCTCCCTTAAAATAGTTCGGTTAATGGCATTGGTGGTACAGCTGTGCAATTTGAGGTTCATCTGACCTCTCCACCGCCTAAAATATCTTTGATGTTGAGTTGTCCACTACCTCTCGGTAATGGCTGCGCCTGATTTGGGCTTTCCTTCCATCCAATCATGTATATCATCCTAAAAGTGGCTGGTAGTGAACCATCCTCGTTGCCATGCAACTCTCGATATATGCCTTCATTTGCCAATAGAATATCTCTCTTGATAGCACCAGCCTCTCTTCCAATGATGGCATTGCTCTCTCCCATCGCCTGTAAATCTTGCATCAAAGCGAATGTATCCGGGAAGTCGACAATGATGTCATCCACATCAACAGTCAACATCTTGAATCCAGCTCTCTGCAGCAGGCCGCCCATATCTCTGACATCTGCTAGGGGTGACACATGTGGGGATACACCGCCTCTCCTTTCTTGGTCTGCAAGTTGCAGTGACGTTCGCAATTCATATAAGGTATCTCCTCCGAACATCGCTGCGATGAATGGAGCGTCGGGTTTTAAAATATTGTTTATTTGCGCCAGTAATGAAGGCAGGTCGTTGATCCAATGCATACTCAAGGAGCTTAGCACGGCATCAAACGTATTCGCTTCATAGGGAAGTCTTTCCTCATCGTCGAGCACTTCGCGTGAGAGGTTGATCTCGCTGTTGAATGGTAAGTCGGCATCTCGGTAGAGCATATTTCGAGACGAGTCTGCTGCAGTGAGCTTGGAAAGCCGGGAAGAAATAGGTGTAGCTTCTTTAGAGGGGTCGATATAGGGGTCTGGGAGGGTAAGAGCTCGTGCAATGTTACATGAATTTGCGCCGAGGTCGAGCACATGGTCGAAATGTCGATTGATATCCTGCGATAATTGGTATCAGGGGCTCAATTAGAATCATAAAACCTACCAGAAGTCTTTCAGACAATCGCATAGCCACCTCATCTTTCAAGTAGTCCACCTGCCTGCTTCTGACTACACTGGCAGCTGCCCGCTCTTTTTGTAAGTACTTTGTGTGTCGATTGAACACTTGCAGTGTTGGTGATCCGGGGGCTTGAACAGCATAGCTCCGGGAAATACATACCCCCCTCCGAATTGCAGGGCACGGTAGGAGAGTTCGCAATGTCGCAGGCTTCATAATCAAAATTTGACAGCATGAGGCGTTGTCGTGAAGAGAAGAGGGACCGAGAAGGCTGTAAGGTTCAAGACTTTGGCGCGGCTCAAACCCAAAGGAGCCCCCTGTCAAAGCCGCATGGCCACTACTGTAGTTACCCTCCACGAGGGGGATCATCACCACAATCAAAACCTCGAAAGTCAACCTCACTACTTCAACGACAACTCGCCATAGATCTGAACGACTGCTGGCTGTTACGCCACCACCGCTACAACGGATGGAGTTCCACGAACAAGGCTAAACCCTCGAGGCCTGTGCAATACCCGCGTTCTAGACTATCCGCTTGCGAAATAACAATTTCAAGTCCGATCAAACGACCACATCTCTTTCCCCCTTGCAATACCGAGTTATTCGGGTCGATTTTGGTTGACTCTCTTGAGTCTTGGTTTTCGACCATTGGGGAGGTCTGCAAGGTATTATAACCGCGTACGGGTAGAAGAGCTGTAGCTTCATCATGGCCAGCTCGGCGGCAGCGGGCTTTCTGAGCCGCGGATCGTCAGGGAATAATTCGAATATGCGCGGATTGGTTCAGTTTATCGCGGACATACGAAACGCAAGGGCAAGGGAATTGGAGGAAAAGAGAATTAATAAGGAGCTGGCGAATATACGGTTCGTGATCATAAATGAATAATCTTAGGGATGGGCATAATGCTAATGGTCTTCCTTCCTAAAGGCAGAAATTCAGAGGTATGGCTGCTCAACATTGAACCCGATATCAGCTCTTGTACAATGCTGATTGAAAATTCTAGATGGGAATTTGAATGGTTACCACAAGAAGAAATATGTCTGCAAGGTATACGATCCTAGTAGTAGTGTATCAGGTATGAATCTGACAAGCTGCTAGCTGCTCTATATATACATTCTCGGATGGAATGTGGACTTTGGACATCTGGAAGCTGTCAATCTCATTTCTGCCAACAAATATTCGGAAAAGCAAATTGGATACTTGGCCATGACCCTCTTCCTCCACGAACAGCATGAACTTTTACATCTAGTCGTTAATAGTATACGCAAAGATCTTACCGACCATAATGAGCTATACAATTGTTTAGCGTTGCATGCCATTGCCAATGTCGGGAGTAGGGAGATGGGAGAAGCCCTGAGTGGCGAAGTTCATAGACTACTGATATCTCCGTAAGCCCAGAGTAATAAGTTGCAGTGCAATTGCTAACATAACTTCCACAGGACCTCCAAGTCATTTGTCAAGAAAAAAGCTGCTCTCACCTTGTTGCGCCTTTACCGTAAACACCCAGACATTGTCCAGCCACAATGGGCAGAAAGAATTATATCGTTGATGGACGATGCCGATATGGGAGTTGCTCTCTCCGTTACCTCCCTCGTCATGGCACTTGCCCAAGACCAGCCCGATCAGTATAAGGGTTGTTACGTTAAGGCAGCCTCGAGAATGAAAAGAATACTCGTGGATGGGGAATATGCAGCAGACTACCTTTACTACAAAGTACCGTGCCCATGGATACAAGTCAAGCTCCTCAGACTATTACAGTATTACCCACCTTCAGGTATGTCTCCTCTCCTCTCCTCTTATTCGCTCTAGAGATCTCTCACTGACTTCTGTCTCAGAGGATACCCATATTCGTGATTTGATTCGGGAGTCACTGCAGAAGATCCTGAATTTGGCTTTGGAGATGCCCAAGAATGTTCAACAGAATAACGCACAAAATGCAGTTCTGTTTGAAGCCATCAATCTTATTATCCACCTCGATACCGAACAGGCATTGATGAAGCAGATTTCACATAGACTAGGAAAGTTCATTCAATCACGTGAAACGAATGTACGATACCTTGGGCTCGAAGCAATGACCCACTTAGCTGCGCGAGCAGAAACTCTAGATCCCATCAAGCAACACCAAGGAATTATCATCAGTTCGTTAAAGGACAGAGACATCAGTGTTCGGCGGAAAGGTCTCGATTTGCTTTACAGCATGTGTGACCAGACCAATGCCCAACCAATCGTTGGCGAGCTTCTACAATACTTACAGAATGCAGACTTTGCTATTCGAGAGGAGATGGTCTTGAAGATTGCTATTCTGACGGAGAAGTATGCCACAGACATTCAATGGTATGTCGATATCTCGCTACGACTGATCGCAATGGCGGGAGATCATGTCAGTGATGAGGTGTGGCATCGCGTTATTCAAATTGTTACGAATAACGAGGAACTCCAAGTTTATGCAGCACAAAACATCTTGCAGTATGTCAAGGCAGACCATTGCCATGAAACTTTGGTTAAGATCGGTGGGTACATCCTCGGCGAGTTCGGCCATCTCATTGCGGAAGATAAGGGCTGCAGTCCCATTGAGCAATTCATCGCCCTCCAAGGAAAGCTCCAAGGCTGTTCTTCTCCAACAAGGGCCATCATACTCTCATGCTTCATCAAATTTGTCAACTTATTTCCAGAAATCAAACCTCGGCTCATGTACGTATTTCAGGCCTACAGCCATACTCTTGACTCGGAACTGCAACAACGAGCCTGTGAATATCTTGCATTGGCCAGTTTACCTACGGATGATCTCCTCCGAACTGTCTGCGACGAAATGCCTCCATTCCCAGAACGACAATCTGCACTTCTGTCTCGGCTGCATCAGAAACATGCGAACACCAGTGACAAACGCACCTGGGTCGTTGGGGGAAAAGACGCAAATGCCAACGAAAAGGACTTCAACTTGGCTAGGAGTCCAGGTCTCCAACGGGCTTTCAGTGCGAATGGTATCACAACTAGAGCCAATGGCTCAGCTAATAACTTGGCTTCAAATGGCACAAACGGCCATGAGAAGGGTATTAACGACCTTGCCGGCTTGGATATGATGGATGCGGGCCCATTGGAACCTAAAACTTTGAAGGCACCTAATCTGGCCAGCGCTGCTCATCTCTCGCCCGACTGGGAACTTGGATACAACAAATTACTTCTCAAGGCGGAAGGTGTTCTGTACGAGGATGGACAAATCCAAATTGGTGTGCGGTCTGAATATCGCGGACAAATGGCTTGCGTCATTCTGTATTTTTCTAACAAAGCTCCAATAGCGGTCACTTCCTTCACAACGACTCTTGACCTGGAGCCTGCCGAGAAGGAAAACCTGAGTTGGGAAGTCAAAGGCTTACCAGAGAGCACAATCCATCAGGGATCTCAAAGTCAACAAATGGTCATGTTTGAGGCTAAGAAAGTCTTCGAGAAGAGCCCAACGATCAGAATCAGCTATTTAGCAGGGGCGTTACAAGCACTCACTCTCAAACTTCCTGTAACCATCCACAAGTTCATGGATCCTGCAGAGCTCTCAGCAGATGATTTCTTCAAACGCTGGAAGCAAATTGGCGGTGCACCTCGTGAAGCTCAACGTATCTTTGGTGTCAAAGGTGGAAGTGGAGGAGGTCGTGAGACTAATGACAGCTTCATCAGAAAAACCATCGACGGATTTAGGTGGGGTATACTTGACAATGTCGATCCAAACAAGAAGAACTTTGTTGGTGCTAGTGTACTACACACGGGCGAAGGTGGAAAGTTCGGCTGTTTGCTTCGACTTGAGCCTAATTATTCGACTGGGGTAAGATCACTTCTGATATCTGGTCTTAACACATACTAACACGCTGATTTAGATGGTTCGTCTCACCATTCGAGCTACGGACGAGAGTGTTCCTCCGATTTTAATTCAGAGTATGCAAGAGCGTCTCGAGGTTGGCGTATCCACTCAACCTGAGATTTTGGAACCTCCAACAAGGAGGGAAATATCAGATGCATTTGGTAACGTGCTAGTATCGTAAGGCAATAGCTATGCACGCTGAAATCATATGTGTCTTGCGCTAGGATGTGCTAGAGAGCGTCAATTACATAGGTGCTGCATTTAATGGAGTTTTGTTGAGCGCTTCCAGTATGTTTGCCATGCTTTCAGAAGCCAATTATCTGTCAATCATTTCTGATTGGTCGATGATTGGTGTATCTCGTCACAAAAAAATGCGCACTTCTTCGCTCAAGTGAGGTTGCAGCCAGGGTAAATGTGTATCTGTTGAGTGTTCACCCAATGACTTCGATCTGCCCTGATCGGCAGCTCTCCTTCTTTAGCTCGGCACTCCACCGAGCAAGCTTAAAGTGCTGTCCTGATCATCTTCTGCATGCAGCTTCCAATTCTTGAGCCAGGTACCTTCCACATAATTCTTGGCTGATGCATGAGCATGAGTCGTTGACTACCCTTTTCTGGAAGGTCGGCAAGACTCCCTTCCCCCAAATATCTCAAAAATTACAACAAAAGACCTCTAAAACATAGTATTTACCGATACATACGTGGACACTGCAGCAGTTGTGCCAAGCATTATAAATGGGCTGATGGGCAGAATGAAGAAGGTCGCTTGCAGAAGCCGGCCGCGGCAACTTAGATTTGCAGGGTTTACTGTATAGTGAAGCCTTGTACATGTAACACAAGGATCCAACCCAAAAAGCGAGGGGGAAAATAACACATATTCGATAAAGCACGCCAGGAATCATCGCAATCCAGCTCAACAATGGTTATCAAAGCATGATTAGCATAGTGCAGCGAGCAGATCGAAAGGAGACTGAACCCCGATGCTGACGCATGGAGCAAATCTGCACACCTGAGTTGTGGCCTTCTAAAATCACCTGCAATTGACCTAGCCAGCAGTTTTATCTCGCAGAGGATGAGGAGATGAGACTGAGAAATTTCGTATCTACTGATTCTTGAAAACCGGATGGCGCTTCTCCACAAACGCTGCCATTCCTTCTGTACGATCCTCCAGCGCAAAAGAGCTGTAGTACAGACTTCGCTCGAGCTTGATTCCTGCTTCGAGACTCATTTCATCGGCTGGATTCTGTTAACATTTTGGGCAATGAGCAGAGGGAGAAATTGACGGTAATGACACTTACCACTTAGTATGGCCTCCTTTGCTAGCTGCACAACCGGCAGGGAACGAGAAGCGATCTTGCGAGCTGCAGCCAGTGTCGACTCATGAAGCTCATCTCTAGTTCATGGTCATTAGTAGCTGTTTGTTGATAACACAAGGAAGAAAAGTATAAACCTCTAGGGAGGTAACAAAGTCATATGGGACGACCATAAAGAAAGAAAGAATTGAGGTTTCACCAGTACCTACAATGGAAATGCCTTGGCAACCAAGCCGAGCTGCTCCATCTCCCTACCTGTCATAGTTGCAGAGATAAGGATCATGTGCATGGCCTTCTGCTTCCCCACGATCCTCGTCAACCTCTGCGTCCCTCCGGCACCAGGAATCGTACCCACACTGAGCTCTGGGAGGCCAAACTTTGCATCTTCTGCTGAGTAGATGATATCGCACATCATCGCGAGCTCAAAACCTCCACCCAGGGCAAAACCTGCAACTGATGCAATGATAGGCTTTCTCATTGATGTCACTGCATCCGACAAGTCCTTGAGGTACCCAATCTTGTATGCCTCGGATGTCCCAAGATGGAGCAGTTCGCCCAGATCTGCTCCCGCTGAAGGTCAATTGTCAGCGATTAGGAGCAAGAAACTCAGGAATCAACCAGAGACAAGCATGTGATTGGTTGACATTGACCTTCCATCTCGGACAGACCATATCGCGCGCGTTAACTCACCTGAGAATGGACCTGCCGCTCTGCTACCGGTCAGGATAACAACCTTAACCTTGTCGTCCTTCTCGACCCTAGGTAGCGGAGGAGTCATTAATCGTTTCATCAAGTATGTTCGGCAGGAGAGTAAGATGTGTTGAACTGAGAATAATAATGGGTTTGTGCAATACGTACATCGCAATTGCGGATACAAGGTTATCGATGACCCTTTGAGAAAGCGCATTTCGCTTTTCCGGACGATTGATTTTCAGCATGGCGACACCAGTCTCATCTACCATGACCTGTATGAGTGAGGATCCACTTGAGAACTCCATACTAGATTCTTGGGTCGTCGTCGGATTTGGAAGCCTCTTGTTGGCGGGTGTCGATAGTTACCATATGGCGACTTCTGGCCGTTGTCCTTGCTGGTCAAATAATTTGCTGGAAGACCATATTCCTGAATGATCAGCTAAGGCGTGAGATGTATGGCGTGGGAGCATACAGAAGTAGGATTCGGATTAAGAGGCTACTTCGGTATAAAGAAGTCCACTCTGCTGATGATGATTTGGATTGAATCATGGATGTCATGCAGGCTGCAGGACATCAGGAACTCCCTTCCGATGCAGCTCTCCGATGCAGGGCAGGGAACCCCAGACCCTCCGTAATGCGACAGAAGCCCGTTTCGCCTTGTCTCCTACCAAGTCCTGCGCTAATTCTCATATCATGACGCCAATAGCACTCTTAAGTCGAGATTGAAATTAGAACTCATCACTCATCACTCATCTTCGCCACAGTCGGGATGATCGGCTAAGGGTTTTCCCAGGCGATTTGTCGTCGAAATTGAAGTATTGAAGCTGATGAAACTATAGGCTTTCTTTCTAGCAAACATGTGCCTTTTCAGATGTCTGCAGGTTGTACATGCATATCTCGTCGCAATCTGTCTACAGTCGCGATCGGAGGCCGAGTATTGTACTCAAAAGATCAATCAGCCGGAACGCCGGACCTTACCCCTCCGCCCTTCATTCGAGATCTTTCGGTGAGAAGAGTTGAATGAGGCTTCTATCACACCAGGAACTGGCTGGGCGCAACAGCTGAACTTGAATTGCCGGCTTTGCTTTCTGCACATATCGTATTGTCACGGGCATGCTCTAGATCTGCTCTTTCGATAATGCGTTCCTAAAATCTTTGTAGGAACACAAACAAGTTATACCTTACCATGGTAAAGCTGGTGATCTTTGTTTGAGAACCACTCAACCATAAGTTGAAGTTTAGTCTTGCGCCATTTAATTTATCGGAAGTCCTGCCGTCAGAGGTCAAATAATACTGGCCGTACCTTAGAGGCTTAGAAGGGGCAGCAGTTAGGGGTCCTTATTGGATTCTTATCGGAATGCCATCTCTGCATATCCTCTTTAGCCTTGCCAAAACTGTGGTGCACGAGAGGGAGAGTAACCGATATCATTTTCAACGCTGTGTATTAGAGCTTTGTGCTACACATCAGAGGGTATTCGAGACAAGGCTTCTATGGACAACGCAAGCCCCACAGAATGTATGAGCCAGGCTTCTTCGACATGGCATTATTATAGTAGTGCCGGAATATATTCAGTGAAACAACCTAAACAGGTCGATGGGGCCGCCGCGGCAACTGGGTCTTGCCGGGATAGTTCCCACGGTGGGGGTGGATCATAAGTTCATAACGTCTTTGACTCAAAGCACGAAGCAACCACTCAGGTCCACGAAGAAAGACCGAGAAAGTAGAGCCTTGTTGAACGCTGGTCAATCTGCAAGTAACTGGACCGCAGTGGGGCTATGGATAAGCCTCATGGAAGTGAGCTTTAATCCCTAAACTTGGTCTTCCACATATGTTTCGCCAAGTCCGTCCTTTCTGAGAGCTTCCACATATATTCAGTTATATCCGATGATCGCCCAAAAACCATGAAATCAGACCAGAAGTCCAGCAAGACTCTCCGACGGCCATATTTATCATCCTTTTTTATGATCAAGTATATCTAGAATACCTCTTTAGAGTTGGGCTCTTCCCGAATTGGAATCGGGTAGAGACTAGGCCCCGGTCAGCTCTATGGACTCTTTTCGAGGTCTTAGGAAGGTAGGTTGTGCAAACAGAACTCCGAAGATTCTTATCTCTGGCTAGCAGACTTCGGGATGATAACTGCTTCGAGACAAAGTATTAACGAGGATCAATCTTGCAATGGGGCTCGAAGGGGAAGGAAGAAAAAGAGGAGGGGGACCAGCAATGATATATCTTGCGGCCCAGCCCTCTTATATCAATCACTCTCCTCAACGCTGAGACCTTTCACATACACAGCACCTTGCTCGTTTCTGGTCGTTTGGTCATTTGGTCATTGGGTTGCTTGTTGTGTCTTTCTGTCCACGAGACTGAGCTTCTTCCTATCCATAATGCCTCCTCCATTCCACGGACTAGAAAGCCTCACAGCTTCCGATCAAGTGTTGTTTAACCGTAAGTACTGTCGATGTTAACTAGTCCTTGTATTTTTTACTTCTTTACCCAGTGTATCCTGAGTCGGATTCTAACTTTCATTCTCTACTAGAATTCGGCCGGGGTCAGAACATTGCCGTACCTTTCAAAACAATTCATAGAGCATTCGAAAACATTGTCGACGAGCATCCAGTACGTCGAATTTCTGCCTGGAAGAAACATTGACCTTACGAAACCTCTCTTGGGCTCCCCATGATACATTAACTCCCGTGATATCGAGTTGATAGCACTCTGACCTGATTAGAATCTGATTGCTGTAGAGCAAGACCATCATAATCTAACGTACATTGAGCTTGAAAAAGCTGCAAATGGGCTAGCGAATCATCTCATTGCTATGGGCTTGGAACCTAGACAGCGGGTTTGTTTAGTCGTCCAACGCTCTTTGCCCATGATGATTGCAATACTTGCGATATTAAAAGCGGGTTGCCAATATGTGCCACTTGATGGACAAGTTACTGTTGAGACAGCTCTTTGCCACATATTGAATGATACCAAAGCCCCATTCGTTTTGTGTCTCGAGAAATTCCAAAGCAAAATCAAACGCCTTGCCAAATCAGCAACTAGAATAGTAGTTCTCGACAGCTGCCTAGAGGACTCAGCATGCACAATACGACCAGACTTGCATGTCAGTCAGTCAGACGGCGCGTATGCAATTTATACTTCAGGTGAGATTTTTCCTAAGCACACCGATCTTGTCTGACCATATTACAGGGAGTACAGGCCCACCCAAAGGAGTGGATATATCACATGGAAACGTTGTCAATCTTTTGGGTAATTACCCAGGAAATTTGAATATCAAACATGGAACGCATGTTGCTCAACTCTTATCGATCTCATTTGATATGGGTACGTTCTCTAGTTGTCCACTTAATGGCTAAGAGCATAGGCTAAACACCTCAAACTTTAGGTCAATGGGAAATACTTGGAACTCTGATGAACGGCGGAACATTGTTAATAAGGTCTGGTGATTGGAGATCTGTTTTGAAACGAGTAGGTCCTTTTATGCTACAATTCGATCATATGCTTCATAATGTAGTCTGTGGTCAGGATCGACTTACCCAACTGTGCTTTAGGCTCACACGATCATATCTACCCCGTCAATTCTTGGCACATTCCCTCGCGAAGAATACCAAAATATAAAAGTCATCGCTCTAGCAGGAGAACCATGTCCCAAAGCGTAAGGTTCCATAACTCAGGAATTTACGCAATGCACTGATGATTCCCAGCCTCGCTGATGACTGGTCAAAGCAAGCGGAATTGTACAATTGCTGTGGGCCGACAGAAGTTACCATTGTGAACACAATGCACAAGTATGCATTCATTGCATTGCCATAAGCTGTGGGTTGGTGGAAGTGGTTGACACTATATCTAGGCACACGTTTGGTAGTGAGCTCTCCATTGGAAAGCCAGTCCCCAACACCAACGTATACATCCTCGACGAAAACGAAAATCCTGTTCCTGTTGGACAACCGGGGCTCAGTACGTATTCCCAACCTTCTCACTACCTCCAACACTTGCGCTCATTAGGCAACTCATGAGAGCTTGTCTTGGTTTGATTTCTTTGCTCTGCAGATATCGGTACTAACTATCTTCAAGTGTGGGTTGGAGGAGCCGCTGTGTCACGAGGTTATCTAAACTTGCCGGAACTTACATCCACGAAGTATAAGCTTGATAAGTTCGAGAACGATGGGTGAGCTGCTCAGTATCTCCAATAGCAAGATAGGGAAACTAATTCGTGACAGCTCAAATATGTTCAGCACCGGCGATCTTTGCCGATGGCGACAAGATGGCTCACTTGCTTACGAAGGCCGGGTTGATGACCAAGTTAAAATAGTGGTAGTGTTACATCATACCAAATTTGTGTAGTACTAACTCTTCCAGGGGTTTCGAGTTGAGTTGGATAGCGTATCTGCGTCCATAGAAGCGACCCCCTACGTAGCCAAGGCATGTGCTATCCTCCATGATAAAGTCCTTTGGGGCTTCTACTCAGGGCCTCAATATGTCGAAGAAGCTACAGTCAAGTCCATTGTTGAGAAAAGGCAGCCATACTATGCAGTTCCCTCGAAGTTTGTGTACCAAGAAGCTTTGCCAATGACACCGAACGGCAAAATCGATAAGCGAGCTCTGTTGACTTCTGTTGGCAACACTACGCCCAGTCCACCCACAACACCTGAGATTACAGAACCAGCAAATGCAGTCGTTCCATACGAGAAGCATGAAGCGCAAGTCGTCATTTCGTCGCCTTCGGCATCCTCGTCCGGCAACTTTTCAGATAGTGACTATGAAGAGAAATTTGTACTACCTGAAAAAAGGGGACGACATGGACTTCGAGCACTTCGATATCGAATATTCTCTCTTTACCGGAGACTGTTCTCTGTGGTATTTATTGTCAATGTAATAGCAATTTGTCTTATGGCTAGCTTCAGCAAAACGGGGAGCGGCTTGGCGAACATCTCCACAGCTGTGGCTGCGAACCTTACTATGGCAGTGTTGATGAGGCAAGAATATGTCATCAATGCTCTCTTCACAGTAGCCTGCGCCGTACCGACTTCCTGGCCATTGTGGATCAGATTAAACTGCGCGAACATTTATCACATTGGCGGGCTCCACAGTGGATGTGCGATTGCCTCTGTGGTCTGGTTTACTATCTTCACTGTTGGTATGTGACATTGACCTCTTTCGGAATTGAATCGTTGCTACTTCAAGATTCTTGGATAGTCGAATAACGAACACAGCTAATTTCGTGGCTAGGCACTACAATAAACGATCCCGACCCAGCCGTTTTGGTTATTTCTTACTTGATCATAACACTTATGCTTGCAATGGTGGGGACGGCACACCCGACTTTGCGAATGAAATTCCACGACAGATTTGAAGTAATCCACCGCTTCGCAGGCTGGACAACACTTGCTCTTTTCTGGGCTCAAATTGTTGTCGTAACCAACAGCCATCGTGGCACGCAACAGCTTGGGTCAGCTTTGTTGGCAAGTCCAGGCATGTGGCTCCTAGCGACAGCAACTTTCAGCGTCATTCTTCCCGTAAGTGATAATATAGATCTACTTATTGGGCTAATTTCTGCATACAATGCACACGCTTCCTTTGAGATCATCTCTGCGTGTACTGCCGAAACAGAAAGAATTTCGTGTTGACTTATACATGATTTAGTGGCTACATCTCAGGAAGGTTGAGGTTAGAGCAGACATACTCTCTCATCATGCGGTCCGTTTGTACTTCACATATACCAAAAACCCTACACCCGGGACCGCCATACGTCTTGCCGAGAGACCGCTTGTGGAATGGCATGCATTTGCCACAATAGCCAAACCCGGAGCAAAAGAATTCTCCGTCCTAGTCTCCAACGCGGGGGATTGGACTTCGAGGCAGATCAAGACCGGGCCAACAAAAATATGGGTACGGGGTATTCCGGCCTGTGGTGTGCTTCGCATTGCCCCCTTGTTTCGCTCCATCGTACTCGTCTCAACGGGATCAGGAATCGGCCCTTGTCTTCCGCACATCTACGCCAAGACTGTCCCTTGCCGACTCTTCTGGTCGACACCACATCCGGAGCAAAATTTCGGTATGGAGATCATTAATGCGGTCAAGGAAGCTGATCCAGATGCCGTGATCCACAACACGAAAACAATGGGTCGGCCTGACATGGTGGCAATTACTTACAGATTGTTTCGAGAAAGTGGAGCGGAGGCGGTGGTGATTATCAGTAATAAGAAATTGACACAGATGGTTGTGTACGGGATGGAGAGTCGAGGTATTCCTGCTTATGGTGCCATATTCGATTCTTGAGTTGGCCGGACTATGTGCGCCAGGGAAGAGATGGAAGAAATGGGGGAGCGGTTTAAAGGAGGAGCGGTCAAGGGGGATTGGGATATTTCATATATTACATAGATCTACTTTAGAAAAATATGCTCACACAAATACTCTTCCACACACCTACCTTCCTTACCTTCTTTCCTTCCTGTCCCTCCTCCTCAAAAAATACTCACATAATCTCACAAAGACAGCTGCAAGAACGAGAAGCAGGATTAGAAGCAGAAGGAGGAGACGAAGACGGTAGTACCCGACAACACTCCTCACACAGCCCAAAGAACGACGGCTTCTCATACTGAGGCACCCTGGTAAACTTTGAACAGAATTCCACCTTGGGCCACGTATCATTGCGGGGCCCCGGCGGCTTCTTCGATCGCCAGATCTCGCAGTATCCATAGTCGGGTGTACTGGGATGTCCACAGGCGTAGATGACGATTGTTTCTGTACACATGTTTTGGAGTATCTGGTGTCGCTGTGTCGTCCTTTCCTTCCTCTGGTTTGATCTGATGTATGTGTGTTTTTTTTTGGGGGGGGGGGGGGGGAATGTGTGCACTTACCTTTAATTGACTTACCTTGAGGAGAGAAATTGGAAATTGTGGTAGTAGGTGCTAACAGAAATCAAAATCAAAATCTCTGGTCAAGTTGCGTGAATACCAGTTCAGGTTAATCTCACAACAACTGACTTATGGAAGAAAAGGAAAATGAAAAAAAGGAGGCAGTAAATTTTTCCCGACCTTTTTTTATACAATCCATTCGCCCTGTTCCTGATATTGTTCTCTCATTATGCATACTTCACCTATAATAAAACCAACAAAGTTCACTCTGATTGATTGGAAAAAACAATCGTATTCTCTTCTCTTTGTTACATCGGTTACTATAACCCCATTTTCCTTTCAAAGGGGGATATTCCTTTGTATCCAGTACACTGCTTCTTTATTTATTATTGTTTGTTGGAACAATGACTACCTCATCTCCAAGATATATCATTCAGTCTACTGTATCTTCTGTTCTCGAAGTGAAACCCCCATATTGGACTATTTCTACTCGCAGACGAATTCGAAGTTGATCATTTTTCTTTTCTTTTCTCTTTTTGGGATATGAGGAAATGATGTGCTTAGGTGCAGGTCTGTTGATATTTGATGTATACGCGGTTACCCGTTGAACTATTCTTTTGGAGCCAACTCATAGGGAAAACGGGATAGAGGGGTGGCCCGGGGAGGATTAAAGTCTAAAGACCTCGCGTAGGCAGCTCGCTTAAATTTTCAGGGGGCAGGGCAGGTTTCTTCATCTCCATCTCCATCCCTGCCTGGATCATCACTACTTACCGTACCGTAAGCTCTCTATCTAGATCTCAACGGGTGAAAAAGACAAAACAGGCATTATTTCACCTACTTGAGCGTAAAGCGCTTGCAGAAGAAAAAAGATTTCGACATTCCAATCTATTATTGTGAAAATATCACTTTACGCCAACGCCAGCGAGAAATTCCTCGCAAAATCCTACCTGTAAATACCAATACGCCATGCAACACCAACACCATCTATTGCTTCCTATTTTGAATTTGTTTTCTCGAGCGGTACTAACACTAGCTCGCATCACATCGCTCACGCTCCTATTTTTTTTCCATAGCTGTTTCCTCCTCAGCACCATCATAATCAGGGCAATCTACAGAGTTGCCATCGGAGTTGCCTGCTGCGTGGGTACTCTAACAATTTCATCCCTTCCCCCCTCAGCCGGCAGATGATGACTCCTCGTAGGTCCTATATTTTCCCATCCGTTCTGCAGCTTTGAGTTATCCGCTCGATCCCCCCTCACATCTCCACCACCATCTTCATCCGCCGTCTCAGCGGCGAAGCCATTCAGCTTTCCCAAGTCAACACCTCTCTCCCTTTGAAAATCCCGGAATTGAACGACGCCACCGATTAATTCTCCGTACGCGCTGCCGAAGATATCATCCATGCCCTCTAGCGTGCGTCCCTTGGTTTCCGGGACGCAGAAGAAGACGAAGAGACCAGCGATGGTGATGCTGGCGGCGAAGAAGAAGAAGAAGCCGCCGTGGAGCGTGGTGAGCATGGTTGGGGAGACGCGGGCGACTATGAACTGCAGGGGGAGGCGGTGTAAGTGAGAGTACGAACAGGAGAAATCTAGGGGATCAAAGTTGTGCGAAAAAAAGAAAAAGTATTATATATCTACGCTTGATGAATATAAAAATTGGAATGGAGAGGGAAGTACCTGACAGATCCATTGGACACCAGTTGTGAGACACACAGCAAGCTCTTTGATGCGCGTCGGGAAGATTTCCGCGCAGTAAACCCACACAACTCCGTTCCAAGCTACTGAGAAAGAAGCCTGGTTATCTAATTAACAAACACTGCAAACATATGGAGGGGAAAGCAGGTAGTGGAGAGGAGAACATACAGCATAGATATAGACACAGACAATCGCCACCCAGCCGGCAGCACTCTTCTCCTGCTCCACCTTCAAATCGACATGTTTGGCCGTCACGAATGCTCCGATGTACCACAGGGATAGACTGGTTCCGATGCTGCTGATCATGAGAAGCTTGCGGCGTCCGAGACGATCGATGAAGAATACCAGAGCGATGATTGTAGCGATGGTTTTGACCATGGCGTACATTCCTAGAGTTTATATTAGTTGTTGTTCTTGGAACCTCCCCCTCTTCCCCCTCCCTAAAATAAGCGAGTAATGGAGTATGGGTATAAAAAGGGGGCCGAGGGGTGCCACATGTAATAGAAGTAAGGGGACAACAAACCAGAGGCGAGCAAGACGACCTTTGTCCCGCTAAATCCAATACTCCGAAAGATCGTAGGTGTATAAAAATTAACCCCATTGATCCCCGTGAAATTCTGCCCGATCATCAAGCACACCCCAATAACGATCCTCTCCCGATTCCCCTTCCAACCCAACTCCCTCAGCAAGCCCCATCTGCCCCCACGTTCCCTCCCCACCAGTGGCGTGGGATTCTCCTCGCGGCGAATCGCTTCTTCGATCTCCTCCATCTCCAGATTGACATACTCGTGCTCCTGCGACAAGTTGCGCACGTAGGACAGCACCTTGCGCGCCTGAGCCGACTTGGACTTCTTGACGAGAAAGCGCGGGGATTCCGGGAGGATGGTGAGGGAGGAGAGGATGAGGAGGGAGGAGGGGATGATCTGCATAGCCAGCGGGATCTGCCATTGGCGACTGGCGGTGCCAGGGATGTATTCGTTGACGATATAGTTGCACCAGTAGCCGATGAGCGAGGAGAGCTGGTTGTTGATCTCATAGATGCCGACGAGGGAGCCGCGGATTGAGGGGGGCGAAAGCTCGGCTATGTACTGCGGTCCGTGTGTCAGGGAAGAAAAAAGGGGTAGCGAGATGCAATGGCTTTTCGGGGAACCGGGGATGATTTGAGATGAGGGACTTACGAGCGGTACCACCACCGTTGCACCACCTGCTCCAAGGCCACTTATGAAGCGGCCTGCATACATCAAGCTTAAGTTTCCATTCGAGAAAGTCTGTAGATGTGATCAGTTTTGCATGGTGTAACCAAACTATTCCGTTCCAATCCCCTCTAGACTATTCTTAACAATCTTATTTTCGTCCAATACTAGACACTTCGCTCAAATAGAAGAACATACCTGCAACACAGCACCAACAAGATACACGCCTGCTGAGATAGCCAATGCAATCTTCCGTCCCCAGTACTTCATACCAGGAAACGTCGCCATGGCGCCCAACAAACCGCCGATTTGCAGCAGAGAGACGATGTTCTCAATGATAGTGTTGTAAGCAGGAGTGCCATTCTCCGGAAGCTGAAAGTCACGAACGAAGGATGGCAGGACAAGGACACCGGCTATGACACCGTTATTGTAGCCGAACACTGAGAGGGTGGGAGGTTAGTGTACAGTACTGGAAGCCAGGGGATTGGATGGGATAGAAAGTTTTGAAGAAGAAAGAAAAAGATTTCAAGTTGATCCAAATCCTAAAATTTGTATGCAGAAAGTTGAAAAGAAAGCAAGTTTGGTAGGAAAAACATGACCATACTCCAGCTCCCAAGACAAGAAATGAACGTCAACATATAAGGTCTGTAATTATAGACTTCGGGCGGCGTAGGCCTATCTTCAGCGGCGCGTGAGAATCCCATTTTGTGCTTGCAGTAGGACGGACGGATGTAGATTAGGTTGCGAGAGGTAGGAATAGGCTTGTGCGTGAATGATGAGGTGGGAGCCTGGACGCATTGAATGCTTAGAATGGCTATTGAGATACGTGACGACTGGGGATAGATGTCATAGTGTGTAATATAGCAACAAGTAGTATATAGTATCCTATTCCCAAGCTGCAGAAACGAACTCTAGCCAGATGATGTGATGTGATGTGATGTGATTTGAGGTGATGGAAGTAAAGGAAAAACTTTGCTAGGCAAAGAGCTGGGAAAAGTAGGTAATAGAGGGAGGGCCCCTTTGAACTGAAGAGGTGGTGAGTGACGAGAGTGAGTGAAAATGGGGAATTTGAACACATCACACATCATACTATGAAGGAAGAGCAGAGGAGAATGGAGATAGCCAGGCTTGCTTGCTTGCATAAGCACATAGCGACAACGGAGCCTACTCTCCTAGCAATGTAGCAGCAACAACAGCTGGAGCATCACATCAGGGTAAAAAATGCAGAAAAGAGTGGGGAACAGGTCTGCCGTTGAATTAAGAATCTGGGCTACTGCCAACTGGCGCCAGCGTTGCGCCATGGGGTAATGTAGGTGACCTAACCTTGGTGTTTAATAATATCTTTTTTTTACCTAGTACAGGAAGGTTAAGCGGGGGAATGGAAAGTCGTCCAATCCTAAGTGAGATGAAAGATGGGGGGGGATTTATTGAGTGGAATGGATGGAATTAGTGAGTGAGTATTGAGTAGTGAGTCTACTACTTGGTTTGAGGGCGAGATCGGAGAACTTGCTGTTTTGCGGGGTTACTGTATTATTCCCGCTGGCGGGTTGGGGCCGTTTTATCCGGCTCTTATGTGAAGTAATAATAATGGACGTATGCTTCGATTGATTGCTGTGTGTGCTCGCTATGGGAGTCTTGCTCGCCAATTGTTCTTTATGTTACTGTATCCCCAAATACGTGCATACTCGAGTACTCCTCTAAAGGTCTTGTCTTCTTCCCCGCTTTCCTGTCCCATGCTCCCACGTTTTAGTGTGATCCATCATCGAAATAGAGAGCAGAGCCATTTACACCTTTCTCCAGTCCGTCATGCACCGCCCTACACTTCCCAAGCCCGCAACATCGACAACTTTCTCATGCCACGAAAGGAGAACACTCATAGCCGCTCCACTGCTCTCGCTCTGTGCCCCGGGTCGACCGCCCATTTGCGAGAACCCGGCGCCGGTGCTTTGGGGTGTAAGAGTCGAGCCTCGAGTAGGAGTTTTGCTTGAACCTGTGCTAGAAGCAGCCATGCCTTTGTACCTATATCGCAGACCATATAATCAGCATTTATCCATGCTTTAAATGTGAAATGCGCAAATGATACCCATTACCCCCTCCCCCCCTAACCACTTCCAATATTATCTGAATGAGCTACATCGGGAACCCAAGAGATATCAGGGTAAGAAGAAACAACAGGCCAACTCACAAATACTTCACCAACACATCCAACGCCTCCCCGCCACCCTCACTCTCGAAAATCCGCTGCAGCATCGGCGTCATCTCGCTCGCCTTAATACTCTGCAACACCTCTGTGACAGTCTGCAGATGCACGTCCTTCACCACCGCATCGCCTCCGTATGGCGCGCTCTCCAACGCGCCCCTCAACGCCCCCTCTGCATCTCCTCCGCGTAGCAGCTGTCTGACCTGCTGACCGATGCCACGGATCTCGCTTTCGGAGACAGGGGCGAACGCGGGGTGGAGAGTCGAGGTGTCGAAGTTCGAGGAGGATTCCGGGTCGAGGAGGTCGATGTTGATGGTGCGCCAGTTGTCCGAGAGGGAGGCGGTGGTGACTTGTTGGATTATGGACATCTTGATGGATGGAGGGGTAGCTTCGTGGTGGTGGGTTAGAGGTTCTGTGCAGGGCAGGGTAGAAGAGGTGATTGCAGATGTGGTTTCGTACGAGATGATGTAGAGCTCCTCAATCGTCTAGAGAATCGTTTAGTTTCTCTCGTGTTATGCGCTGGTCCTTGATGTTGGGATGTTGAAGGCCGGAACACAACGCCAATACAATGGAACCCGCCGCCTCACTCATCCACCTCCCATTTCCGCCCCACCCCGCTGTCAAAATAAATTCCGCCCTCCGCCAAGCAAGCGCAGTCCCCTTTCCACTATCCCTCTCTCCTCTCCTCTCCTCTCCTCCCTCTTCCTCTCTCCACCCCAACGCGTCCAATCCCCCAGCACGTTTCCAAAACCAGCCCAGCTCCTCGCACCAAATACCCCAACCTTTCAAGAGCCACCACCCCCAATGTAATAATTCTGTACCTAATTATTAATGCCTAAACTCTCCACTACAGTAGAATCAAATCCACCATTTCGTTGCAGTGCAATCCCAGATCCCCCTTCTAGAAGCCTGCACTGAAAGAGAAATTACAAATTACAGTACAGTAAAGCGAACCCCGTTACATGTACACTTCGTATCCATACTGCTGGGCCGCTTGATATGTACAGTACTTCGTACAGTACAGTACAGTATGCATGCATATGCACTGCACTGCACGATCAATCATGGATCGCATCGCATCGCTCAGCTGGGACTACTGTACAGTACTGTTCGTAATGATGAATAATCAGATGGGAGCAGGGAAACATCTTACTACGAGTACCTACCTATCCACTCCACTCAACTCATGAACTGGAATGATGCGAGCAAGATCATAATAATCATAATCATTATCAGAATCAGAACAAATCATCCTACGCCTCAACTCCTCCCCGTACCTTGTCATGACCTTGACCTTGACCTTGACCATGTCATCGCAATCTCACTCGCTCATCCTTCCTTTCGATTTTCCCGACTCGTTTAGAGTACAGTAATATCACATCGTGTTTATCTTTACTGTATCCATCTTCTAGGATAGATAGATGGATAGATAATAATAGCTACTGTCTGTCTATCTATCACATTTCCATCACTCTAGTTCTTTCTCACACCGTATATAATATAAAACAAACCCTCCTTTACCCATCCATACATTTGTTTTGATTATTATACATTACGTCGTATACCCCTGGCCGTCCGTTGCATTGAGGAGATCCGTTTCAATATTTTCTTCTTCTTCTTCTTTCTCTCCTATTTCTTTTCTTGTTCCTCATCTCAGCTTTCTATCTTTTGTCAGAAAAAGAAGAAAGAGAGAGAAAAAGCAGGGAGATCCAGCCCAGCCCCGTTGGTTCTGTCGATGCGGGTATGTATAGTTGGGACTGGATTTCGCATCGCATCGCACCGCACCGCACTAAAAGATTTCCATACTTTGTATAATTTATTTATTTGTGAAAAAGGCAAGCATGTCTGTAATACACCGGATACCTTTCAGGAGGGAAGTAAAGAATTATGCATGGTATTTTTTTTGGTTGGTTTATTAGTTTGTTTGTTTCTTGGTGATTTTGATATTTTTGGTTTCTTTTGATGGTGTGCACTTTATGGATGCTGCCGCTGCCTCTTGATGCCCCTTTGGAAAGGGGCATTCTGGATGTGTGCCTGGCTACAGCTGTTGGCTGGGTCTAGGATGGATAATGTGAAGTGCCGGCAGGAGAGTTGACCGGGGAAGCAGGATGCTGCATCAATGTGGCTGAGAATTGAGGGTGAGCACGCTTCATCTTTTCTTCATGCTTTTGCTGTTTGATGCTGATCTATTTTCTATCTCATTTTCTTTCCTTTTTGTAAAAATTTCGCATTCGTTGATATCATCAGTCACGATCAATTTTCGGGAGAGTATTTGTAATTGTAAAGTATTAGGTTTCTTATTATCTATCCTCCGCTCAATGTCTCGCTGACCGAGCCATTAACTCAAAAATGAGCACGCATATCCAATTATGTCTTCTCTCGCGGCACTTCTCTGCAGAAGATTTCATACAAGTCTATGATGGGTATATGATATCTCCACAGTACCAGCCAACACCTTCCCTCGAAGCGATTACAGTAATAGCAACAAGTGCCGATCAAGGTCCAGCCTCATCGAAGCAGAGTAGCGCAAGTAATGGTACAGCAAATCTTGTGGAAGAAACAAACGCCAGACGGCCAAGCAGGCAAAAACACAAATTATGAGAGAAAGATGTCCTAAATTGACCTGTCTCTTCTTCCTCCTTTCCTAGCATATACAGGCGCACATCGGCACCCGTGAGGGCTTGTCCGGTGTGCTTCAACAATACAGTGTAAAACTTGATAATCCAAAAAAGCAATAATTCTATATGCGCGCGATAAGCAAAAGCTGTAATTTTTATCCCCCCTGATCCAGTATTTTTGCACTCCCGAGATGTGAACCCATTTTGTGTAGCCGAGAGAGAGAAGCCGATAGAGACGACCTGTGATGATACAGAGAGCGAATAATTAACGAACACCCCAAATGACAAGAAAACAAAACAATGACAAGGAAAGTTGTGGATAAAATGCAAAAATCCCGAGATAGTACGGATCCGAATTTCTAGATGCAACGCCCTGCCCAATGATGCCCATATCTGAATGTCTGTGTACGCCGGGGAGGAACTTTTTATGTTGGGTGCACGCGCTGTGCTGTGAACCTAGACGCGCTGAGAAGCAAGGAGGCGGTTCATGCTAGTGGCACTTTTGTTGAAAAGGGGTTATGTGGCGGGACGGAACCGAACAGCCGGGGCGATTGGCGAGAATGGCTGGAATGCAGATGGGAATGAATGAGAATCGTCGCAGGTCGTGGGTATGTTGGTAATGTACAGAACGGACTAATAAGCCGAATTTCGATCGCTGCGTATTAGAAGGTCTTCGCGTTAAAATATTGTATCTTTGGAATAGTAGGCTTGTAGATGCGAGAACGGAAAGACGAGGCCAGTTGATGTTCGCAAGGGATGAGCGGTGCATCTGCGACAGGTCGTAAAGTTGTTGTTCTCAATGTGGTCTTGGTCTCGAAGATCATTATCGCTCGCAGGAGTCGATCCGAAAAGGGCTTTCAAGTCCTTATCTGGGTTTCGGAGGGGGAGGCTTGGGGACGCCGGTCGTATCGTAGGCGCCTCGGCCCATATTGCAGGAGGGGACTTCTATAGAAATCATCATGGTGTATGAGAGCTGTGGGCAACATTGTCAGCGATTGACACCGTGTATATATAGGCATTCGGAAAAAGATATGAAAATTGCCAGGGCAAATGGGCAAATCAAACGATTGTCACTATGCAGCGCAGCGAAGTGTTTGCGGTAACTTGAGGATTGGTGGAAGGTTGAAGGCATGTTGAGGGGAATCTAACTCACTGTGGTGTTGGTACGCAAGGCTATCTGCCTCCTGGAAAGGAGAGCGGCGGTCGTTCTGGAGAACCCTCAAAAGAAAAGGTCGCAAGTGGGTGCTGTGCCTCGCAACTTTATTTTTCTAGATTGCGTTGGACGATCTTCGGAAAAAATGATTGTGGGAGAAATGAGGCAGGCAAGGGGTATTATTAAGAAGTGTTGTCCGTTTGTTAAGGTTAGGGTTGCTTTGACAATCCGAGACTTCTCTGCGACGGAGCGATTCTTCTGAGCGGAATTTGTGGCCTTAATGCTTGTTGTGGAGGTGCGTAGCCGAAATCTAGAGGGATCTTGCGTGAACTGCTGCTGGCGAAGAAAGTGTACAAGAAGGATTGGGACGGTGACTTGGCTGCTGGGATGCTCGGCTTTATGATGTGAATGTGCGTGTGTTCAGCTGCAATGCAGTCGGAATGGTGCAGCTAGAAGTAGTGGTGAGTATTTCTTCCTTCCTTTCTGTCTTTCTTGTCGGTGGTAGAGTGAGCAAAGCAAGGCGTAGGCGACGTGCAGGAGGTGAGATGAGACGATGAACGGCCAGCAGATCCAAGTCCAGAGGAGGGTGAGATAGAGAATATAAACTGTAGTGAGGAATAATATTTCCATCCATCGAGTGAAGGGGGCTCGAAGGTGTCTTATACGAGGGTTGATTGCATGCCAGAGCGACAAGGGAGCAGCAGCAGATCGACTGTCTCCTTGGGCTTCGGTGCTGGCCAGGGTACCAGGGGTACCAGGGGCACCAGGCTGGCTAGGGCCAGGGGTAGCCGACGAAGCAGCAGGGAAGTAGTTCGTAGGGAAGAAGGGAAGAAGGGAAGAAGGGAAGGAAAGTCCACGACGGAGGTGATCCTGCACGGCTGAGCGGGATTGGGACTAGGGGAACACGGAAGCAGAAGAGATGAATCGAAATGAGGAAAGAAGCAGGAGAGGGTAGACAGGGTCGGAACAAGGGTAGATCAGGGCAAGGTCAGGGCATACTGGTATGGGTATAAGATAAACTGTTAATACCTAGCAAAGGGGGGGGGGGGGCTGAATGTGATAATTTAAACTATAATTGTCAAATATAGCTAGCTGTATCTCACTCTGCCGTACCTTCGTACAAGTGAGTGGTTTACGAGTTACCAGTGAGAAACCTATGAAAAGTCGCCGAATCCTCGGTCACTGAGGACTGGCTGGTTCAAGAAAAGGCTGCTGTGGACGCTTGTGTTTGTGTGGACGAGTCATACTTGGCTCCCGTCACTTGACTTGGACAAGCCAGGAAGCAAAGATGATAGATGTCAGAATACTTACTTTACTACTGTATTGCTCGAAAAAAGGGGGAAAGGGGGGGGGGGAGAGGGTGGAGATAATTTAGGCGGGAAGGGGGAAAGACAACCGGGAGTCTAGGATTAGACCGGGGTATTGAAGATGTCTTGGGCGCATGGGCTGCATGGGGATGGAAACCTGAATGCCCTTGTCATGATGGGATGAGATGATGTGGTGGAAAAATGGTCAGTCAGCATGGGATTTTTCTGGGTCGTACGAAGAAGTATGTACTTCTTCTGCTACTGTACTGCCTGCTCTAAGTCTTTCAAAATGATTCCTTTTTTGCGCAGGATTGCCCAGTTGCACTGCCAATGCAATGGAGAGAGTCAAAAGTACCTCTACGCAGTCACGCGAAGCCACAACGGCCAGCCTCACTCAAAAACCAAATACCGTTGTCAGAGGTTACACCTGCACAGCATACTCTGTACTCTGTACTCTGTGTTAAACCTAGGGGGTTACGAGTTACGAGTTACGGGCAATGCTTTTGACTTCCCCTGACTCATGAGAGGCTGTAAATCTATATGAGATGCGCGACGTGAGTCTTAAAGAGCTGGTGTCAGCGCAGGGCTCACATGTAGTAGACCGGGACTGACATGCGACTTCGTAATGGCCGATTTCTAAACATTCTCAGAAATTCTAAGGGCGGCTTGAGCCAGTCTCCATCAAACTCAAAAAAATAAAATAATAATAAAAAAACGAATCATTCATACACCCACATCGTGACCCGGAAGAATCCCGAGTGAATCATCCACGCTGGCATTTCGTCCACCACATGACCGTACTGTACTTCGTACTGTGCCTAAAGGCCCAACAGCCTCAACTTTTCCCCAAGGGCTGCTGCTCCCAAACGCACAGGAGATCCCAACATAACCAAAGTACTTCGTACATACTAAGATCACCTAGCTCTGACGGCCATGCTAAATCGGTACCGGGTTCCTGTCCCTAGAGCGACGCTGTCTCTCCCTCGGGACGGCGCCTCTTTTTGCCTGGGAAGACATGGGTTTGCTTCCAGCACCCGAAAACGGTTAGCGGCAGTCTGACAAACATGGGTGTAAACGGATTGCTGGGTCGCCCGGCTTTTTCTTTTGAGGGGTTCGTCTCTTTTGTTCTTGTATCCACAACTCACATATCTTGGTTACAGAGCAGAGTTACTAACTACATACTGTTGCAGCATACTGTACCAATTTATGAGCGCAGCATCAGAGGCCCAAGCCCACTCGCTCAATATCATATCATACTGTACGAAGTAGGTTTCAGCGCCAGCGGGAAGGAAGGAACCAAGCAGAATTAAGCTACTGACTAACAGGAATCCATATTCAAAGACAGCTCCGGACAACACGCAGTACGAAGTGAAGAGCACGCATCACCGAGATACCAAGGCAAAATGAAAATGTGAGGCGAACGACACACCCGACTCGGAATTAGATTTCAGAGCTGAATCTGGTCCAATCCGGCCCGTCGCGTGGCGCCCGGATTCAGGCACACATGCTCCACGACCAAATTATTTGTTGCGCTGAGCAGGATATCGACCTCTCGGAGGACACGATGGCTTCATAACGATGACTATTGATACTCTGGTCGTGGTGACTATTTCTGTCTATACTCCTGTAACTCATACGCCCAGCCCAACCCAGCTGCATGCTGGCCTATCCTGCCCTGCGACCTCCCGAATACTGGAAGTGCGAGAAATGCCAAGGCTCCCTGGCTGGTGACGCCTCACTTGGTGTTTGACTCTGCGGTCGAGTTGGCTAAGCTCAACCTCATGCCTTATCTTAATATTGGCAGAGAAACAAGTCGCAGAGGACGAGCTTTACTCGGTGGCAAACGAATTAGCTCTGTCTTGTCTCAATCGTCTGGGCCCCATGATCTCGGTCGCAGCGCAGTGTCAGATTCGGGAGGAGGCGAGGAATGAGAGGTCGCTTTCAGGCGCCGCTCATTCAGGGCCGTGTCATGGCTGCCGTCAAGTGACCGATCCTAGACCAAGATTTACTGCTCTGACTGATTTCGAGAACAAGATTTGATTTTACCTGGAAAGACGGCGTTTGAGAGTAACTTCAGGCTCGGCATAGAGCAAGCCTTTCCGCGACCCAGATATGATTGTTCTCGTTCTCATAATCTGCAGGGAGGCAACATGGCACTTATGTTATCATACTTCGTACAGGCATGATGCACCCGTCCCGGAATTCCGAAAGACCTAAATAATGATCCATCATAACGATCCAAACTTTGGGTTCTGTCTGCACCACCCTGGCTTTGAGATTGAATGTTTGAGACTGATCCACCTTACGGCTCCATACCCAGCAAAGCCGGTCGCTAGGCAATCGGACGTTAGGCACCTTGTCCTGTTCCAGAGGAGAGGTTCATTCGTTATTATTGAGGAGGCGTCCGTACCTGACAGTAGCGTACCGCATTCTCAACGTGATCATCAGAGGTGAAATCTGACAGCGGATGGGGCAGAAACATGCTCAGGCCAAGAGAGAGGAATAAGAAAACAGCACGGGAACGATTGATAGACTTTCCTACACGCAGCAGACCTAGAGTTTGTGTGTTGTCTCCATTGCAAAGGATACAGTATGTAAGCTGAAAAGAACTGAGCTGAATTGCGATGCGATGCGATGCGAATCCTGTGCAACAAACAACGCCGCGGCCAAACTGTCATTGTAACAACGCAAACTTGATTTTCGGGCTTTAGCTGCTATCTTCCTCTAAAGCTTCCTTCGGATCTGATGAGGCTGCTTAGCAGCACCCACAACGTTAGATACAGATTACCATCCCAAATCCAAGATCCGGGCTACGAAGAATTCAAGAATTCAACGCGTTGCATCTTCGAAATCGTGGTTACAATCAAACCGCTGCAATCTCAAAAGATAAATATAACTCTGAACAGGCCAGTCATCGTAAGGTAGCCAAACACGCAAGATTTATTGGAGGTGTTTGCATGATCCTTAATTCTTGTTAAAATTATTTCTTCTTTTGGATACCTCGTCCTTGACTCCAAACTCGAATCTTCGATGTATCGAATAATCTGAAGCGGCGGTCATGGAGGTACTTCGTACGAACTACAGCACCACCTGCACTGTCGAATTACCCCTGAAAATCGCATGCTGACAGCCGCGGAAGCCCAACCGGATCGACGTCCGGAAGTGAGGGCTTCTCTCTTCCGTACCACCAATCTCATTCTCCGTGACCAAGATAATAGTGCGATTTATTCTTTTGATGGAGCTGCTCTGGGCAAATTCCAACCACACGGTACGACGGTACCAACCCCATCATCCCCTCCCCTCCTCCACGTTAACCAAAGAATTGACGACTTCAGAGGCTTTAGCAGATGCCGGAATAGGAAACTCCGTCGTCCCTCCATCATCCGTCTCGGACCCGTCTGGCTCTTCGATACAGAATTCGATTGCTAGTTACATGCATATGCTATAGAGGACACAGCTATGGTGCTAACAAGTTGACCAATCACAATGGCGCAAAAACTGTCAACATAAGCCTTTATGTATGTACCATCTCTATCAGACATACCTAACAAAAAAAGTCTATCGCCGCCAGCCTGCATCCCAGGTCTCGTCTCGGGTGGAAGTGGGAGTGGAAGAGTGCCGATTTCAGTATCGGATAAGTAGAACACGGGACGGCAAAGAATGCTGGCATCATATGTGAGAAGTCATAAGGATGAAATCTCTCCAGGCATCTCTCTGACCTCCAGCCGCGTTGGCTTGCTTTTTCTCCACGCATGAGCGCCAAATTGTATGAGAAGGAAGGAGAATTCACGCTCAAGCGCGATGCGACCGTTTAAGCTGCACCTCACAAGGATACGACCATCGATCAAACAGTGAAACTCTCTCTGGGACAGTTTCCACAGCTTCTGGTGTGTTTCCACTTGTTCCACCGGGGAGTGGATTGGGGCATGCAGGGACCCTTGAACCCAGCTCCCCAACTTCTCCCTGTTCTGCACATTACTTTATACCAGGGTCAATCATGCAGCCCCCTTGGCTAGGTTTGCTTTTGATGCCCCCTTTTTTTCATCCCATCTTTATTTTCAACTACGGGGATTCACCTGCTCTGCCTCATTCCTGCGCAAATCCCATTCTAGGTCTCCTTTCTTATCAAAATTCTACCCAAAAGCGGAAATTCAATCGCGCAGACGCTGCGTTGTATACTTGCTAGATAGAAATTCATACAAGAGGCTAGCCATCTCTTAGCACAAGAGCACAAGTCAAAATAGGTCAGTCTACCGCATATCAAGTGGCTGCCACTAACTCGGGGAGGGTCAAAATTACACCTTGGAAGTTGGAACACAACACACGGAGAAACACCAATGCTACCTTCTAGCCTCCCTTCTAGAAGGACTCTAGGACTCTAGCTTGACTCCCGGGTTCCACCCGAGGTGAGGCGGCTACACTTCCTCATGCGACATTAAAATAGGTCATGTTGATCAGGGATCCTCACTTTTCCATCCTTTATTTAGAGAAGGTCCGTTATTACAATACAACAGTACGAAGTAATTATTCGCACGAAGTATGATTGATGGCTTGGACTTTCGCACTGCATCTTCGCCTCAGACGCACAGAAAAATGTTGAACTCGCATGCACTCAAACAGGGGGAAATGGAAAACAAAGCCTCAATTTCCTCAATTTCCTCAATTTCCCTTCTCCACTATTTCGAGCTTTGGTACCGGAATGGCGCTCCAAGGTTCCCGGCTGTTTGGGCGCAATCGCAATCTCCGCGTCCCAAATCTTCGTACTTCGAACCCGAGCAGACATGATCGACCAGGTTGGGAATGATAATAATAATGAACACGGTTGGTGATCTTCGCAAGAGCGGATCTCTTTTCTTGTTCCCCTTCCCTTTCCTTTGGAAAAGAAGTTGATTACTTATGTGGGTTCTTGCAGATATAGCTCTGGATCCACCCGAGGAGTTGGCGCGGTGATCTATCTGCCTACAGTATTATTATCTTCCTCGCAGTGAGTCTGGGAGCCTTTACTACTAATTGGCCAAAGTGGAGTATTACGAAATGATTTCTTAAGATCTTCTGAGAATCCTCTCCTCCTCATCGCATCTCAGCATCTCCTTTTTTTTCATTTGCGATAACTTTCTCCTTTCTTGGATTTTCTGCTTGATTGCGTTTGTAACTTTCGTTTGATAGATGGTGGGAAGAGGATTTGGAGGGAATGTCGTCTGGTCGAATCGGGCCTGTTTTCGATCTGTTCGAGGAAGGAAGGCAGCAGATGATCGGTCGGGTACGAGCAGCCAGCTGCCGAAAGGAGATCTCTCCGTACGAGGGTCTGTTTCATGTATGCTTCTACACGTGGGAAGTAAGAATGGAAATAAATAGAAAGGCAGGCAGAGCCTCGGTCGTGGGGGGCCACATGTGATAGAAGGCAGTTGAGTGTCCGTCACGTGTTTGTTTATGCACTTTTCTTTGGGCGCCTTCATGTTTTTTTTCAACGCTTGTTTGTCCTTTGGATTATGTTCTGTTTATCTTCTTCTTTCATAATCCCTATGGTTTCGTGGCAACACACTCGTTTTCCTTCGAACTCGCCATTGAGAGCTCCTCCTTCACGCATGTCACATGACTATCATTTTCCTCCTACAATTCATAGCTCGATGAAGCTACCTTAGCCCCTATCTATTGAGAGCGATACTTGACATGTCTCCACGCACATCTAAACTCAAGTCCCCCCCTTCCACTTATTTGGAATTTACTTTCCTCTATTTTTTTCCCTCTGATCGTCAAGCGGCTCGGTCCACTCCGCCAATGTTACTGTACATACAGTATTTCATTCGTCTTGGCATTACCTTCCTATTTGAAGTACGCTACAATGAAAGATAAAGATAGAGTGAAGTGGAGGTAGGAATGAGTCTACGCGGTTCCTCTCTTCTGATCTCATTTCAGGCCAGGACAGGAAGAAGGGTTTGTGAGAAGCTACTGGAGAACGTTGTGGCAAGGCAACCGAGCATGGTATGCGTGTAGTTGATTATGCATGATGCGTCAAAGGTACGAGCGGGCGATGATGCGATATACAATGATAGAGAAGAGGAGTATAGATTCCGTGAGAGATCCTCACGTCAGCTACAGTTCACCCTCTCTCTGAGTATCTGGCATCAATCCTCGGCGAATAATCACCGCTCAGGTGGCTAGTCCAGTCCAGATAAGTAAGCAATTCTCCGAAACAATCACCTTCAACTGACCTGAAATGAAATTCCCCGAAAGGGGGAAAGGGCCGAAACCACCAGTGTTGCTCACATGACGACATTCCTCTTCAAACATATCTTGACATCTATATCTCCAGCTCCTCCGTAGTCTCTGTATGATTATGATTATCAACTCATTCCTAAACTCCTAGTCCCAGCATCTACTCTAATTCATCCCCTGCTCTCTTTCTCTCCACACTGGAAATAACCCCTTGTCTATCACCAAGAGGAAAAATTGATTTTCTCGGCTCTATTCGGCGACCCGTCACAAGCCAAACTAACGCTTTCTATCATGTGCTCTTAGCTCTTACATAGCTAGCTAGCGTCCGTTAAACCATTGAACTTGCCTATGCTAGGTTAGATAGCTCGAGCTACTTGTGAGTGCGCCCTTATCTAGTGATTATGTAGATTTTGCAGGTTCGATATGAGACCTAAAAACAGATTGGGTTTTGGCTTTTCCCTTGTTTACCCCTCACTATAGGTATCCTGCCAGTTTGTGCTGTTGTTTCCCCTCCCCTTCCCCTTTCCCCCACCTAGCTAGATCACTGCAGCAGTTATAACATGTGATGGGGAAAAAAACACTTTTTGCTACGATTCTCACGATAAAAGTACCTAACTGGTGATATCTGAGCAGGTATAAAATTATTATTACCTTTTGATAAGTTAGTAAGTTACTTTTCAGTTTATGATAGGACGGTGAAGTCATATCAGGCAGATGTATATATGACAAGCAGTATCTGTATCTGTATTCACTCCCTATCCAGTGATTAGCGGTCAAGAAACCTACTGTACTAAGCTTTCGGGATTCAGCTTGAGAAGAAGGTAAAGGCTAAAGTCAAAGGTGAAGCTCATGACTTATCTGGTGCTGGGGAAGTGTGGTGGTGGGTTGTGTGGAAAGAATAGAAGACTTAGAAGTTATCTATTCAACTCTACCTGTCCAACTGCTTATTCGCTTGTTAGATGAAAATTGTGAAGCTATGAAATTCAATGAGCGAATCAAGCTATAACATGCAAACAAAAGTTACAGGATACACAGTTCTATACCTGCGTCAGTCTTTTAGTAACCCATTAGTGAAATTATCTCTAGGACTTGCTTCTCGAATTGCTACCTTGATCAGTATGAGTCTTTAAGTCTCAGGGTAAAGCTAGATGAAGTCGTCTACAGTCTACAGAGAATTTCCCTTTGTCCTCGGTGCCAAGGTATTATCGTACAATGGTTCGCTATGAAGTCTTTTAAAGGCGAAATATGGAAATAGTGCGATGGGTAAATAATCTGATAGAGACATGTGCCTACACTATGCAGCTATTCCTCTGCAGACCATGGGGGAAAACGTGGCTCCACAATCACATGCTGGAGGGAGCAAGAAGCAAGAAGTTGGCCGAACCTTTGAAGTCTTCCCGTATCTAGGCCGATGTGGTTTAGATAATCAAAGACTTCTTCAGGCTGAACCTAGGTTTTAATTTTTCGATTTACCGATCGAGTATTAAATCAGTCGGGGTGGAAAGAAATATGATCATGGGATGCTTGCAAGTTTTTCTTTGTCGGGAATGATGGATGTACCTACGTATACCTCCTCTCTCTTGTACCAAGTTGTGTTTTACAGACCTCGAAGTAAAATGGCGAGCAACCGGCGAGGTTGAAGAAGCACTTACTGCAAATTGAAGGATTCAAACTCTGCAGTTTCTTGGATGGATTTGTGAGATAGTCACTTGAAGAGAAGAAAGATAAAGTACGATGGACATCTCATACACTTTCATGATATTTGAATGGACAAGTCGACAAGTGCTCAGTAAGCAACCCAAATCCACAGCATACCTGATTTAACGCAACACAACAGAATCCCTTATCGTATCTGAATTACCTACCTTGACACTCCACAATCAATCCGTACCACCACCTCCCTCTCATAAAACTTCCCGGCGCTGCCGGAGTGGCGAACTACTATAGCTAACAGGAAACGAACAACGTCTAGACTCGTCTAGTGAAAAAGAGGGGACGACCCTTTCAACCCCGCAACTAGGTAACTCAAGCAAAGACGAGAGGAGGAAAGGAGAGGAGGAGAGGAGGAGGAGGAGGAGAAATCTCCATATATAATCCTTTCACTTGCTGCTGTATGGGGCGGTGTGGATAAGATCCACTTTCTGCGATTTGCAACAAACAAAAAAAGAAAAGCCATGTGCTACACTATAATGGTAAATAAGATCAACGACTGACATTTTGTCCCGCTTTATTTTTGGAGGGGCTGTGGATAGGAAGGGAGCGTTGCTGTTGGTGGCTTTTGTTTTGTTTGGTGGTACCAGACTCTCCATCAGGAGGGGGAGAGGGGAAGAGGGGCTATGGAAGTATCACTCTTTGCTTGTGAAAAGGGGTTGCTGTTGCTGGAGGAGATAGAATAGGACCCGTAGCTTATCACATCACATCCTACGCATTGCGTCTCATGCAATGATAGTCAGCGTTACACTCGTCTGAAGCCATACCCCACATTCCCTGCCCGCACCGCAAACCATAGCCTAGCCTAATTACCTATTCAACACCTCCAATCCTGCTCTAAAGAACCCATTTTCGTAGTCAAAAGCAGCTGCAATACAACCTTACACCACTCTTTATCCCTAGCTCCGTATTCTCCTTCTTGATCTTTTTCGGACCGATGAGATTATTCCGGTTTCCTGATGCGAGGTTGGCTTATGGTCTGAAGCTAGGTCGACCTCGGTTGCGCTACTGCAGTAGGCACTCCGCCCCCTAAGCCTATCGCCCCCCTTTTCCCCACAACACTGGTAGCTAGGCACTATGGAAAAAGCAAAAACAGTACAATCAGCACTTGGGGATTGGGAGGGGGGAGAAGAGTTGATGACGAGGAAGTGGATATTGGGTGGGGCGGGTGCGATTTGCAACAAAAAAATATCTATGTTTTCTCTTGTGTACTTTGAAGATAGTTGGGGGATGTTGTGTTGAACGTACATAGGGTGCGGGGGTGCGGATTACTGTAGTGTAGCGGTGCATGGGAAAAGGGTTTGGGAATGGGTCTCTGATACCGATGATTATGCACAGACATTGAAAGAATTACTTACTACCTAAGAAGCTGGAAGTTTTGTATTTTGCTCTTTGTTGTGGAGACTACTACTGTAGTTCAAATGATTATGAGCAAGAGCAAGCAAACATTCCTTCATAATGATTATTTTTGTAATGGCTTGCATACGCGCATGACGAAGTAAATTAGAGAAGATAACCTATATGAGTAGAATAGAATAGAATAGCAGAATCGTCTGATCAGCTACTTCTCAGTCGCTGTTCTTAATAAATGCTGACGATCAAAGTTTTTTTGATGGTTTACATTCATCTACCTTTATTTGATTACTGTAGACTTGAGGACTACAAATATATGTCTCAAGAACAGGACTAGCAGAGGTTATGTAACTGATAGCAGCCTGGTAAGATTGACCGGTTGCATGAAACACCGACAGTAAGCCACTATCTCTTGAATTGTCGTCAGCTACTATGCATGGCCATGATTTATCGAACGTTGCTAATCACTGTCTCCATCTGTGGACTCGTCCGTACAGTACTCGCTATCCTTCTAAGGGCCTACTGTAAAATGTGAGTAAGTATGGTCACATTTCAGCCCGACAGAAAAGACACCGCGTTTGTTTTCATGAATACATTATGATTGTCTTTTACATAGAACGGATCATGAGAGGATAATAGATGGAGATGAAGTTTGATGAGATGAAGGATGAACGTGGATTATTCCTTTGAAGGTTAGTATATTTACTGCTTTCCATATCATCGGAGAACTTAGATTATATTAGACTGATGTGTGATAGATGAAGCTATATGTTGAATCGAGAATTGTTACTGGGAAATACTGAGCCAAGTGGGAATATAATCTACATAATACGCTTAATAGTCAGTACTTAGGCTCAAATCTCTCCAATCATCCAATTCCCTCTTCTCCTCAGCCAAGATCTCTTCGACAGTCTTCACATAATCACTTCCTATCTCAAGTCTCCAAGGAAACTTCTTGCCCTCATATATACCCGATGGTGTCAACGCCTCAACAATCAACCTACTCCGATCCCCTTCACTGGATCACCAGGCTGATGATAGCTATATGCTACAACACCCCCCCCCCCAACGGATTCATCACGGGCTTCAAATCATCAATGAATTTCTCCGTCGTAACTTTATTACCCACAGCGAGCAAATTGCTACGGAAGTATCCCGGCTTCGCGCTCGATCAAGGTCACCTCGATGCCAAGATGCCTCACCTCACGCTCCAACGCATCAAAGATACCCGCCTGCAGCGCGAATTTCGTTGTGCAGTAAATAAATACCACACCCGATTGATTCATACCAGCCTCCGACCGAAGCCGGTGATGAGCTAGACTTGGGACATTTTATGATTTTTGAGAGGGGGTGTGTGCAGCGTGTGCTTCAGTGAGAGTCTCTTCGCAGTGCGAGATTGAGATTATAGGTATAAATGATGTGAACTCAGCTCGATATTATGAAGTTGACTTTACTCTGCCCTGAACCGATGGATAGAATAGAGATTACCTTTCCAGGTAGTTTGCAGAATATTTATATTACAGCTCTCTCATGCTCAACACTTCCACGCATTGGACTTCTCTCGTGAGGAAAGACCAAAATTCATTGATGATATGCTCGACATCTTGATCATGCTTCTTTCATCCGTCCCCGCGTATGGTTTCAGCGACATGCGGTAGCCACACAAACGCCCTTGAACTGTCGGCGTACTCATAATCTCCGAAAATATCCAGGTTATATTTCGTCAAACTGCGTTCTATCAGCAACTGGCGAATCACAAGCGAAAGGATTCACTCGGCAAAGTAAGAAAAATTTAGAGCATGCTCAGTGGAAGACTGGAAGTTGGCACGAGTAAGCTGCGGCTGCTTACAGTACAGCTAGTAGCAGTCCAGTGAAACGAATTTTAGCGAGTTAAGGGGGGAGCCGAAGAATGTCAATGCCTGGACACCTCAAAAATATGTCTATTCATGATCGCTATACTTATTTTTACGTGCATTCCAAATTCTTTTCATGTCAATTAGGGAACGTAATCACCCCATCCTATTCATATTCTGGAAGTAATTACCATCATATCACCTTCCTATCGATCATTATTGCCAGATCGATTTTCACGGGCTCCAATTCTCGTACGTGTAACATAAAACCGAATCGATACCCTTCAAAAAGCAACTTATAAATTCTCAGACCAGATTGACAATACACCTACCGTACAGTTAGCAGTCCATCTACCTGCCTTACGCCCATAATGTCTTTTCTCGAATGTAGCGAGAGCTAGCTTCAGTCGCGGCATGTAATAGTAGGTCGAGGCCTCTATCCAGCCGTGTTAGCGTACTATTACCGTTTCGCCTCGCTTCGGGTCAACAAAGCCGGGGAGGTGCCGGCATAACACTCTATAAGGGAGAGAGAAGCCGAGAGGAGCTGGAATAGAATTCAATGGCTGGGATCAAACTTATTGTGAAGTTGACTGGCTTCTAACATTCTCCCTGTGTCCCCTGGGACGGGGAGGGATTCCGAGGTAAGGCGTCTTCGGAGATACACTATGCTCATTGACCTATCATCTGATGTGTGAAGAGGAATACTTTCCTAAATATCACCAAAGAGAGTAAGTCTCGTCTCCCCTAATTATTGGAAAGGAGCTCGTGGAATATTCTTTGATTTCCCCATTCTGTTTGCAGACCAGCATTTTGCTAGCCATATCATGGTATTCATCAGGCATGATGCATCTATTTAATTTCCCATGTTTACAGAAATGACCTCCAATAACGCCAATGGAATGCAACATGAATGCTTATGCTCACGGGGGAAGATCCATCATCTCCCAAGACACCAAATTTTCTCTCATCCGCAGTCCCACTATCTTCACTAAGGAATTAGTGCCTTTCGCTCTTATGTGCATGTTATACAATTATTTCATCAGAATCGTCGCATATTTCCCTCTAGAGACTCTAGTATGTGCTTAACCCACCATTATTTAGCGAAGTCTCGGAATCCAGGCGGGATGATCCAGCCGTGCATCTTGCAAGCGCGCTCGTACGCACTGATGGCCTCTGTGGTCCCATAATCGGACTGGAAACTCATGCCAGTAGACTCGAGACGGGCTGGTGGGTCTTGGCTCATCAACTCCACACGAACCTGAAGAAGGACGCTGTCAATGGTAGACGCCGAAGTCCAGCCAGTGTTGGTCAGCAGCTCCATGCACATCGCACCACCAACCGTAACGTGACCACCACCACCGGCTTGGAAGGGCAGAAATCGTGGCCTAATGACACGGACAAAGGGTGGGCTGAACGGATAGTCTTTTCCGAAACGAATTTCGAGGACAATGCTTGTTACTCCAGCTGTCTTCATATCCTTGGCCAATGGAAGAGAAGCATCGAAGGAGTGCAGCTCCACAATCCATTGATAGACATTGCTAATTAAATCCGGGTCAATGTACCAACCAAGCTCGTGGAGAGGTGTCTTCATTTGGATTGCTAGAATCTCTCTCAGATTTCTGTTTAGGAACTTCGAAGCCGAAGAAGTGGCGTACAAAGGTGGCGGCAACATCGGAAGTGTGGACTGGTCGAGAGAGCCAGCGATAAAATCTGTTAAAGGGTTGATAGGCTCTTCAGAATTCCTGGAAGGTTGTTAGTCACTAGACCGGGTCTAATCCAGTTGATGTAGAAATGACTCACAGCATGATAAGTTGGTCTTCTCCTTTCTTCTTGGCTAAAGATCCTTCATTGTCAGAGAACAGAAATTCAATATCCGAAATGTCCTCCTCTTCACTAGTAAACGACTTTTTGATTCTGAGCGGCTGGAATTTCCCACCAGAGCCGTGCTTGCGTTTATTATTTGCTGGGATTTCGGAATCTTTAACCCGGAAAGCTCTGGAGATTGACACTGCGCAATGTGGAACACCAATGGGACGTCTATGTGTAGATATCGCAACATGATCAGGATCCTGCTCTACTTCATTGGCTGTGTTGGGCTCGCTGCATATCATGATTAGTTAACCCAAACCAGGAAGGCGGGGAGTAAAGTAGACGGAGATGAAATATGAATATGGCTCACCAAGAGACTCTTTCAGAGCATTCTGGGCCCAGGCTCTTAAATTTTGCGGGCCGGCGAGACTGAGAATTATGGACTTCTTCTTGCACCCGGACGAACAAATACCTGCACTGGATCCAGTCGATATGTTGGACCACAAGATATGGGTTACTACTCGTAAACTGAGCAGGGCAGTTTACAATCTCATTCAAGCTCATTGCAGAACTGATCTTAAGCTCCGAACCATGCCAGAAGTTCTGCAGTAACAGAAGTTAGAGTATTGTGCTTGAATGTTGTTTATTGTAAAACTTACCTCATCATGCTGGGCATATCCAGTACATACTAGTTGATCTGAGGAATGATAGACTCCATGACCATATGCTCTCCCATGGTGAGTCTCTTTGAAATCAAGCCCCGATCGGATGATGCTATGCCAATTGGACATTGCACTCCCATGGAAAGCAAATATGGTAGGATATCTACTGTTGAAATTAGCCTGTTGGGCACAAAGAGCACTCAGAAATCTTTGTTCCTTATCAGGCGAGCCTTGTGCGAACCGAAACTGTACCCAGCTCTCTGAAATACCTGAGACCCTTTGATCTAGTCTGACTTTTGACAAGGTTACTTCAGCATCAGTCTGGCCAGGACATTTGTCGACCTGAACAATGCAGGAGCGATTCGACGCGATAATCCACCTAAGGATGCCAAGAGCTGCTGGTGAGATACGCTCGTTCCAATTCCTCAGACTGGGTTCACAATCACGGCTTTGTTGAATCAGATAGGCCCGCAAATCTTTAATGGAAGGGAGCGTCTCGAGAAGCATCGCAATTGTCTCTGCCATGTCTTTCTTGTCCATCTCATCAAAATTTCGATTATAGACCGTCATAAGCACAGTTACAACAGAAGGTGGCGGAGGAGTAGTGGCTGACGTGGCTGACACCGTTGATTCATTTGCAGCAGCAGCCGGGTAGTATCCACCGTTTTGTTTGACTGTAATTGAGCCAAGCTTCACAGCTGGGAATAACGACGTATCTTCAACTCTGAAATGCTTGGCAGAGTAACCATCTAACTCAGATTAGCGTTGCTTCTTACGGGAAAATTCCGATACCAATATCTGCATGCAGCAAGGACATTATGAATTTATGAGACGACTCGAAACACGTAAGTTCCGGTGACAGGATAAATGATGGCTCCCACAGTCCATCTCTTGTGGAAGAATGGATCCAATAATATAGTATTGTCTGATGATCAGGGTGTGATAAAGGCGAGCTTGACTTACCGGCATCAGTAAGCATAATCCAGTCCCCATTACAAACAGGCGATGACACTATCAGCCCGTCGAATATAATTTCTTGACTATTGGGATTAAATTTTACTGTAGTCTTGACCGTTACAGAATCCTTAAGATCGTCAGAGTAACGTCGATATCCTACATAATCGGAGATATATGTCGCAGGAGGTACTGAGAGGCCCATGCCCGTAGGGAACTCTCGAAGTCCATGGCACTGGATGGGTAGGATGTTAGCTCTAGGGATGATAGTACAGAGAGGTCAAGAAGTAGAAAAATATTCTTGCATCTTTCCTTCTCTCTTCTAGTTCACGGCTTTGACTTACCCGGGCGCTCGAATAGCAGAAACTGACAAGAAGGTCAACGACGTAGGGTTGTGTCAAAATCTCATGCTCGACACTGGGTCCGAAACCTAATGACATATACTGGTAGAGACAGAGAGGCTTAGCGCAGACATAGGGTTTCAGTGCCTCAAAACCTCCTTTAATCTTATCATGACAGACGAGACAAAACTCGGTACAATGAGTAAGATATCGCAATGTAAATTGTGCAGCGATAAGAGGAAAGGAGACAGTTTTGATCTGTGTGTCTGTGAGATGATCCGTGGCAATGCTACTCGGAAGAGTGCTCCCTTTCTGCGAGTCTGATTCTTCGAGATGTCCGCCAGGCAGGTCTACGGGGTGGCTATCCAGATGCCCTTGTTTATCATTGAAGTAAAGTTTGGCTCTATCCCAGCCAATTCCAAGTGAGTCTCGAATCTTCAAAAGTGAAATGAACTGGTTATTGATCAAGTCGTTCAATGAACTGCTGATGAAGATGTTGGTGAATCCAGCGATGATTGTATCAGGATCCTCCTTCCCCCGAGAAGATTTGATGTTATCCTTGGCGGTTTCGGAAAAAGCCGCTAGGGCTTCAAAAAGCGTGCACTTGTATTTGTTGCTAACACCTACTCGAAATGAGATGCCGAGTGTTTTGACAGGATCACTAATAATATCCTGGTAGCATTTATAACCATTCGAGTATCGAATCAGAAGGAGGATGTATTGCTGGGGTTCCAGGTCCCAGGCCTGGAGGGCCTCCTCTGATAGCCCCAACTTGGCAACTCGAAGCGATACACAGAGAATGTTGCTCACAGTGTTGGCTTTCATGCCACTAATAACCCCAAGGTATAAGCCTGATAGTTTTGCTCTTCGCAGGTCTTGTCGGATCCGAGTGTTTATCTTGGCTGAAGTTTCCGGGAGTAGAGGTATGGTAGCAGTAGTGTGTGCTGTTGCACCTTGTCGAGCCAGGTCCAAGCTAAAGTCTTCCTGAAAATGGTAGTCCTCGTCCTCGTCGTCGTCATCGTCATCGTAATCGTCATCATCATATTCCCCGTCAGTGTCTACCATTTTGGTGTCCTCATCGCCGTCGAGCCCGAGAGGACCCTCACTTGAATCAGTTAGAACGACATTCTGTAATCTTTCCGAGACGGTAGCGAGTAACTCTGGGAGTCGAACACCAAATGAGCATTTTGAAATGTCTTCAATGACTGTTGTAGCGCCCTTGGAAACGCCATTTGTGTTTGTGTATGCTATGAACGTACTCCCTGAAGGGTATGAGCTAACATCTGCGAGGGTCAGCAAGAGAAGTAAGTAATGGAGGGCCTCTAGATCTGCCCGATTCCTTGAAATAGAAAGGAAAGAAGCATAATTGAAAAGGCTTCGTTGCAGGGTACCATGGCCGTGTAGGGAGAATACCTCGACGAGGGAATTCGAGGATATCGACATACCTGGCTGGGCCATTAATATAAGTTCAATGGGTTCTCCCAAGACTGGGACGAAAGACACAATAACATCATCCTCGGGACCTTTTTTAATACTACCGATACCAGGTATATCCAGCTCGGCAGCAGCTTGAATATCGGCGACAAAAGCCTTTCGGGTCATGATGTCTAGTAGCGTTGCCCAGGTAGAGGAGACGCTGGAACGTCAAAAATTGTACGAAAGTGTGTTGGTGTATAGAAAACTGAATTTGAAAGAAGATCGAGCTTGTTTTCCTAAGGTGAGAGCTCGAAGGGGTTGCTTCTTGGGGAATTTGGTAGGGAGCCTTTATACATTTAAGAACCGACGATGCTTGAATGAATAAGTAAAAGAGCGTGAAGTTTCTGGCAAAAAAGATCACAATTGACAGAATTCTCTCCTATTCATGGAAGACAAAGAATTCATGAAATTGTGGGTGAAAGGGAAAAAAAGATTGTGGTGGTGGTGGTTGTTGTTGTTGCCGTTTTGGTTACAGTATGGTGATTGAGGTCGACTGGTTGTAAGGCTTGAACTGGTACAGTAGCCTCGTCACGTCACGTCACTTCACGCCATGTCTTGTCTCGTCTCTTCTTACCTCTTCTCGTCTCATCTGTGCAGTAGGTGCTGGGTAATATGTATGGTACAGTACACGGTGGTCCAGAAGAAGCTCTCGCTGTAGGCAGCACGCAATCAAAGTACAGTCATAACAGCGCAGCATCGCACACAACCTACTAGTAGTTACCAATCAGGACAAAATACAACCAGAGCCAACAAGATGCAGATGCGTTACCAGATAAGCCTGAATGTTCCCTCCTTTCTTCCTTGAGCAGATGGCATAGAACAGCCTTGAATGTCTGCTTGCCTGGATTGTGATCACGATTTCATCCAACCAACCTCACCTTACTCTCACCTCGCGCCTCACCTCACCTGCTCTCTCAAAGCCCTACTGACAATGGAACGCCAATAATATGCCAATTATGATATGGCACTTGGAGGTTATATAGCCTTTGCAGTGAGTACAAGTATAGAGGATGGTCGTTGGGACAAGAAAGCGAACGCAAAGCTCCCGTTCCTACCTATCCATGTACCGTAATTATAGTTCAACCCACAGTATCCATAACCCCACCCCACCTAACCACCATCATCAAGCTTTGAATCCATACCTGTCTATGTTTGTTCACTTTCGGGGTCCAAATAACACCGTCCAATCCAGTCCAATCCACCCCTTATCAATATACTTCACGGCGGCAGCAGCAGCCGCCATCATGGCTTGGGATTCTAAATCTTCAAGGCGGCGCCAAAACAGCAATGCTGCTTCCAAGACTCTCCAGAGCCAGAGCCAGCCTGTACCTATCATTGAGCCCAAATCGACACACGTCGCGGAACTAGCACTCCAGCCTTTCCTCAACCCCTCCTTTGACCCCATAGACTACCTCAATGCTACCCTGCCGGCCCTTCAATCCTCCATCTCACAATCTGCAAGAGGCAGCGTGCCTCTTGTCGAGCTCTCTACGCATACCCAGACTCTGCTCTCACATCTCAGCGCGCATACTACCAGACTTACGACTACCCTCACACAGCTCACTGATGAGATCTTACGCAGTGGCAGTCGATTAGCCTATGAAGTGGAGGTATTGCGAGGGGAGACGCTGGGGCTTTCCGAGGCTTTGACAGAAGGGCTGCATGAAGATGTGGTTAAATTTGTGCCAGGTGGGTTGGATCACCAACTTGAACGGCGCGCATCGCGCGCCGTAGAGATAAATGGAAATCGGAGGAGATCTCCATCAGTCACTATACCAAAGACGCCTGTACGCGAGCAGGCGCCAGCCATCGTCGACCCTCCCTACATCCAGAAACTCCGCACTCTTACGTTGGTTCGGTCACGATTGGAAACCGTTATAAGTACCTTTGGAGATGCAATGGCATGGACGTTCCCTCCTTCTGAGGTCTCAGTTACATCCTCTTTCCTCTCAGTTTCGGCACCAGAACCCGGATCCGAGATGCATAGCACGGAGGAGAAGGGACAACAGATATCAAGGAAGCTTCGTGATGAGATTGCAGATTTGCTGATTGGGGGAGATCCTGTGGATGGGATTGAAGCTGCGGCCAAACGAGTGGAAGAGCTGAAGGAGCTGGCCACAGTTTGGAAGGGCACCGCGGAGGAAAGAGCTAGGACGAAGTTCGTTGACAATCTTGCTAAGATTGTGGAGGACAGGCACAGAGATCTTCTGAGAGAAGCGGAGCAAGATACTCGTCTCCGGCAGAGGGTGGAAATATTAGAAGAGGAGGTCAGCTCAGGCGAGAGCAGACCCCAGAGTGGATACGGATTTCTCAGCCAATTGCAAAAATTAAGAGGATCCTCATAACACAATTAGATGATGATCTACAGATAAATCCAAGACTTGGAGTCCCTGTGGATGGGAATCGAATGCCGTTAGGGCGTGCACAAGCCTCGTGGTCTACAAATGACAAGGCAAAGACGAAACGACAGGGACGAATTACTTCATATTCGACCTCGCAAAGCCAATCAGAGAAATGTGTAATGTCAGTATTGAGGTACAACAGGTCTTGCCGGCTTGACAAGCCCGAATGAAGCCATGTTTTGGATGTGGTAAAAAGACGAAAATAACTTTTGTCATTTTCTCAGACCGACCTATCGGTGTCGCAGTTCCCCCCTTACCTAACTCACATTCCTTCCTCTCAATGAGCATCCCTTCCATGGGGCTCTTGCTGTGAATATTTTTCTCATGTCTGTTCAATTCATAGTTGTCAATACTCTGCAGCTCCCAAAAGCTCTCATTTTCCGAGTCATTTTGTCTGATTGGGTGTTGGTTGGTCGCGTAATCTACAAAATCATAGTTGTCAGCCTGCTGCCCTCCAGACGTTCCCTAAACTCGTAATCATGAAATACGGAGTTCTGCCAGGTGGTGGCCCTCCAAGGGCAAGAAAGTCACCTGCTCGAGTTGTGGCTGGCCATGTTCTCACTCAGATACGAAGACCGGGCAGAATTCGAAGTCGTATGCTGCTCATTTTCTGTGCTGTAGCTGGAATCATTTTCATATTCTACGGCAGACGACATCCTGTAAGTTATGTGTGTCTATTAGGAATAGTTATTTGCGGAAGTTAATTATTCAAGTACGAGTTTCAGCGCACAGCATCGACTTTAACAAGCTACATTCCAACCAGCATCACAGATGCAATCGCAACATATGGAGAAATCCTCGAGGATACACGATGGGATGATGATGATGATGATGATGATGATGTAACCTCTACAGATGGCAATCAGATTGTCATCAAGAAACCCAAATTTCATCTTCTGGTGCCGGCTCATAAGGCGACGACGAACCTCTGCAAGGCTTTGTTATCTGCTGCCATTTTGAACTATCCTCCGCCAACACTGGTAAACTACGGGGGCTCAATGGATTTTGAGAGGCCAGGGATGGATGTGGTGAGGGACACGTTCACCCTTTTGAATAGTAAGGAGGTGCATGATGATGATCTGGTACTGGTGGTGGAAGGAGGTATGTTGTTATTGATATTGCTTGCAGGGTAGGCCTGACGATTCTCAGATTCCTGCTTCCAGCTACCTGCTGAGGTTACCATTAATCGATTCTTCAATAACATGCGAGAATCGTCCATCAAACTCCTCGACAAGTATGGACGAGTCGGAACTGAAAATGGAACAGGAGTACCAAAATATGAACGGCCCCAGAAGTATAACCAAACTGTTCTCTTCGGAGCCGCCAAGGAATGCTCGAATACGCCCGAAGAGCCCGCTTGCTACTCTATCCCTCAATCTCCTCTACCAAAGGACATTTATCGCCTCAAAACTGACATACATTCGGGTGGAGAGTATAACAGTCCTCGCTATATGGGTTCTGGCATGGTGATGGGACGTGTTGCTGATCTTCGTCTGATATACACGCGCGCATCTGAAATGCTCGAGTTTGAAGATGTTGGGAGACAAGGTAGTCAATCCGTTTTCTCTCGGATTTTTGGCCAACAAGAGTATGCAAGAACCCTATCAATCTCTTCCTCGCAGAACGAAAACCCTGCATGGCGAAACTGGCTCTCTTCTATTCTGTCTAGACCGGGAGATCAATTTATAAATCCGCCACATATTACGCTCAATGCAGAACAGAATTACGAGTTCGGGATAGGACTCGACTACTTCAGCTCTGTATTTCAGGTCATGAACAACAGTGCCAAAGACATTCGTTTCGTCAAATTTGACTATCCGTCTATTCCCTCTTTCAAACATTCAATAAATTTCCCGCCGGATCTATTGAACATACCGCCACCCTCTGGCCAAAACAAAGTGCCAATGGGCAAGGCAGATCCATCGCTCACCGAAATCGACGATATGCCAATTAAGAACGCATCATGGTCAGACATCGAACTGGCAACGAACATGATCGTACCAGGCTCCTCTGTTCCTGCATCTCTCAACCTTCACGGTGCCGAAGAGTTACTGGATGATATGTGGAACAATATGTGGTTTCACAACAGCTCCAGAGCTCTTCTAAGACAACACATCCGTAGTCCCAATGGTCCCATCACTGCTGATGCTGGAGCCGAGGGCGGTGACAGAAGGTGGGATGTGAAAGCTGGCCAAGGAGGTGTTTGGACGGGTAGAGGGAAGTGGTTGGAATGGAATGCAGTCTGTGACACTTTCGACGATGCCATTTTTGGAGACGGAGAGAGCAGATTTGGGAAAGAGGGAAAGGGGGTTGGCGGACACAGAGTGACAGATGGTCCTTTGGGCTATTCTTCTCCAGGGAAACAAGGTAAGGGTAAGGAGAATGAAAACGAGAAGCAGACGGGGAAAGAGCAGGCAGAGAAAGAGAAAGAGATAGAAGATGTTGATGAATCGAAACGATTTGTTCAAAACGATGGGACCAAAAAGGGTGAAGGATAAACAGGAGAGGATGGGAAGTTCGATGGCACCAGCTTAGATGGAGACGGGGATCAGGACAAGGGAGAGGTTAATATGGAAGATAGTGCACAGAACTACGATGAAGGAAAGAAGGACTGGGCCGAGGCGGAGGATGAAAACGATCATAACAAAGATGGGAAGAAGCAAGTGGATGACGAGAAAAAGGGGGACGAGAGGAAAGACGAAAACGAAAAGAAAGGCGGCACTGAGGAGCAAGTCGATAAAGAGACGCAAGATCATGATGGAAGTAAGGACGACGAGAAGAATGAGAGCGAAGAACAAAATACTGAAAACGAGAAGAAAGACCGCGACAACACGCAAGACGAGCAACAAGAAGAAAATGAGTCGACGGATAAAGGGGTGTGAGATACCAAGAGGTAGAAGGATAAGAAAGCAGTAGATTACTCCCTCTTCATCAAAGCATACTATTTATTATGGAATTTATGGGCTTCAATCCTTCCCGAAGTTGGGATTAAGTTAATAGTAGGGCGAGTGAGGAAAGTAGAGGCCTCGCCCTACTATTAAGCGAACGGGAAATTTATCAAATAGAGGGGGATTGCAAGAATACGTCATAATTTATCTGGCTATCACTTCTATCACAATATGATGTGCTACAATGTTGTCGCGACCATAGCTTAGGCGAAGTGACGATGCTGGAATTAAGGCAACTTTCACACCCCCGGTGCTCGCAAAAGGGTGGCCTATATTTGGTTGTTCGACAACACGCTCAATCATTATAGCAATGGACAGGTTCTGCGAGAAAAGGTATCAAGTGGCGTGGATCTCTGAGAGGAGGCTACTGGGTATAGCGGGCACACGGGATCATAGTGTGTAGACTAGGCCGGCCTATTAACAAGCCACAGCGATCGACGTGAAGGATTCCAAGAGATCTGGGGTACCTACTACAGTAATAACATACGGAGGCAAATTTCTATGAATTGAATGGTCTTTGGGGAAGGGAGCCCACGCGGAGAAGGTCCACTATGTCGTGTTTACATCTCGTGAGAATGTATAGAATGCTTTCACTAAAGAGCAGTGATGACCCTCACCCGCGTTAGTTGCATATCCCATTCTGCTATAAAACAGGGTTTCGAGAAGATTCCGAATGCAGCAAACATAACAGCCCTTCAGCCACAGCAAGCCTTTCGAGTTATACCTATCTCGACTATGTATGTGGCAGTGACGTTCTCGAAATAAGCAGACCTTTTGCCCGTGGTATGTGACCATCTAATGTTTATCCATAGCTCAACCCCTAAATCTTCTCTTCAACTATTACTTGTTGTAAACGCTGAGTATCTTCGTGATGCTATCCTCAAGCCCAGGCCAACAAAACGATAACTACGCTGCAAACTGGGTTGCAAGACATGTCCACTTGTCGTTTAAATCATTGCTGAAATCCATCCGAGGGCATGTTGTGGCAATCATCGGAGAGTTCGTTGGAACTCTCCTCTTCCTCTTCTTTGCCTTTGCTGGAACCCAGGTAGCCAATGTCTCCTCGAACACGAACACAGGCGACACAGTCATCACAACAACAGCGCAGAAAACACCACAGCAATTATTGTATATCAGCCTTGCTTTCGGATTCTCTCTAGCCATCAATGCATGGACATTTTTCCGCATTTCAGGTGGCCTTTTCAGTAAGTACTTACACACATCGATCTCTTACCCCTAGCTAATCTGTTCGTTGTAGACCCAGCCGTGACCGTGGGAATGTATCTGATCGGAGCAATCGATATAGTCCGTGCTGCACTATTATTTGTTACTCAAATCGTGGCCGCGATTGCATCTGCTGCAATTGTGAATGGCCTCTTCACCGGCGGGTTAAACGTCAGCACTACACTTAGCACAACCACAACCATTGCGCAGGGAACCATTATTGAAATGCTATTGACTATGTCTCTGGTCTTCACAATCTTCATGCTGGCAGCAGAGAAGCACTCTGGAAACTTTATTGCGCCAGTAGGTATTGGACTTTCGCTCTTCGTCGCTGAGCTCACCGGTAAGTCGATGCTATCTCGATATAGTTCAAAGCCCACTCCTAATCTCCATCTGCAGGCGTCTTTTGGACTGGAGGTTCCTTAAACCCAGCCCGATCTTTTGGGCCCGCCGTCATTGTTCACAAGTTCGAGAGCTATCACTGGATATACTGGGTTGGGCCGTTCTCGGGTTCCATACTTGCTGTGATGATGTTTAAGCTCATCAAGGCCCTCGAATACACAAGTGTCAACGGAGAAGCACCCGAAAGCGTCAGGCCGACTACGAATAATGGGAACCTTACCAATTCTACGGCGAGCCCGCAGAAGGTTGCAGGACCTGGTATGGGGAATGTTGCTAATGCTACAAGGGTTCGAGGTGTCGATCTTGAGAAACAGTAGACTTAGCTGCAACTCCTATTTGGTTGCTCTGAAGACTGGATCAACCTTCCTCCGAAAGCTCGAATAACATTTCTTGTTCGATGTAATCTGTCATGCGACTGCTATGTGCACAAAGTTCGGATTGATATTTTTGCTTTCCATCGTTGATGTTGTTGTTCTAGCGAAATGTAATCGGAGATGCCCAAAATTCTATGACTATTGAACTATGTTTTTTGATGAAATTAATGCTCAAACCATCTTGGATTCTTCTTGCTACATACCAGTTAACGCACATTCATCCTTTCGTCTTCTTTCTTCCAGAGCATGGAAAAAACTCAATGTTAATCGCCTTCCCAGTTCTTGAAGATCCAGCTGATGACATTTTCATTCGCAAAGCTGGCTACTTTCAAGAAAGCTTGATAGGCGTGCGATAAGTGGTTTGAGGCTGGCGCTGGCTTCCATAAATCTGGTCGGTCCGCGCATACGTACTTCCTCATCCCTGGAACGCAGCCGGCTTGCCAAGAATAAGTGTATGCTGCTCCAGGAGAAACTGTCCATAATCCAAAATTAAATTTCGAAGAACCACATCATTACGATAGATTGACTGCTTTCTTCCTTACGTTCCATAAACCTCCCAGAACCGATTTATCAAATCGTGACAAGATAGGACGAGATTCTTGAGGATCAGATTTCCGATATGAATTTAGCCGAAGCAATTAAGAGGGTCGCTAGAAAGTATGAACATGATCGTCACAAAATAAATCTCGAACCTCAAATACAAAAGCCACAGGTTTCCAGGAAGAAGTAGCGACTCTGCGATTCTTAATTTTTTACCTAGAATTTGCTCACAATGCTTTCAATAAACCCATTCATCATGATGGCACTGCTCCTCGGAAATGTAGCGAATGCAGAGTTAATACCTTACACCGGTCCCGTGCCAAACCTTCCACCAAACCGCTCACCATTCGGTTTTGGCTCACTCACTACCGGTGGACAGTCTTCCAACTCCTCATCAATTTTCCTCGTGGACAACATGCCCGACCTGCGCACTGCGCTCTCCCTTCAGTATCCTCGTACCGTCTACATCAAAGGGACCATCACCGGACATCAGATCACGTCCGACGAGGTAAATAGGAGCATATATGGTGATTGTCAATGGTTCATTGATAATGGAGCGGTGAAACAGTTTAATTTCACCAGGTATGTGATGAGTTTGAATGAAACTTATATGGATGAGGTTAGGGCGCAGGCAGGAAGAAATGGGACGATTGAAGGCATGAATGCCAGCGAATTTTTGATACTTTTAAAGAAGATGAATGTCAGTTGTTTATTATTTCCCCTTGGTTCAGTTTCTTTCATTCTGGGGCACATAGCACGAATTCAAACTGGCTTTACCATCTTTTACCTGTTCCACGTTACACAACGTAACAGCCATAATTCCTTTGTACTGTTTGAGATGATTACTTCCTTCATTCGTATGAGAAATCAAGTGCTAACTTAACTTTGTCTAGGGGTGGCGACCTCAAGCTCAGAACTCCCAAAAAGCATGGGTATCAATAAATGTCAAGTCGGATTTGACACTTGTCGGTTGGGACGAGTATGCCTACTTATATGGTGTAAGTCTAATATTCAACGTTGTAAACAACGTAATTGGTATGGTATTTCCTCCTGTAAATTTTGTGTTTCGGAATGACGAATCCAATATTCTATTAGTACGCAATCTCAAACTGACTTCACCTCGCGATTGCTTCCCGGCCCCCGAAGGCCTCACTTCCTGGAACGCTCGCTACGACGCCCTCTCCCTCGTAACATCTACAAACTTTTGGATTGATGGCAACACTCTTCTGGACGGACCTTCACCTGTCGCTCCAGATCCACTCATTTGGGGATATAAAGTTGATCCATACGATGGCTTAATGGATTGTGAAGACGGGACGGACAACATCACCTTTTCTCACAACATCGTAGCAAATCATCATAAGAGTTTAATGCTAGGAGGAGGACTCAAAGAGAGGGAGAGGGATATGGGGAAAATGCGCTTCACATTTTTCGGGAATTGGTTCTTGAATTCGGATTCTCGTAACCCACTGATGCGGTTTGGAACCTTTTATATTGTGAACAACTTATTCACTCACGGGAATGTGTCTGCTAGCCCGTACCAAAGAAAGTTGGAGTATAACTTGGGTGTCTACACGGAATCGTCAGTATTGATAGGGGGAAACGTATTTCGAAACGCAGCAGAGGGCAACACAACTAGGATCTTTACATTCTCGACTCTGACGAACCCTAGCTTACCTGCGAGGGTCTGTATCCCAGCGTCGGAGTTAGAGTTGGCAGCAGAACTCCAAGAATTGGCAACGCCTTCGAGCGCGTTCAATGGGAAGCAGATTGATCTCAAGGAGGATGCATCGGCGATCTTCAAGCTTTTTGTCATTGAAAAGCCTGACAGCATTGTAGATGGAGCACTGGTATTAGGGTGTGAGGGCTTCATCGGACAGTCGACTCCAGATTCATTTCGGACGGTTGAGGAGCTTGAGGTGTATGTGAGGCTGGAAGCAGGTCAGACAACCGCCGAACTAATCTCTCATGTTGCAAGTTCGCATTCGCATTAAATGCCACTTTTGGAGTATGCTCCAAGCTGCCTTACTGTGCATAACTCAAACATGAGGTCATGTGATAATATTAGTCATTGTGTTCTTCCCCCGCTTACCTGATCTGTCCCGGATGAACGTATTTCCTATCCACATATCCTAGTGCCAAGCCTGCAAGGTTCAAGGCTAGGCTGGCAGTCCGTCATGTGCGATTCTGGTACGAAGTGTAGCATTCACTCACTACCTTACAGTACAATACTAGACTTCTCTGCTATTGTTCCTGGCGCACGACAATAGCAAAGGAGCCCTCTCCTTGCACACATACATATAAGATTCCCTTCTGCCAATTCAAAGCTCCTCTGTTCCCCAGCAACAATCACGAGTAACTTCATTTCACGAATCGACGATCTTCGAACAACTCGCAATTTTCTACTCCATACTGAGACAATCACTTGTACATCTCACCCTACACTCAAACCTCCATCTACTTTCGCACTTTGTTCATTCAATCGGTCTGCGAACAGCTTCAGCAATGAGTGCTTCACCACAACTCTCGCCCATCATGGGGGCTCAAAGAGTTGAGCGCCAGCACTCTAACTCACCCCCTCTTCAACCACAACAATTATCGAAGAGAGACAAAAAGCGCACCGTTCTCGCCGACCGGCTTGCAGAGATCACAATGTCTTTCTCTGCAAACAGAGACCAACACTACCGCACCCAACTTCAAGCCATTCAAATCGACTCTAATCTCATTGCAGAGGCCGATGTCCACTCAAAGCAACCCCTCCCTGATAGCTCCGAAGAAATCGACGAGCTTGTTCGCGGTAATATTAAAAAAACAATGATGAAATCTGTCGGGCCAGATCCACCTCCACGGGCTGGTAGGATTTTCTCGGACTTTGCGAAGGATGTCAATGATGCGCAAGAAGAGAGAGACGCTGCTATTGTTATTCTCAAGGTAGGAGCACATATCACTCCATTCTATCAAAACTGTGTGCTAAATTATCTGCAGCGGGACTTCGATGTCAAGATGAATCAGATCAACGCATATCAGAACTACAAGAAGCGGGTTTCCAGGAACGAGCTCAAGTCTCTATCGGACACACTCCGCGATCGCTTGATCAATAGTGTTATGAGCAAGAAGGCTCGTCTTTCAAAGGACAAGGATGCTATTGAGATTGGTGAAGGAAATACACATGCTCTGCTCCTACACCCCAGCCAATTCGGCATTGCAAACCCCGCTAGCCCAGGCGGTATACACGGCAAGCGAGCTACCAGACATCGCCGTGATGCAGAGGAACTTCCGAATTTCACTGAGAGTCACAAGCGCAAGCGGAAGGCACATGATAGTGACGAATCTCCTGCCCCAGGTCGGCAACGTATTGACAATGGCGCAAGCACTCCTCTTTGGATTGCCGAAAAGCAACATCTCATGGCACATCAGATCGAATCTCCTCTCTATAGCATCGACAAGCTCTTTAATGAGAAGGAGTTGTCCATGACCTACAATGCTGCAGCTCTCGCAGCACACTCATACATGCTACGGCACCCGCCCTTCTCCGAAGAAGCCGATGAGCTAGCTAATGGCAGGTCGGAGTCGAGCTCTGATCATGAGAAGAATCCCATAACAGGCGAAATCGATCCTGAGGATGAGGATTCTCCTCTTGGCGGGACTAACATGGAGCGCCAGTTCTCACATGCCACACGCAGCACTCGCGGCAATGTGGTATCATCGGGCTATGGAATTGATATGTTCAACGAGATCAATTATCCACCCAACCTGCTTGCGCTTACCAGACAGATTCCAAAGCTGCCTCAAATGATCTTAACCAACAATGCCAAGCAATTTGCGTCGAATCCAAGCAAGGATGTAGTTGTTGCACTGCAGGGCCTCAGTCCGGAGGAAGCTAATGCGGAGATTGAAGTAATGCGTCGAGCGCGGACTTACAACGACGAGAAAGGCTTCGGCTCAAATCTTGATCTGGAGTCCGGCGCCAAGACGTTGTTAGAAGAAGCTGCGTATCCGAGGAAGTACCAACACTGGGTAAAGTCCGATAACAAAGAGAAGATAACCACCACCTTGTTCCCAACAAGCAACCTTCGCGGCGATTTCGGCGGCGAGCCAATGACACAACAGGCCTCACAGGGTGCGTCTTCAATGGGCGGCACGCCGATGAGTCGTCAGGCTACGGATGACAGCACCACCAAGTCTGGGAAGCGGCCTGTCCGGAAGATTTGATTGCGTCTGTATGTTGGATGTACTTCTTGGAGTAAAGCGTATCCATCTATAGAGGTGGATCACACCTATGAATATATGATCAAGCGTTGGAGTTAGTGCGTATTCTCTTGGCCGCAATGGAGGTGCATACAGTGACGTCTGTCTCCTGAGAACTTTTAGATCCGTCAGCTTTAATGAAACATTCCATCACTGTCATTCTCTATCTACCGTCTCAAGTGCTTTTTGCTGTCCATCAGCTTTAATGAAACATTTCATCACTGTCATTCTCTATCTACCGTCTTAAGTGCTTTTCGCTGTCAACATCCCCATTCTCGAGCCTGAGCAGGGGCTATTTGTAACCTCCTCCAGACGCATCCTGACATTGTACAAAGAGAAAGCGTGAAACGAAGATTTCCATTATCAGTGCATACTAAGAGATCCTACATTTGTGATATTTGTATAAGGCTTTCGACTTACGAAAAAAGAGTACGGCCAGTGGACATGGCCGTGTCAAAGAATTAGCCAATGCAAGAAGAGTTGATTTAGTAGCTTTTGGGAGGCATGTCTGCCTCAAGCACAGACTTAGTCCAAAGAATACCTGGGGGGTCCATTGGCTAAGCATGAAAGGAGAACATTTTCCACGCCCAGAATGGAAGAATACTTGGAATTCGGAGATGGCAGATACTTGACGATCGAATCTAGTATTTAATAAAGCTAGAAGAGAAACAAGCTTGTCTATCGCTCAGCACTCTGGTTGTTTTTGAAAGAAAGTTTTGATATGTCCTTGAAGTGACCCGATGAGTGGGTTCAGACCTGTTCGGCTAGCTTGATCTATAATTTTTATGTAAACAAATGAAAATCCCCGCTGATCGGTAAGAGAAGTTTCCCACAACCATCAAAGCAAGTGAAAGGCCGAATGAGATGCATACTCGAATCCCAGATGGGTCTGATAGCCCGGGGTTAATATAAGGTACAGGATATATTGGGCGTTGAAACCTTTCAATTAAATATATCAATGTGAATTGGAGGCCTTCCTACCCATGATAGAATGTAGTGTATGGTTTAGTCCATAGTGTCGCTGGACAGTCGACAATGCCGTCAACTATACCCTGACTTGAGATACTAACAATGGTAGTAGGATAGAAACATTTCACTGGTGAGAAAAATAGTCAATTACATTTTCATATTTGCATTACAATATACCGTATTCCTTTCCCAAGTTGGCACTCGCGCTTATGCCGAAACACATTTCTCATCAAACGTACTTATGGTCCAAACACTAATGCTCTGACTTCAATGCTCTCCCGACCTACAGCATTTTTAGGTGTCCGTGGGTCCTGGAAAGCAGTATGCGGGACTCGTCCCCCTTGCACCTTACTTCCTAGCTTGTACGCCTCGCTATCAAAACACTCCAAGAACAGTCTCTCGTCATTCCTCATGCCTGACAAGTAATGCCACTTCTGATTCTTGTTGTATCTGATACCAGCTGTCTCGCCCGTTCGATCTGGATATCTGTGCTCGATAGGAATAAGATCCTCGTCCTTCAACGTCGAGGAGCTTGCAAACCCTAGAGGCGAGGCCTGAACTGGGCCATTTAAGGGGCGCCAAATGTTAATAATTCGGTATCGTCCTTGCAATAGCCTCTCAGCCTCCTCTGGTAGATGTTGGTAGACTCTTTGTGTGGCAGACTTCTTGGTCTGATCGATATGCACGCGAGTCACTGGAGCTCGACTGGCATTGGGATTCGAGCGGCGAATAGTGTGGTCGAATATAAAGACGCGGTCGCTATCGGGGACATTGTCCAGGATCAACTTCTCGACTTCAGGGTAATAGTTCTTCTTGATTGATTCGTCATCGACGAAATCCGGCTCTGCAGATTCGGGAAGGTTGGCAACAACCTGGAAAGCGTCCTTATCAAGGGAGTATTCGGATTCCCGACCCCTGATGTCGGTTATGGGTGCTTGGATGTCAAAGTCCCCAAAGTTGCGTTGAGGCTGACCCTCAGGTTGCTTTTCTACGAAATTGAAGGGAACTGCACCGTCCTCTGGCGGTCGAAAGTAATTCAAGGTGACGATGGTATCACCGCGAGGAATTAATGTATTTTGAGCTGTGTCTTTGATATACGCTTCTTCAACGCGGTCATATTGGGATAGGTTGTGTGCCGCTGTGGCGTTTTGAGGCATTGCGGTTGTCATAATTCTAGACTGTTCTTGAATCTGACGGCTCCGGGTGTGATTTGGTGAGGCTATTGGTAATGTTTTTGAAAATTGGAAAGTCCTAATAGTATGGTAAAGGTGGTCTGGGTAGGATGTGGATGAGTGTCATCATTGGGGAGGAGAACAATATATACTTTAGCGATTTGTCTTGGATCTGCCGGCGTCAAGACTTGTTAGAAATCCAAGAGGGTTAGGATTACAAAAACATCCAGATATCCCCGACGGCATCATTGCCGAGGGTGGAAGGGAACCTCCAGGTAGCATGCTGAGGGGAGTTGACGCTTGTTACCTCCGAAAGCACGCAACCGAGTCTGGGGTCGGTTACAGTACAGTAATACAGTAAAGGGGTATGAGTAACGGCACCCTAGGCGCTAGGGCAGTGTCAGTGCAAGGACAATTGGTAATTTGGGTGGCGAGCCTGCTGACAATTTGTCTCTATTAACTTTGAGGTGCGACACTAGTAAAAATGACGTTGGACATGTTAGGCTAGAGTATATTATTCTCCAGTCGCGCCCATTGAATTAGAACCCGCGTTCGTTGTATTACTAAGCTAGATTTATACACGCAACACGTCAAGTCTATCCATAGCTTCAAATTCTAAGTACAGGCACAGTACATGTATTGTCGAGTCCCTTTGCTCTCATCAGAGGTAGCTGTCGTTTTCAGCCGCACCCATCCTTCATGGTATCAAGGCTACGATTTGTTTTGTTGAAATTAAAGGGGTAATACTTCGACAAAGCTTGCTTGGTTTCTTCTCAGATACGTAGTATTTGGATTAATTGTAACCCTCAAAATAATTCTTCTTGGCTTCCTGCAACAGTGGAAAGATCTTAGACGCTTCTTTTGTTGGCAGCACTTCTTCTGTATTACTACCCGATTTGCTTTTAGAATATCCTCGATGTTCAGATCTTTTGGTAACACTCCGAAACCCTTAAACATATGTCAGATATTCCTTACCATCCTGTAAGAATGTTGAATGTGTCGTCTTGATTTCATGGCGAAGGTGGAATTCACAGTACATATAAGAAGTACTTATCCAGTCGGTTTTTAGAAGGATGACAGGTGTTTACTGCACGTGACTCCGTGCAGGGTAGAAAAGTACGCTAAGGAAAGTAAACAAAACCACCCCAAATTCAGCATGATCCTATTATAAGACACCACAATTGTGAAAGCTTCACATAACTTACATAACTGAGCGTACATCGGCTAGTCATTCATCGCGTCTCCATTACACGACGCGACTTTCCAAAAACAACACTAATTTCCTTCCACACCTGCTATGCGACAACAACAAACATGGATGAAATAGTATCCTCGCCAGATCCTCTCAACGATTCTCAAACTTATCAATCCCCTGCGAAGCCTCGACGAGCACCACAAGCTAGACGCAGCTTGCCGGATCAAGGAAACTCTCCAAAAAAACAAACTTTCGAACTGGATGTCGGAAATGACTTGTCGCCACAGAAGATTCGGGTCACAGTTGAAGCTGGAGATTCTGACGCAGGAAATGCATACACATATTTCTCTGGCGGCACTCCTTCATCGCCTACCAGGGTATCAATGACCAGACGGAGAGAGCGCACAACTACTACTACGACTACGATACCTGTGAAAGGACTGTCCGATTCAGAAAACGAAGCACCACAAGTAGCCACAACAAAACGAGGCAGAGGCCGACCTAGGAAGTCTGGTACTCCCGTGCCTGTGAAAACCAATGGACGTACAAGCACACCAACTCGGAAAAATAGAAGGAAGTCAATTGGCGACTTGGTAGATGGCGACGACGAAGATGATTTCGATTACGAAATTGGCAAGGATATCGAGATTCATCGAGGCAAAGGCAGGTCGCGATCTAGGTCGGCAAAGGGGACACGGAAGGCTACGCTCGCTCCAAAAGATCCGATTAGCACCCCCAAATCTTTGTTGAGAGTAGCAAGCAAGAAAGGAAGAGGCCGCCGCGAGGATGTAGCCCCAGAAGAGATTAAAGTCCCAGGGTACGAGAGTTGTGAAAGTAATGGGTATCAGTATTATCCCGAGGAGAGGGAGGTACAAGAAGAATTAGATCCAACTGATTCTAACCCTCGTGGTCCCCCTTCAGCCTATTCTACAATCCGTTCTACGACGACACTCGGAGCAAATGATGATGATGTGGTGATTGCAAGATTCGAACCTGGAAATGAAACTCCCCATCGACTCGGATGGTCAAGTCCACATGTGACGGATGATCCCCAGCAATCAAGCTTCCGACGAAGACCTGGAATTTGCCAATCGCCATCTGTATCTCCAGCCAAATCGATGTTCAGTCAACGTGATTGCGAAAGCATTGCAGCATTTCCAGTTCCCGACTCTGAACGCCCGGCATCTTTCTCAGCGGATGCAGGCCATGATGCCGATGGGGCTGACTGGTACGTAGAGGAGAACGAAGTTGAAGATGAAGGCGAAGATGAGATTGAAGAGCTCCGAGAATTTGATACTATTCTTGAGAGCGAAGGGTTCAGTATGATCTCCGTAGACTCGGTTCCCTCGTTGCGGGAGCATTTTAGCAGCCCAACATACCTACAAGAGAAGCATTTGCCCGGCCAAATCAGAAATAAGACGCTACTTTCTGTCCAGGGAAAGAGTGTCTCCCATGAAAACTCTTGTTCGAGTATCCCTAAGGGTGTCCTTGAGGCAGCTACACCTGGTCGAAAAGTACAGAACCGAAGACTACTGTCGATGCAAAATAGCAGGGTCGATGATTCTTTTTCTAGTATTCCCAACGATGTCCTTGAGGCCGCAACTCCAGCTCGAAAAGCAATCGTATCGAAATTAGTTCCCAAAACTTCTAATGCTGATGATTCATTTTCAAGCATTGCGCCCGAAGTACTCAAAGCAGCTACTCCACGTCCAGGCGTGGTGAAGAACACTCAATCTAAAATAAACCTAGCGACCAACGATCAGCATGAAGAACATTTCCGTAATGTCCCAACAGCCGTCTTGGCTGCTGCTACTGCACCAAAAGTTGGCCAGGGTTATCTATCAGACAAATTACACCTTCCTAACCCCCAGCAGAATAGTTTGACGCCATCAATCGTTGAAGACACAGCACCTACCCGGCTTTTGACTCCTGAAGAAACTCCGTCTCTTGCTGAGAGTTCGGATAATCAGAAGTCTTCTCCAGTTGCGGTTGCATCATCTCCGTCCGCTGGAAATGCTAACACACTGAGCCCATATCAAGATTCGTCCATAATGCACTCGCATATGCCATCATCGCCGCCATCTCTACTTCCACAGAGATATACCTATACTGCTCATATTCGCCAACACCGCAAGTCAAACCCCGATACAGCTCGGACACCTTCGATAATCTTTTCATCTCCAGCTCTTCCTCCCCGTATCCAAGTTGGTCGGGGGGTACCAGCTCTAGCACCTCCCGAACATATTCAGCGTCCGGGTCTATCACCCATCGTTCGTGCTGGACGTATGCTGCAGGACATCCTTGTCCCATCATCACCGAGGAGTAGATCTCAGAGCCTCGGAAGTCCTTTCAAAAGCCCAGCTGCGGACAAAAGATCAAATTCAAGCGCTGCTCAGGAATCGTATCCCTCGCCTGGGCATGAGAGGCTTGCCGGTCCGCTTCCCAGACTTGACCTCAGTGGTCACTTTTCGGGGGGGCCGTTGCAGCTATCGCAACACAGACTACTACAACAAGACGATCCATTCCGCAACAACACTCCTACACAGCAGAGATCTCCTTCGCCGGAGGAGAAGCAGCAGTACAGTCTTGAACTCCCAGAGCATCAGAGTTGTCCCAATCCACGTCTTTCCGGTATTAGATCGGATGCGAAAGCCGTGCGGAGTGATGACGCCATGAGCTGGCAAGCCGAGGAAGAGATTCATCTTCCAGAGCAGAATACGACGATGAAGATCACTAGCAAGTGGTCTGAAAACGAACGAGTCCCACCTATCAGAATGACAACAGAGCAGAGATGGGCTGCTGAACGTGCCACTGTTGTTCAGCAGGTTTCAATTGCAAGTAGCAACCAAGTCATCATGATTAACTCGGATGACGAGAAACTAAGTCACGGTCAGGTCCAGAGCGAGGATGACGAAGATTTCGGGTTATTATTGGAGACCCTAAACTCTTCATCGCCAGCAGTGGAGCGTCAAGAGGCTCCCAAAGAGATAGTTGAAAAGCCGAGAAGAAGCAAGATACCAAGTCCATGGAGAAAGAACAGCAAGAGGTTAGTGTATAGTGACGAGCTGGGCCAGCCGTCCTTTTCTCCTCTCGAAACGAAAGATGCAATGGTCAAAACTTCCATTAGAGATACTGGCACTCAGCCACTGACAATCAGACGTATTATGCCACAAGAAAGCAGTGATATCATAGATGCAGATCTATCAGGATGGCAAATACCCCAGAAATCCAATTTTCAACCCCGACCTCGCGAGACTGGTAATCTCGACCTATCTGCTCTACTGGGAACATCGCCTCCGAAACGTCTTCCAACTCTCTCAGCAAGATCACAACAAACATTCTCGCTAAACCCTTCACACTCAAGTCAACCGGCGTCGACGATCCTAACGAGACAACCAATTACAGCAGAACCTGCTATTCAGAGTACGAAGGAGAATATTGGGTTTTACCCTGTACCACAAAAGCAGGGGTTCAAGCCTCGAGCTCGTCAGAATCCTTCCTCTTCGCCTAGTACAGAATCATCTATTGTTCCTGAGCTCTTCAACAGAACCGCCAAAGGAAGCCAAGGCAACACAGATGTTGAGCTACGAACCCCTTCACCAATCCCAGGGCCACTTGCGTCTTCTTCTCCAAACCGATCGAATACATTTTTTAGCGACCGAACCCCTGCATCCCAGCTGTCCCATTCGGTCTGTAGCGTAGAGTCTGAATCTTTTAACTCAGACAAGGAAAATCAGGAACATAAAAATTCCCGGACACTTAAATGGACGGAATCTCTACAACTTGATGTCACCGCCAATGTTGTCCTACAAACACCCCTCCCGCCACTAATGTCGCCCACAAAATCTTGCCTCCGTTCTCCCCTCAAAACACCTTCTGCTGGGTCTGGCTCTGGGACCGCAAATCTAACGCCCAATAAAGGCGTAACGTTTGTCTCCTCATCTCCAACACCCTCATCCCCAATTCTGAGCCCTCTTTCCGCAACAAAATGGTCAAAAGACCATTGGCTCCTTCTCCAATCTATTGTTCAGACGTGGAAACCCGAGAACAACATGTCATCTATCTCCAATAATGAAAAGGAGAGCAGTGCAAGACGCAGACGGAACTCAACGAGAGTAATCAGTAGATTACTAGGCAAGAATGTGATTAGTGGTGATGAGAAGATGAAGTTGGAGCAGTGGCACTTGGAGGCTGTAGATGAGTTCAGGGGATGTGTGCCAGGGTGGCAGGAGAGTGTTATTGCGATGAGGGTTTTTGCGCTCGTGGTAGAAGAGGAGAAGAGGGCCCGTGTCAGTATCGGAGGTGGGAGCAAGGAGAATTACGATCATTTGAATTGATTGGAAAGGAGGCGAGACATGTATGAGCAGCGCCATCAAATTGTAAATATTGTTGGAATTATTATTTGTAGGATCAGTGCAGCAGGGAGTTGGAGCAGGTTTCCTTTGTGATGACAATGATAAGAAATATTTGAACTGCACATGATTTCGCATTGATTTGTTTTACTATTTCCTACCAATTCAACCCTCACCTACGCCTCTATGATACAGATGCATATGCAAATCCATCCCCGCCATCTAGACCCCCTATGCAGGCTCGGCTTATTCAAGCATAGACGCCTGGTTGGTATACAGCACATCCACTACACTGCTAAGCTTCTCAATCGTCGCCAGTGCGCTATCATAACCTTCATCCCTCTCCGTTTCATCGAAAATAATCAGACACCCTGCCCCTTGATCCAAGACCCCAATAATGACCTTATCGAGAATCATTTGACTGAGTTTTCGCTCAACTTGCTGTGTATCCAGCCCAACCATCTTGGCAATGTGATCGATTTCTACGCGGGAAAAGGGCTCAATCACTTTGATAAGGTTCTGCTCCAACATGGCATCATATAAGCGACGGAGATGGTTGCGGATAAAAGAGTCGCTGCCAAGTTCATGCCTATAGTCGCCGAGGGCTTTCTCGTACTCTTCGAGAGAGCGGTTGGAGTGTGCGCGTGCGACAGCCTTCATGGCTTCGAGATTCTTGCCTGCGTACTTCACAGCTTGTTTGCTGGTCATAAGCTGGTTAACATCATCTGCCAGATTGAGCATAATTTTGCATAGCAACATATATTGTAGCGCGGCAGTGGCTTTCTCGGGTTCGTCTTGGGTATGGTAACCGTCGAGCGCTTCAATAAAATACGAGAATGCCGTATTGAAATCCTTGTCTTCGGCATGCAGCTTCCCGGATTGCATGTCTAGGCCGGCTTGCAGAAGGGGTGGCGTGTACACTGAGGCAGCAGACGTTCTGGCGCTGGTAAGGGCAGCGCGACCTTTAGGTACATTTCCCAGAGCATGATAGACGCGGGATTCGAGAAGTTGGACTTCAACGAGAACTAGCTTATCGTCCAAGCGTTTGAGTTCTTTGAGCAGGCTATTAATGAGGGTGAGGGCATCATAGTAAGAGGCTTTGGTCATGTAGAGCCCTACGAGTCGAGTTTCGAGGTTTTGGCGGAGGAAGCCTCGTCGTTCGGACGTAGCCCATTCGATGCAGGACTTTGTGACTGAGATTTGCGTATCGGTGCTATGAGGGATTCCATTGAAGAGGTCGAGGAGTTGACGGACTGTTGGGGGATAGTATTAGCATGTGGCCCAAGAAGATTGAATGCTCTGTATTCATGCATACCTAGTTTTGCTGTCTTCGCCTTCGCGAACGAAGACAATACTGTCCGGTTTTTCGTAATTAGGTCTACCAATTCATCTGGTTTCCTGAAAGTCATCAGCAATGCCCCTCAAGTATCCAAACATATTCCGCTCACTTTTGATCCCGATATAACTCTCCTAAACTGACCAAAGCAGTCTCATATTCCCGTACGGCCGCATCTGATGTTGCGGAGGGAGGCTTCGAAATGATCTCCTTGTATTGTGATTCCGCTTCTCTCGGACTCGACTTCGTCGACTTCTTCGCCTCTACTATTCGCGCTGAGTCAACTGGTGCCATCTTGATGTATATGAAGAACGACTGTGGTTGTGATGCTGAGGTTGTTTGGTTCAAGCTGCAAGGCGGAAGCTCCAACGCGGCAGGCACGCTAGTTTAGCATCCCTGCCATAATTTATTCAGCCGCCCGATATAATTTTTGGATAGCGATTAAACTTTCTCCACCATCACCTCAAGGAAATGGCGACGACTCCATAACCACAAAATGGTATGTATTTATTTATGTCTCAGGACTGTTCGAAGAGCAATCTAACTAGGGATGTAGAAAATCAAAGCTTTGAGTAGGAGCGCTTCCTCAGCGCAAGCCCCCGGCTCATCGGCGCAAAAACAACCACGAAATCTTGATCCTGCCCTACATCCATTTGCTCGTTCTCGAGAGTACACAAGAGCACTTAATGCGACAAAGCTTGAGCGCATGTTTGCTGCTCCTTTCATCGCACAGCTTGGGAAGGGACATGTCGACGGAGTTTACACACTTGCGAAGGATCCCAATTCGCTAGAAAGATTTGCAAGTGGGAGTGGTGATGGAATTGTCAAAGTCTGGGATCTAACCAGTCGTGAAGAAATATGGCATACAAGTGCTCACGAAAATATTGTCAAAGGAATGGCATGGACTCAAGACAAGAAGCTCTTGACTTGTGCTAGTGATCGATCAGTAAAACTCTGGTCTCCTTATGACACACCTTCAGAGAGCACTCCAACAGCAACTTGGCTTGGAACAAATGCCTTCACTAGTATCTCACATCACCGATCAAAAGCCTCGTTTGCTGTGTCATCCGACGTTATTTCTATTTATGATATAGAGAAGCACACGGCCACCCCAGAGGTTCTCCGATGGCCCACCACGACCGATACTATTCTAAATGTGTCGTTCAATCCCGTCGAGACATCCATTTTGGCATCTACCGCTACCGACAGATCCGTTGTACTGTACGATTTGCGAACTTCTATGCCTCTGGCTAGGACCATTTTGAAGTTTGCGGGAAATGCGATTTCATGGAATCCTATGGAGGCGATGAACTTTGCCGTGGCCTCTGAGGACCATAATATCTACATATTCGACATGAGGAAGATGGATCGGGCGCTGAATGTATTGAAGGATCATGTGGCGGCTGTTATGGATGTCGAATTTAGCCCGACGGGTGAAGAACTGGTCTCGGCAAGCTATGATAGAACAGTCAGACTGTGGAGCAGAATGAAGGGACACTCCAGAGATATCTATCACACGAAACGGATGCAGAGAGTGTTCTCTTGCAAGTGGACGCCTGACTCGAAATATATTCTCTCGGGATCTGATGATGGTAACATTCGCCTGTGGAGAGCTAACGCTTCGGAGAGAGGAGGAATTAAGTCAGCAAAACAGAGGCAAGCATTGGAATACAGCGAGGCATTGACGGAGCGATATGCGCATATGCCAGAGATTCGCCGCATTAAGCGGCACAGGCATATTCCTAAGGTTGTCAAGAAGGCAGGAGAGATCAAGAGTGAGGAGCTCAAGGCTATCAAGAAGAGAGAGGAGAACGAACGGAAGCATACAAAGAAGCAGTTTCAAAAGAGACGAAATGAGAGGGAGAAGATGATTTTGGCGACAGAAAATTGATGCTCTGGGGTTGGTTGGCTGGCGGGCGGGCGTATCTGGAAGGAAAACATTTGGGCGTTGGAAGGCATCTAGGCATTTTCTGGCGCTTAGTATTGTTTTTTGCTGTATATAAATACCAGACACGCAAGTACTAGAGTGTATAAGATTTGGAATATACCCCAATTACTTGCACGTTGGGATCAATTTTGTTTCCTTAGGTGTGAACGACTTGAAATTTTCTGAGCACGTAATATGATGTTTTTTACTATTCTGTCAGTTCCACATTTCTCATGCGAGGTAGGGTATCATAAGTAGTATGAATCATGTTTCATCTCTACGAGTACTCCGACATTTCATAGCCTTCGTAATTTTGCCGCCGGCGGGTTGGGCAAATAGGCCATATCAAGACAGAGCCGGCTTTCCACTCGACCTCGGAGCTATTCCAAACCCCGATCTTCCATATTTCAGTACTGCCCATTCTACTACGATTCAATGTTTTGATTATTGGCTATATATGTTACTGCACTTATTCCGCAACTGCAATAACTATCCTTCTCATATTGCAAAAGTGGTAGCCTGTGGTCTCGATGGGATCAGCTTTCATAGCAACGCATACCAAACTTTGCCTTTTCAATGTGTAGTTACCACCACATAACAGAGAATGTAGAGAGGTAGCTCTATAAGTCATGTGTCAAGACCACATACTTTCAGAGCCCAAATCGTTTTCACTACGGTATGCTGCCTAGAAAGCCTATCTGGAAGAAGAAGTAGTTGAATGAGCGACAGCTTACCAGTGACAAGGCGTATGGTTGACATAATTCAGGTGATGAGTTGTGCCAGGAAATGATTAGTGCATCAAAACCACGAAAAGGACTGTAAATCTGGTACGGGAACGTGAACATAGCATAAATAAAGAATTGTCATATGTACTGCTTTCCTTGTACTGACCCAATTGACAAACCTCTTTGTAGCAAGATCCAGCCTACCTGTGACAGCTCACCATATGTGTAGTATATTGAGGATGATGAGTTATTTACAAAACGTTCAATGCACGCCCACGAATGGAAAAGAACGTCTTGGTAGACAGTGATCACAGTAAACGCGACAAGAATTACAAATTCAGGCAGAAATTATTACTAGGGTACAACATTCATATGCCAAACGGGTTCAAAGTATGCCGTATAGCAGAACCATCAAAGTCGCGTCTTTATAAGATCGGATAACAAACCTCCATACATCAAAAACCAAACACAGATCGGGTAGTTCAATGGTTAGAACATCATATGCATAATGTAGGATTAGTTCGGTGTGAGCCGTGTACTGTTACATGTTGTACTCATAGCTTCGGTTGTAGGTATAGAAAATATGAAAATGAGGGTTCAATTCCCCCCCTGATCATTTATTTTTGAATTCTTTTGAAGTTCAAATTTTTTGGGGGAATTTCTTGCTTTGTTATTGTTTTGCCTAAGCGAGATGTTGTGGTGAGGATCAGGCATCTCTCTGTCAGGAGGAAGCTGGGCCGACGATGAACCGGAACACTCTGGTTCCTAAGGATTATTTGATATCTACGCAGCTCGTAGTAGGCTAATTCCAGGCCGCATAGTTCACTAATTGAACTTGTAATTGCCAGTTCAGGAAATCGAGATATGAGTGTCCAAAATTCATTGCTGATCTTCATTCTGTTTGCTTCTGCCTTTTGGCGAAGAAAGGGGAAAGGGAGGTTTCTGGGAACTATGCTACGAGTCTGAAGTAAGGAGGTCTTAATGGATAGGACAAGGTAACTGGAACCGCAGGAACATTCATTAACCTCAGTAGCAAAACTTCTCTCCGGCGCCAGGCTACCGGAAGCAGATGTATAGAAGTAGGTATCCAGTAGTGATACTAGTAGCGATGAAAGGAATATCTTGAATTAAGAAGATGGACTTCAATGAAAACCCAATACGGTTAACGATGTGCGCCCGAATAATTTTGCTGACCTGAGGACTTCAGAATTGAAGATCAGGGTCTGCCAGAACGAATAATGCAGATCGGAATTGACAGAGCATTGGAGAGACAGTTTCTAAAACCCCAGTGGCCAATAGCATCAAGAAGATAAAGTCATAAGGTCTGGCTGTGCCATAAGTTGTCCCCTCAAAATATGGAGAAACATAGGTAGGGAATTACAGTAACAGAATTCCAAAGCATGCATATAATCCGATTGAAATTGAATCACCGAACAAGCCAGTATCAAAAGATGTAATATGATGAAAAAGCTCTCTGACCAACGCCATCTTATCGTTCTGTTAACTCTTGGAAATGTAGTCCACGAACCCTCAAGAGGATCACCAAGAGATATTATCACAGAAAGAAGAGGCAGCAATACATGAACTCAAAGAGATCATCGCCCAGAGTTGTGGATATACTCAGCGAACGCCTCCCAATGCCCTTCCCAAACGCCATGATTTTTCCTACACTCAATTGTCCACTTCCATTTTCTCTCCCTGAACCTTCCTTGCCTCGTTTGCATTATCCGTCATAGCCTGTCTCTCAGCTTCCCCGTCTGGAGTTCCCAGCGCCTCTGTGATAAGCCTTACAATCTCATACTGCTCCTCATCTGTAAACCGAGTTTCCATCTCCTCTACCATGGTATTCAAGCTCTCCGGCTTATGCGGTCTGAGATTCATGATCATGATGATCTCTCCCTTAGTAAAGTCCCAGGGGCGGAGTTTCTCGAGTAGCGTTTTGATCGTACGCTCGCTGTAGGGGAATGGTTTGGCGCCGAGGGGGGATGGGGCTTGCTCAAAGTAGTCGATGAGCTGAAGGAGATCCTTATCAGTGAAAATCATGCATGCGTGTAGGGAAGAGATGTGGGGTCAGCAATACCTCTTTCACAACCGTTTCAAGGTTTCCAGGCCGCCGGCCAACTCTGTTCTTGGAATACCGAGCTTTTTGTGCCTTCAAGTGGGTGTAGACCTCATAATTGGTCAGCGTTGCTGATTGCGCCTCCAGAATCTTCATGATGGTTGTCGGATTGCTGGTGAGGCAAGGTCAGCAGAGTTCCAGGTTACTGTTTCTGTTTCTTTACGAGGATAGCTATAGGGTGTTGATAGCAGCGCGCGTCGTCCAATGAGGATCAGGCTTGTGATTTTAGGACCCTAAAATATCCTCATGCGGGCAGGACGTACCTTATTCCAAGAACAGGCTCTGGTGATCTCAATCACAAGCTAGAGGTCAGACACACAGATGCACAATTAGAATGTATTATTTCTGCCGGCTTGCTGCATCAGCCATCTGCAGCCTTGTCGAGGGAAAAATTAAGCGAGTCAGCACATGAAAATAGTAGCGCGTCCTCCAAAAGGCAGTGCACGACCAGTAAGAGCTGTGGAAAGCTACTTAGCTAGTAGATTGAACTCTGATTTCTATCTTCTAGCCATCCCAAGGCGTTTTTATTTTTTCCTATTCCCACCAGCGCGTAACTCGGTTTTTGTTTAACCATAAATTTATCTGCTTACTATGCTTATTGGAGAACCCGAAGAGCAGCCGAGCAGCCTTGCAGGAAACCCCGCCAAACTTATCAAGTCACCTTACTGCTTCGGGCTAGTGTCTTGCCCGTCCGAGCTCTTCTTTTTTTCCTACTGCCTCACGCACGACATCTTTTCTCTCAGCTAGATCGGTCACCTCTTCACAGCAGATGGATTGCAAACACCAAGCTTGCTCCCGCTTGCTCCTTTCATCATAACACAACCCTCTATCTCTGCCTTCTTACCTCCCTCTACCCGTTCCATCATCCAGCCATTACGACATCTGCAATTATTTTTGCCGCGGCTACTGCAGCCCACTTTCTGAAATCCCGCATTTCACCGAACTTGTCGATCTCAAACCTCAAATCAGAACTCGTGGATACCTAATCCTCTCACTCACCATGGTTCGTAACATAGTTGTTCTTGGGGGCAATTCCCACCCCCAGCTAGTCGAAACCATCTCCAACATCCTTGGTGTGCCGCCATGCAATCGAATCCTTAAGAAGTTTTCCGTTGGGGAAAGCCGCCTGGAAATTCAAGACTCTGTTCGTGGCAAAGACGTGTATATTATTCAGTCTGGTGGTGGTAATGTCAATGATCACTTTATTGATCTCTGCATTATGATCTCTGCTTGCAAGACTGGATCCGCCAAACAAGTCACTGCTGTCTTGCCTTTGTTTCCCTACTCTCGACAACCCGATCTGCCATACAACAAAGTTGGCGCCCCTCTGTCAAAAGCCCCTACTGGTGTCAACCGAGGTGATTTCACTTTCGAAAGCCGCCCCTCAACCCCAGGTCCAGGACTACCTCAGACCCAAACTCTGTCAAATGGCAATGGTATGGAAGGACTACAAAGAAAGCTAGGCAAGGCATCCCTTGAACAACAAAATGGGCTCTCATACACGAACGGCATCACGCCCCCACGCAGATCTGATACGACAGACTCTCTTGCTTCTTCGAACGACCGGGTTCGGGGCAACTCGTCAACTTCATTTGGGCCGGCTTTCACTACCCACGACTATGAGAATCAAGCCATGCTCAAGGAGAACAAAAACAGGTTCCAGCCAAAGCCAGGATACAAGCAATGGGTTGCTCAAGCCGGAACACTTGTAGCAGATCTATTGACTTGTGCTGGTGCCGATCACATTATCACCATGGACTTGCATGACCCTCAGTACCAAGGTTTCTTTGACATTCCGGTTGATAATTTGTATGGAAAGTCGCTCTTGAAGAAGTACATCCAAACCAAGATTCCAAACTTCAGGGATGCCGTCATTGTCAGCCCAGATGCTGGTGGAGCAAAGAGAGCAACGGCAATTGCGGACGACCTGAACGTGGAATTTGCGTTGATTCATAAGGTAATACTTCCCTAAATTCTAAACTTGCGCAAACTTATACTCCTAGGAACGCCGACCTACCCGAATCACAGACCGGCAGAATGCCACCATGATGCTTGTGGGAAATGTTGCGGACAGGATTGTAATCCTTGTCGACGATTTGGCAGACACCTCCAACACAATCACCAGAGCTGCAAAGCTTTTGAAAAAAGAGGGTGCAACCAAGATCTATGCTCTTCTCACTCATGGTGTATTCAGTGGAGATGCTATTGATCGAATCAACGCCTCCCCCTTGGACAAGGTTGTTGTAACCAACAGCGTTCCCCAGGATGAGCACCTCCGTCTGTGTCCCAAGCTGGAAGTTTTGGATGTTGGACAGGTGTTCGCCGAGGCAATTCGCCGCGTTCATCACGGTGAATCCATCAGTGCACTTTTCTGGGACTAAGCATAAGGCGCAATAATTTCCTTGGGTTTTCTGTGGTCAGCATTTCATTTCTCGGCGTTGAAGGATTTTCGAATCAGACATGGCTATCCACGTCGTGAGCTTCGCGCCTCATCGAAGTTGTGCCAGATAAAGTTGCTATACCCATCAACCCGCGTTCCGCGGATCATACTGACTTCCAATCTCGGGAGATTTGATAGACAGAGTCCAATAATATTGGCTTCCATTGAACGCTTCCCAAGTGCTGGATTAAAGGCGTGGAGAGTTACCTTTGTCAGTTTAGGTCACCATAGAGAAAAAAGTTATGATCTCATTTGCACCGTAGTTATGTGTGGTGATTGTGCTATGTTCCTGAGAGTATACACGTTCGTCATCCTCGATACCTGGTAGAGAGCCGGCGGATCGAGAGCTTGTTATCTCATCAAAAGAAGCAACTCTGAAACTGATGTAAAAATTCATCCCTTCCTTCAAGCCGAGTACTATACGAAGCCTCACCTCCCACAAGCCATACCATCCATCTTGTAGTTCTCTCTAGAAAGTATAATTGTTTTTAAAGTAACCGGCATTTATTACTACTTGTAGGTTCGGTGTACTTTCACAATGTATGAAAGCATATATCTGAGGCTACGCAAAGAAGAAATATTTAGTGACGAATATGCTGTATGAATGTGCCTAATATTTCCTAACAGAATGGAGCTTAGAGCTTCACTGAACACACGCACTTGGCCAAGCCGGCCATCTACCTGAGAAATTGGATCCTCGGCGCTCTTTTGAAATCGCTCACATAAAATGCATCACCAAAAATATATTAGTTTATTTTTCATTTAGATATTGTAAACTTTCACACGAGATGTACTCATCCAGATTGACACTTTTAATAATAGCATACATGTGAATCACATAACCTTACATCCTCCCTCACTCAGCCCACCAGTTCCCTCCTTCTTCTTACTCATCGCCGCCGTTCGACATATATCCTCGAACACCTCATGAACGAGTTCACCAGTAACAGCACTACACTCCAAATACTTATCACATCTCATTTCTTGTGCGATGCGATATGCTTCTTGCGGGTAGATGATGCCATTTTCGTCTTCCTCACTCCGTAGATCTCGCTTCAAGCCCATGAACAATATCGGAAGCTCTTGATGGACAGTAAAAATGCGTTTGATTTCTTTAATCCACTATGCTATAATTAGCCAGGGTCCAGGGATAAGATAGGATGGCTGGCTAGGGCTGATAAGTAGGCACTTACCACTCTTTGGGAATTTATGAGTGAAAGTCTGGAGGAGATATCGTAACATAGAACAATCACATCAGGCTGTAGAAGAGCCCAACTTTCGGGGGAAGACGTATCAAAGAACTCGAAACGATATGCTCGGTTGAAGAACGTGATATCGAATATGAAGGGTTGGTCACCATCTTTGAGGAGAATTATTGGATCTTTGCTATCATGTAATCCTGACCCTTTGCTGATACGACTATGAATAGAAGGTGAGTCATGTGGATAGATGGAAGATACATGAATGAGCTGTGGTTAGAATGAGAGTGACAGGGGAAGTGTGTAGGATATGTAGGGAGAACACAAAACATACGACAAGAACGTGCTTTTCCCCACATCAGCATCCCCAAGCAACAATATCGAGACCTCGGGGGTCTCAAGATCCGTCATATCTCATCCTCTCATCCTCTCATCCTCTCCATCCCAAGGGAAACCGGAAGATAAACCCTCACGGAGCCAAAATCGATTACTTATCGATATCACGTGGAGATAAGAAGACCCATATTAAAAAATGACCTCTATTACTCCCGCCACAAGTCAATCTAGTCGAGGGTATGCGGCCTTTCTTTTCTCCCACATTAAGACGGCTTGAACTCGGTCGTCTGAATCCCGGTTCTGTAGGCTTTGCTTTCATGTCTCGCAGCGGACGTTGGAGAAAGAACACTGAGGCCAGAAAAGAAAAACGTGCTGCTTTAACGAAAGCGTACGAAGAAAAGATGGAGGGAGAAAAGAAGGCAGAGGATGAGGATTATGGAACGTGGAGTCAGGAGAAGTTGATTGGGAGAGTTACACAGTTGGAGAATGAGCTGAAGATCAAGAATCTTAGGTATGGTCTCAGGATACTTGGATTCACGAGAGTGCTTACACAAGTAAACAGCCTCACAACTTCAACACCGGAGAAGAAATCGTACAGAAAGCCCCGTGCGGAGCGTACTTTTGATCCTTCAAAGTATAGCACCCGTCTCGTAGCTTTCAAGCTAGCCTATCTTGGGAAACGTTATAACGGATTTGAGTGCCAAAAATGTCCCACGCCTCTCCCGACAATTGAAGATGAGCTCTGGAAAGCCTTCAATAAAGCAAGACTAATATTTCCCAATGTATCTAATCCAAGGCAGCCTGGTGAAGTGAATTGGGAGGGGTGTGAGTATAGTAAGTGTGGGAGGACGGATAAGGGAGTCAGTGCTTTTGGACAGGTTATTGGGATTAGGGTTAGGAGCAATCGACCTCTATCTAAGAGGAAGGAGAGGGAAGCTGTTGAGAATGTGAGGCTTGGTGGAGACGAAGAATTGATGCATGTTCAGACGGAGCTTGATACATCTAGCCCCAAAGTCACAGACCCAGCTCAAGAGTTCAACTCCTATGCTAGGCCAGGCTCCATCGAACTGGCATCCCCAGCTCTAGCATCATCGAGACTTGAACCTCTCCCTGAACATATCCCTGCTTCCAGCCTCATAGATCCAGACTATGAAGAAGCTCTCAACTTCGACACCATAGCCGACGAAATTCCCTACTGCTCCCTCCTAAATCGCCTCCTCCCATCAGACATCAGAATCCTGGCATGGTGTCCGGCACCACCTCAGGATTTCTCGGCGCGCTTCTCATGCCGAGAACGTCAGTATCGGTACTTTTTTACCCAGCCAGCATTCATGCCTACGCCCTCTAAACTGGAATTACCTGTTCCGAAGGGTCACACAGCATTGAAAGACAAAATGAGAGATGGCTGGCTGGATATCGAGAAGATGAGAGAGGCAGCGAAGCTGTTTGAAGGCGAGCATGACTTTAGGAATTTCTGCAAGGTGGATCCCGGGAAGCAGATCAGTAATTTCGACAGAATGATTTTCTTTTCTGATATCGAGGAAGTGGACGATTCGACCAGTGGGCTAGGGTTCATGAACGGAGTGGATTTTGCACCAAACTTGGTATCCCAGACGGAAAACCCGAGAGTGTATACCTTCACACTTCATGGATCAGCGTTCCTATGGCATCAGGTTAGGCATATGGTAGCTGTGCTTTTCCTCGTGGGACAAGGTCTGGAGGAACCATCTATCATTTCGAAATTGTTAGACGTAGAGACGAATCCAGGACGGCCGACATATGAAATGGCCACCGATACACCTCTCGTACTGTGGAACTGCGTGTTCCCTCGAGAAGATGATCTGGAGCGAAAGGACTCCATCGAGTGGCACTATGTTGGCGATGACCCCAACACGGGTGATAACAAGTATGGCACTGCAGGTATTATGGATGAACTGTGGAAAGTTTGGAGGGAAAGGAAGATCGATGAAATGCTAGCTAGCACACTCTTGGGCGTTGTTGCTAAGCAAGGTATTGGTGCAGGAGAACTAAGTCTGGGAGACGGGAAGAAGGGCAGCAGGAGCCAGAAAGTATTTGATGGAGGTGACAACCCGCGACTCCAAGGCCTTTATACGCCTGTCATGAAGAAGTTGAGGATGGAGACAGTGGATACCATCAATGAGAGATATGCAATCAAAAGGGGGTTCGAGAGTTCGGCAGACTTGAAGCTCCAGGGCTACAAAAGGCTGAACAATGTCAACGCTATTAACACTCTGTTAGAGAAAGCAGAGGGATGAATAACTTTCTATCAGATGTATTTGCAAGTACCAATGCAAATACAAAGTCTGTACACGAAGTTTCTGCGTTAAGCTCTAATATGCTTCCGTTACCTTTGCGAAATCATAATCTATGCGTCTATGCCAAATATAAGATAAGCCTAGCTCGTCTCCCTCCTCTTCAGCTCCAACCCTTGCCCAGTAGTAAGCACATCCTTCTCCCTGTCTTTTGCCTTGGCACCCTCAAACAAACACCTCCTACACCCCCTCCAAACCCTCTCCACAATATCCCTCCTTGGAAGTAACCTTGGGAAGACAACGACCACACTTTCCTCTCCCTCCACGACAACTACCAAGTAGTACCTGACTTCGAACCCCCTGAACGCCTCATTGACAACTATATCCTGGATTTTCTCGGTGGGAATAAAGCGTGTAGTGCTGCTGCTAAGATAGGTGTCTGAGGAGGAAGATGTCTGGATGCCGAGGCCCCGGAGGACGAGAAGAGATTCGGTTGTGTGGAGTCTCAAGGAGAGAAAGTAAAGGAGGGTGACAGAGGCGGGGAGCAGTAGGATGAGGGGTATGCGCGAGGCTAGGAGAGAGATGGAGGTGCCCGGACGTGTGAGTGTTAGGGCACGCAAGCTCTGAGAGAAGTAGTCTAGGGATAGTGCTGCAGGCGTGCTAGTAGGTGGTCCTTTGACGGATCCATATGACGAGAGCAGATATCTGGAGTACAGGAGGAAAAGGATGGTGAGCGCGATGACAAGGCGCAAAAGGAATGTGAAGGCGATGAGCAAGCGAAGTGTGAATGTGAGTGTTGGTGAGGTTGAAACGGTATATTCGACTGTTGTTGGAGAGGGTCGGCGCGTCCTCAGGTGAGGGCTTGTCGTTAGCATATCTGCTGGAGTTTAGGTTGAGGCATCGGTGTTGTTCATGGTGTAAAGAGAAGAGTGAAGTCAAGGGAGACCTCGAAGAGTGGAAGAGGCTGGTAGGAAAGCTTATCGATAAGAAAAAGCTCACACTCGAGGCTGAACTATTCGTGATCAGATAACAAGCAGTAACAAGCAGTAATAGTTATATGAAAAGATGCTTCTTGTGCCGAGATAGACCTTTTGATAGAACCTGGTAACTCTCCAGCACAATGTCCATCCAAATTTCCACTAATCCATACCATCAACGCCAGTTCCAGCCATCTATGGACCTTTTACTCCCCAGTATCAATCTCTAAATCAATCTGTACCCCATTGCTGACCCCATAATCTTCTAGAGTCAACTGGTCCTTGAACGGTCTCTCTCCTTGTCTCTTAAGCAAAATTTCGTGTGGTTGTCTCCCAATCCTTGCTGCGACTTGTGCCTTGAACAACTTGATCGGATCTGAAGCCAAACACGGAATCGCCGCCTTCGTCCCCAATCGATCATTGACATGCACAATGATCATCGGCTCTCCATGACTCGCAGTTTGTGGTGCCGGCGCAGCAGGAGCTCGCTCGGGTGGCGCATCTGTGCGATTCTCCTCCGTCTTCTTTGCTTTCGAAGGTCCGAATTTGTCTGCGACGCCGAATTTATCCTCTACTGAATTGCCCTTGTTGTCCTTACTGTCGGCTGGCTTCTCTCGATCCCGGCGCGGTGAACGTGAGCGGTTCCGATAACCACGCTCTAATCTCTTTCCCCCGCCATCTTCATTGGTGTTGCGCTTCTCCTTCCATTTGAAGCCTCCACCACCACCTCGTGGTCTGTCGCTATGATTTCGAATGCGTTCTCTGCCAGGTTCGGAGCGTCGAGGCGGTGAGCGACTTCGTCTTCTAGATGGACCGAATGGCGGAGGTGAGCGAGAACGAGATCTGTGATCCGCCATACTTGTGGTATTGATGTGGGCTGTTCGAGATGAGGTTGGGACGAGGACGAGGCGGGCAAGCAAGGCTGAACTGGAAGCGAAGCCTTCTGAAGCGAGGTCCCCCACGGACTAGCGCATTACCTGTATAGGCCTCGATCAGAAGGTACCTTCATGCTAGAAAATGTTACAGTTACCCAGTAGTTCTCAAAGGGCCCGATGAAATTGCCGGTATGAATAAAAACAGGAGGTCGAAAGACATCAATATCATGATACAACAAGCAAATTGAAACAAGTTAACAACAATAGTACTTTCTGGCGAGATTAGTTTGATGCTGGATGTTATACTAGGGGGGGCCTGTTAGGGATAGATAAGTAAATTCAATAGCAAGAAGTAATGATTTGGGCAAGGGCAAGTGCAAGGATAATTGTAGCTCAAGTGAGAAATGAGAAAAATGGAAAGGAGATGGAAATTTGGCTCTTTGGGCCGGAGGTAGCCCTAGGTAGCTGACGTTGGAAAGGCAGTCATAAGACACACAAAGACAGTGTCAAGAGAATTTGCAACTTTCTTCAGTAGGCCCCGACTCCCCAGTATTAGAATATATTTATTTGCCTTAAAATCTGATCATGTGCGTCCTTGAGAAAATGGAACTTGGGATAGAGACGTTGAGGGGGGGTTAAGCGAGGAACAACAATGAATGACCACAACAGAGGATAATGTAAAATATTCACGTTGCATTGAAACAGACGCGTAACAAAAGACGCGTAAATAAATAGTTCCTATCTATGTAATAAAGAAATGTCAAATCTTGTCTTTGGTTTCTGTAACCTTCCCAAGAGGACGAGTATACTCTACCTGAGCGCGCAGTCAACAACAGCCTCTATATGTTAGTTGGTACCCTTTGAGCAGTGTGCGGTGCATGCGTGTGATATGACTGTTGATAATAGCTTACCGGAGATTCAAGCTGAGTCGAGAATGAAAGTTAGTTGTTCAGCTGCTAGGAGAATGAGAACCCCGAGGAATGGAACAAGCAATTCACAACCACAATGCTGAGCTAGGTAGCTAAAGCCATTAGTATAGACAACAAAAAGTTGAAGGTGACTGAAACAAGGATGGTCTAATACAGGTTCCAAAAATATTTGCGAAAGCGAGCTGTAGTTCCCATTCACCCTCACCTTCACTTTCACAGCCGAGTCGCGTCCTAACCTTTGACACCATTCTTGACACTTCTTATGTTCTCCAGATCTCTTGTTCCAGATACACCAACCTACCACGCACAATCCAAGATGCCACGGAAACGAATTGAGTCAGTTGGCTTTGAAGAAAGTCTCCCACCAACCGTCGGACTTCGTAAGAGGAGCTCTATTCTGAACCCTTTCCGTTCGAAGACTTCCGCGGTGCAACAGGAACGAAGACCAGTCACTCCAATTGATGATTTGCGTCCAAAGTGTAGACCGAGGATCACCGCTACAGGTGCGGCAGAGACTGCAGAAGATCATGGCATGACGTCCTCGCCCTCGGCCATGTTCATTGCTCAAATCAAAGCCGAGTTGTTTCTCTCTCAGTTCAAACGCGTAAGCTTATCAATCAAGATTGAGGATCAATCGCAACTCTAACAGTTTCACAGGCACAAGAAGCATACCTCGAAGGTGACTTTGGGCTCTGCCTTCATCGTTGTTCTGAACTTCTCGAGTCACCCTCCCTCCATCTTGACACTCGCATCGAAACTCTTCAACTAGTAGCTACCATCGCACCGCTACCAGTAGCCTACAGTCACGCCTCAGATGCACGTCGCCTTCTCAATCTCGCTGTGCAAAGAGGAGGAAACGCGCGTCAGATGGAGTCACTGTACGGTCTGCGAATTACGACGCTTGATCTGCTGGCGAGGTTGGTAAAGGAGATCAATCGGCTTGGAATTTCTGTGGAGGATGACGGAGAGTGGAAGGGAGATCGGAATAACTCTACTCGGCAGACTAAATCAAAAAGGTATGACCCCTCCGTGATGTTTGATCTTGATATCCACTACAAGACGGTGGCTGACCGGAAACAAGGATGAGTCGATACACTCCCAAAGTCAAGAGCATTTATGAGCCGCTTGTATCACTCGTGTCTTGCTCTTTGCCTTTAAACCGCTAGGGCTTAGGAATAAGACACCTGGGGAGTGCTAGGGTCAGGGCCACAATCATGATACTTTCGAACCTTGGTGGTAGTTGTAGTTATAGAGAGTAAGGTGTTGACTTTGCTCACACTTGTGGCAATTTCAGTGAATCAAGAATAGCAAACACAATTCGAGACTTTGACGGAAATGATGTTGATAGAAAGTTTAGTACCGCAATTTTATTTTGGTGCAAGATACAATAGCGCCATAGACAAGCCTCCTAATGAAAGTACCCTACTCATGGTTATCAACCGAAACGCCAGTATGCACATCCAACACGCCGACACATCCTAGGAAGCATTATGATACAGAAAAGAAAGTCGTACGACGATCAGTTCTTGCTCTTCTTCTTTTTCTTCTTCTCCGATTTCTCAACCTCGACATCGTCTGCTTTCCGCTTCTTGCTGCTAACTGGTGTGCTCTCTTCCTCAACTTTCTTGCTGGCTGGAGTTCCATCAACGATAATCTTGCCCTTCGCAACATTCTTCTTGTATTTCTTCAGGCTCATGCCGGCGGCTTCGGCAAGCTTGATATCAGCATCCTCGACTTCGGCTACTTTAGCAGGAGTAGCCGGTGCAACCTTCACTGCTTTTCGCGCCTCTTTCTCGGCTCGTTTTTCTTCCTTTGTCTTTTTGTCCGACTTCTTCTTGGATTTCTCCTCAGCCGACGCATCATCATCCGAGTCATTTTTGTTGGCCTTTGACTTTTGAGCAACTGGCTTTGCCTTAGTGCCGTTCAAGTTTGGTGGTGGGAGACCGAGCCCAGCATCGACATCTGCCATCTCCTCGTCTGAGTCGGACTCTGCAGCAACTTCCTCAATCAGGGGCTTTTTGACTTCATCCACCTTTGCCTTCTTCTCCTTTTTGTCTTTCTTCTCTTTCTTTGATTTCTTCTCAGAAATCACAGGAGCGGCAGCAGGCGCATCGCCAGCGAGTCCGTCGGCATCAGCATTGTACTTTTGTGCCTCTTTGACCTCCCACTTGCCAGGGGTGACAGCAGTTCCATTTGGCCCAACAGCAACACCTCGGGGAAGTAAGGGCTTGCCCTCAAGAGCTCGGAGGTGGCGCTCAATCTTCAGTCGAGAGGTTACACCCAGAGCAGATCTCTCCTCGTCATCCACATCATCACCCTTCCCTTCACCTTGTGCACTCCAGTCCGACAAGGCGTCGACACGAAGACCAATCGCCGCCTTGGCAGCCAGCATACGCGCGATCTTGCCCTTATTCTTTCCGGTAGCTTGGCCAACAAGCGATGCATGATAGATGAGACCGTACTTAGGTGTGTCGTGCTTAGTCTTCAAAGCCCTGAATAACGCCTTCTCCGCACCGAGGATCTGAATAGTACTGGCCGGGCTCTTGGCGAGGTTCATGAGCGATCCAGAGTGAGCAATTAATCTTGCTCCGACTAATTCACCAACCATTTCTGTCAAGTTGGGTGCGATGGCGGCCATACGAGCGGTCAAGTAGGAAGACAGCTGTTGGCGATATTCTGTGAATCCAACCACTTGCTCGGCTAAAAGTTGAATGTTGTCCAAATCTTCTTCGGTGATTTCAGTACCCATACTGACTTCTGCTGCAGCCTTGATCGCCGTTTCGATTTCCTCGGGCAAGATATCGGACAAATCCGTGTTAGAAGTATTTGTGCGCATCCCAACCTTAATGATGATACGAGCATAGGCCAAATTGTCATTCACAATCTTGCCCATCTCAGGAAAATGCCATCCATACCATTCCTTGACTCGCATTGCATATGTGTTCAACTCCTTGTCCAAATCATCCAAGAGTGCAATAGCCTGAACAATCATGGTATCGACCTTGTCTGGTGAGAATTTAAGCTTGTGACGCGATAGAGAATGAGATAAACCAAGTGCCATTGTAGAGATAGCTTCCTGGCCGAGGCCGGGGATGAGGGATGGTAGGTGATCGCGAATCGCACGGTAGATCTCATTGGTGGTGGAATCGGAGATAGGCGTAAGGTTAAGGCCTGGCAGCTTGTTGATAGCTTGTCCTAACTTGGGGTCTGCGACAGCCAGGGAAGCTTTCTTTTCATCTTTGAGAGAGTCGAGAAGCTGCGCGAGAAGTGGTGAAACTTTGCCTTCGGTCAGTGCTGCGACTTCCTCGAGAGCCGTGGCTGCGCTGTCAAACTTCTCGAACTTCTTCAGCTTGAGACTGGGAACAATTAGCGCTGCTTTTCGAGGAATAGAGCAACTATTCCGAATCAATTGAGACTTACAGCTCGTTCAAAGATTCCGCAGTCTCTACCTGAGTTGAGAAATCCTCTTTTTTCAGTATGTGCTTGTCCTTGGCCTTAAACAGCGCAAAGCCTGCCGAGGTTTCGCTCAGAACGAATAAACCCATTTTGACTTGGAGGTATTCAAAGCCGTAATTGTTGCGGGGGAAAAATACTTGGAGTCTTGAAGAGCTTCGAACTTTTTTTTCGGCTAGAATTTTGGTTCAACGAGCTAAGGTGCTTAGTGCCAGTGTGTATCACATGATCAAGGCTGCGGGACCTCAACGTCCTCAATCATCGCTCGGCAAGAAGCTCTAGAAGTGATACTGTGGTTTGGACAACAAGCAGTAAGCCTATTGCTATCTACAAGATGGAGGGTCTCTTCTTCAATGTCAACAATGGCTACATTGAAGGTATTGTCAGAGTGAGTCGCTCCAAATTCACTGGACAAGTCCCAGCCGGAGACTTGAGAGCTGGATGCTCCAGCTCGAAACTTCAGTGAGAACGGGTGCTAATATCTTACATAGGGCTACCGCAATGGGCTTTTAACTGGTCAAAACTACAACAACTTGATCCAATGCGAGACGATTGATGGTGAGTGGGACACGCAAAACTTAATGACCTCTTACTCAATCGCATATTAGACCTCAAGCTTCAACTCGGCCCAGCATACGGCGATTTTCTTGCCTCGCTACCTCCCAACCCCTCCACATCTACCCTCGCTGCGAAAACGACCGACAAATTAATCTCGGAATTTCGATACGTACGAGCGAACGCAGTAGGTTCCCTCGCAAAGTTCATGGACTACCTGACCTACGGATACATGATTGATAATGTCGCTCTTCTGATAACTGGCACCCTTCATGAACGAGACACCCGCGAACTGTTGGAGCGTTGCCATCCCCTTGGCTGGTTCGAGACAATGCCAGTTCTCTGCGTGGCAACTAATATCGAGGAACTGTACAACAGCGTCTTGATCGAAACCCCTCTTGCGCCCTACTTCAAAGGAAGCTTGAGCCACCAGGATTTGGATGAACTAAATATCGAGATTGTCCGGAATACTTTGTACAAGAATTATCTGGAAGATTTCCACAACTTTGTCAACACAGATCCCGAGATGGCAGGAACACCTACGGCTGAAGTCATGACCGAGATTCTGGAATTCGAGGCGGATCGACGAGCTATCAATATCACTTTAAACTCTTTTGGTACTGAATTATCAAAAGCAGATCGCAAGAAGCTGTACCCCGCCTTTGGCCGCTTATACCCTGAAGGTTCTTTCATGCTTTCTAGAGCAGACGATATCGAGGGTGTCAGATTGGCTGTGGATGGAGTAAGTGATTACAAAGGCTACTTCGAGGCAACTGGGTTAGGACAATCTAGCACTGGAGCAGGTAACATGAGTGGTGGCGTTGGTGGCGATGGCAAGAGTTTGGAGGATATGTTTTACCAAAAGGAGATGGAGATTTCGAAAAGTGCTTTCACACGTCAATTCACATTCGCAATCGTTTATGCTTGGGTGAAGTTGAGAGAGCAGGTATGTGATATAATATACAAAGGAAATAATTTCATGATGTCGCTAACTTTGGCCTAGGAAATCCGGAACATCACCTGGATTGCCGAATGCATAGCACAAAACCAAAAGGAAAGGATTGGCAATTACATCAGTGTATTCTAGATCAGCGTCTCATGATACTCTTTCTGTTCAACTCGGCTCGAAGATAGCAGGGTTTGTAGTTTGTTATTATACTCGGGAATGGCGCTAGGAGATCATGTTAATGCTTTACAAATTGCTTCACACAAGTCGTATCCCTAATATACAAAGCTTTGTCGTAGATGATGTACAAAAGTTTACAGGCTAATCTCGCCCTTCCACGTTCCATCGCTCAAACCAAGAGTCTCGACCAGATATTGCCACCTCGCTCCTCCCCGTTCCTTCGTCCGTAAATATCTCAGTAACTTTTGTCTCTTGTGAACCATGAGCCTCAAATTCCTTTTGTTGACCTTATCTTTCTGTCCACCCTTCATTCCCAATTGGTTAGCAAGAACTCTAATCTTTGCTGTCAAAATGGCAACCTGAACCTCCGAACTACCCGTATCAGGGCCAGCCCTAGGTGTTTTCTCTGGTAGTGGCTTATCTCCAATCGTAGCAGGGTTGGGTGGTGCCCTAGGTTTCAAAGACTTCTCCGTGTTATGTCGTCCGAAAGTCTCAATACATCGTACGACATTCGCCCTCGTCTTGTCCTTCTGGCTGGCATTTGCCAAACTGGTGATCCTGGCTAATGCAGCCACAGCATTGGCATGCCCTTCCGCATGCTTATTCTTCTCCTCCGCTTCAATAACAGGATCCGCGAAGTCACGTATTCTCGAGACAAGTGGCTCGGTCAGGGCTTGGGAGTGTTTAATAGCAGCTTCGAGCTCGGATGGCTTTAGGAAATGGTTGAGGAGGACGTTGTCTGTGGTATTGATCTCCACCCCTTCTTCGCCAGTACTTGTAGCATTACTAAACACTACAGAACCTCCAACATCGTCAAATGATTCCAGGAATGGCGTGGTAACACCTCGAACTGGATCACCTAATGCCGCTTTTCGTTGCTCTTGTAGTTCTGCTCGACGTGATAGATTTGCATCTTTTCTCTGTTTTGCTTGAGCCAAGGCGTACGGATCCTTGTGTTTCCTCCTTTGTGCCATTGTGGTCACATTTGCAATGCATGTAATAGGTAGTTGAACATTTGTCGTGAGCGCTGGTCGGAAGCATACTGATAGACTTGTAAGGCGAGATAATCTCAGGCGAATGGTAGGACATAAACTTACAATTCGTGACGCCGAGGCGCGGCGGAAACGGTATTCGGGGAGGCATATCGGCAGGACTGGATTGACCTGCTGTCCCAAGTCGTCTGCTCAAATATTCTGGAGATCCACTACAATCAAGTGGAAATAAGTTTTGGCCTCATTTGCAAGGTTTAAATCTTGGCATCCGCTATTCCATATTGAGAGTAGCGGAAACTAGGGTTAGCGATCGCGAACTTTTGGCCGCGCACAATCAAAAATTTGGCAGACACCACAAGTAAATTCTCCATCTCGACGAACTTTGCCTATCTACAAAGTCAAACCGCAAAGATGGCACCTTCTCAACTCCCCGCGATCTTCAATCCTACTTCTCAGGATATTGAGCAACTTCTAGCCTCAGGTGCTCACCTGGGCAGCAAGAACTTGCAGGTTCACATGGAACCATACCTCTGGAAGACTCGTCCTGATGGAATCAACATCATCAACATTGGCAAGACCTGGTACGTTTCGATTTCGATGATGGAAAGAATTGGGAGCTTTGGCGTAAAGAGATGCGAACTAACTTCTGATCGCATTCAGGGAGAAGATCGTCCTCGCTGCCCGCATCATCGCAGCCGTCGACAACCCAGCCGATATCTGTGTCATCTCTGCTCGTCCATATGGTCAGCGCGCTGTCTTGAAGTTCGCAGCTCACACCGGTGCCGTCGCAATCGCTGGTCGTTTCACCCCCGGTAACTTCACCAACTACATCACCCGCTCTTTCAAGGAACCCCGCCTCATCATCGTCACCGACCCCCGCACCGATGCTCAAGCTATCAAGGAGGCTTCTTATGTCAATATCCCGGTTATTGCCCTCTGCGATACCGACTCTCCAACCGAGTTCGTCGATGTTGCCATTCCAACAAACAACAAAGGTCGTCATTCTATCGGTTTGGTCTGGTGGTTGTTGGCTCGTGAAGTCTTGAGACTCCGTGGCTCCATTGCTACACGTGAGACCGAGTGGGATGTCATGGTCGATTTGTACTTCTACCGTGATCCCGAAGCCGAGGGTATGTCAATTGATTTGTGGGTTGGATGGTTTTGCTCATAATTTTTTAGAAAATAAGGATGCCATTGAGGAGGCTAAGGTCGAGGAGGCTGCTCCAGTTGCAGCTGATGCCGGTTTCGGAACTGGAGCTGACTGGTAAGTTCAAATTGGGCTTCCACTTTCTATGGTGTCAGGACTAATATTCGAACAGGGAAGTCTCTGGTGCTCAAGCTACTGCTTTCGCTGGTGCCGCTGCTCCCACGTACGTACCAATCCTTGCTCCTTCCAAATTTCATACGAAGATTTTACTTCAAGACAAGACGTGCCTCTTGATCTAAAATCGCAAGCCAAACTCTTAGCCTTTGATTCCTAGTAGTGACGAATTCTAACTATTTGATAGTGCTACAACTGGTGGTTGGGAAGCTGAAGGAGGTGACTGGGCTGCCTCTACAAGTGCTGCCGCCGCTGGTGAGTCTTTTCTGTCAAAATTTATTGCTCTTTCACTTCCCCCCCCCAAAGCAACTAAAAGACACAAAGAATTACATACTAATTGGATAAAAAGGTGGTGAGTGGGGAGCTGCTGATGCAAAGCCAGCCGAGTCTTGGTAATTTCGCGTCAAAAATAGTCAATCTGCATTCTGGCTGTTGCCAAGGGTAAACTTGGTCAGTACTCATGAAGGAAAGATACTCTTGAACTGTCCACTCATTCAGTGATAGAGGGAAAGCCTTGTACTGGTCATACATTGGAGTTGCTTGATCGCGTTCCGCCTTTGTGTTCTCAGCCCCTGTAATGTAGTCAAATTCGCCCTAGCATAGAAGAAATCTTCTGCAAAGCAAACCCAAAGCGTCTTCCCGTGCCTATAAAGAAGTATTCGTGACCGAATATACCTTTCTACAATAAATCTCCACGAGTGCTTCTTTTATCATTAAGCTGGTCTGGTAGGTCTTGGCAAATTCGCTTTTAAAGGAGAAGCTCGGTTACTGTAATTTTAGCAGGGTTCTTGATCCTCATTTGATCTCCATTAAATGAAATCTGGAAAGCACATAAAAATCTCTCTCATATGGAAATAATGCAGAAAGCTATCATAGCATTGCCTCTAAAGCTAACCTTTCTCGTGTCCACTTTTTGGTTGCTGTACTAGATGCTCGTCAAGAAGCTGGGGGTGTTGGAATGCTACTTGAAATGCTGACTAACTGCGAATTCAGGGTCAATATCCCCTCAATCCTGAAGAACACTTCGATCCTGATTGTCTCTCAAACCAGGACTTACATATATGCAGAATTCCAAGTGCCTATCTGGTAGAACATTACAATAGGGGGGAAAGGCTTCTCGCTTTGATGCCCACCATGCCAACATGAATGCGAAACAGGCAGAGGATACAGCCATCGTGCCAAAAAGCTGCTACCTTCTTTAACATTTGTTGTTATTAGACATGTCGAGCATACAAGCTTTAGCATCTGTGACTGCAAGATTCGTTATTCTATTTAAGGTTCGGATTTTCAGAGATACTAAACAAGCATCTCCCCTCAACACTCCACTATGCCAAAGACTTCTTCCATGTGTGGAATTTATGAACCTCCAAAGTATGGTACACTTCATGACTTCAATGTTCCAATGCATTTTAATCATACCAGCGATCAGAACTGCCATAGCAGTAAACGCCATCTATTATTGAACCCCAACCGTGACACCGTGACGTGTCAAGACAGACTCCACAATCCCTCCTTCCAATAACTTCATCTAATGCACAGGAAGAAACAAACTCATTGCTTGATCTCATTTCTTGACTGTCAAGGGCCAGTCATGTTCCAATTAATAAACATGGTCAAGTGATTGGCCACTGAACATCAGGTCTGACGTCCCACCACCTCACTTCCTTCTCTTCAAGTGAAGTGTGCTAACATTCTAACTAAATTGCAACTGGTCCGCGCCCCGAAATTCGTTGATTATGTCATACATCACCCTCAGGGCTTTTCTCTCAAAAAGGTAGATCACGAGGGAATGGATGAGCCAGGAGGAGCTAGCAACTCAAGTCACGGGTAGCTTATTCTTTGAGAGAGGAGACCAGCCACTCCGTCATTACCACTCTTCACGCTACCCTATGCCAAAATAAGACACATTTCTCCCTCGTTCTCCTAATCAGGTCACCCGATGTGCTATCCAGCCACTCACAGACCTCACAAGAAGCCCAGCAAGCCTTCCAAAAGGATGAAAACCACGTGAATTTTCTCTAAACAGTCTGGATATCACATCTGAGAGCAGAAACATGCCCCGCTGGCAAAATTAAGAAGCACGCTATGTCCTAAACAAGCGGAAACCCCATCCCAAAGCAGCCGGTAACACCCCCAAAGAAGCTAAGACCGTAGAAATGGAGAAGAAGCAGAGAATCCCCTCCCCTGTCTCCCAAGAACCACACCACAGGCACACCCGCCCATCCCGAGCACAGGGGCAGACGCCGGCTATGCAAGCACGCACACCCTACCTGCACAGCTCCCCGCAGTGGAACACCAGCTAGACCCAGCCATCCAATCATAAGTCATAATATGCTTGTAGCAAGCAAGAAAATACGCGCCAGCACCTAAAAGCAGCAGCAAGTGTGGGGTGAAGCACAGGTGGGTATTTGCCGCCCACTTTCGCACTGGTGGTGGTATGATGTACAAGAATGGAAAGGGGGGAAGAAGCGACGACGACAACAGATTTCCGGATTAGGAAAATTTGCGTTTTGCTGAGGAATGCAAAGGGGAGCAATAATCTAGTATTCGGGCGATGGGTAGCGCGCACGGGCTTGCTTGTATTCTTTGGGGTGTTTGCGGGAGGCTTTAGTTTTCATTGTGCTAAATTTGATGTCAGTAAGCGATAACTACAAAAGTCTTGTTTATAGTCACCGAAAGAAGAGAGATTGGGAACTTACGAAACACGCTTCTGCGTCCATTCCAAATCTCTCTTCACCTCCTTTGCATCTTGGTAACCCTCAGCTAATCTGGCCCTTGACCTCGCAAGACGTTGTTGAGCCAATTGCTGCAACTCGAGAAGTTCTCGGTGCTTCGCGTTCAGCAATCCTGATCTGGTTGGACTCGTCAAAATGTGAGAATCAAGCACCGGGCGGATTACTCACGTTTGCGTTTGAACAGCTAAAGTGCGATCGAGAGGAAGGGGATCAAATGCTCCGGACAAGCGATCTTGCATATACTCTTGCATATCCACGCCGTTGGCAGAGGAAGTGCTCTCGTACTCGCCGCTGGCGCTGCCGGCGTAACTGCTAGAAGTAGCAGAGTATGTGGAGTTGCCCAGTCCAGAACCAGTGGTGACTGACTCAGGAGCCTCAGGAGGTGAAACTGAGTAGCCGTGATGCTGGGGAGTGTAGTATTGCTGGCCCTTATGGGGAACAGCCATTGGGAGGGAGGTGGTCTGGTAATAGCTTTGTTGGTAGGCCATGATCACAGATGAGGTAATGTCAAACGAAGATGGGACAGTGGTAGATAGAGGAGTTTGTGTAGGAGATGAGCGGTATGATGATGATGATGATGTGTTGAGACAGATGTAAATCAAAGACAGAAGTGCGTGTCAGTGAGTCGATGAAAGTGAAATGTTGTTTGTAAGACAAACTGTTTGTATGGGATGAAGTCTGATAGTGTGCAAACGGATGGAAAGGAAAGAGAAATGAAATCGATCAAGACGGTCCATCGACCTCCCTTTTATACCTCTTCAGACCTTCTTCTCGCTAGAGAATCTGCCAACCATCAAGGGGGATAGATTTGACCCCTTCACCTTCCCTCAATATCTATGACCCCGCTCGAGGAGAAAGAGGATAGGCTGACCATCCTCTATCTTCTTGCCCGGCCCCCTACTCCCATCAAGTCCGATCCGCACTCCCGCGCTTTCTGGTTTGTCCCATCCTGCTCCCAAGCATGCAGCAGGAGAAACGATGGGGTGATCCCTGGATCTCTGGCTTACGCAGCCGGGGCAGATTGGCCTGAACTAGAGTTTTTATTGCTCAGATATAGCCGTATGCCATTACTCGAGCCGAAGGAGGATTTGGATTGGTGGGTTGGGGGGTTTAGGAGGGGGCTCGAAGTCGTCGTAGTGGGATTTTTACACCCCGCCAAGGGCAAGGTCTTTGATACGGAACAAACGAGCAAGCGCGCTGTGCTTAGTGCGAGGCAAAAGCAGCGGGCTATCCACTGGTGCTAGGCCCGAGCAGATTAAGGGTAGTGGTCACCGGTGGTAGTGGTGGGAGGGCATGACAGTTGATGGATGATGGACGATAGATGATGGATGATGAATCGAGAGTCTGAATGGTTACGGGCGACGGGGAAAAGGCGATGTTGGGCTGGGATGCATATGTAGGTAGATATGTAAGGTTGACATTTGATGTTGAAGGACTTTGTGCGTTGTCAAGATTTTTTTTTGGTTGCAATCCCTGCTCTGGCGCAATGACGAGACAACCCCTCCACCTGAACCAAACGAACACTCGAAGAACACCACGATCACATACCCAAAGCCATGCTTCCGCTACTCATCGATCACAGGATGCACCCGTGCTGCGGGTCTAAATAGGCCGATGACAGGGTGGAGGAGGCAACAGAAAGAATTATAAACAATACTTCGTGTCTCTGCGGGCAACTCCAAGATACAGTACATGTACTATTGTATAATTAATTACCTATAGCTACCCTCGTGCAACCCCCTTCCCTCTTCAGCCGATGCAGTCACACACATATCTCTTCCTCTTTACCAGGCTTGCCTCCGCCGTACGGGAGAATCTTAAGCTTCTGCAGCAACACAACCCGTAAGGCAAGTCTCCGTTGTGCGATTCCAACGGCGCACTACCTTCGCAGGGCTACGAATGGATGAAATGAGAGCCAATGGGATGAACAGAGAAAGCAACCACACAACTCTATATAAAAAAAAACCACGAGAAAAAAAATGAATCACCCTCATGGATGTATATTCTTATCTTGCGTTCGCCGGGAATCGAACCCGGAGCCCATCGAATCTCATTACTACTACTCTTAATTGCTCAAGAGAGATAGAGATGGCAACGATGGATTTTACCATTAAACCACAAACGCTGATCTGGTGACTTGGACGCTGGGTTCTTATTTGGGTAAATAAAAGTCGGTTAGCCACCGTGGTTCTGAGGCTCTCGCTTAATAGTCGGTTCTTTTACTGTACAGTTAGAGAAAGCATGTGTCACGCGAAAGCAAGTTCCAAGGTTGTCAGGCAGAAGCAAACAGCCAGACCAGAAATTCCTCACTGTAGTAGTCCATGCTATGCTGAAGGTAAGAAGATCGGATCAGTCTGCGCCGCTTGGGTAATTTTTCTCATTTGGATTTAATTTACTACTGTGCGCTCGCTATCTTTGCCACCAAACGCCTGTTCCCCTTTCATTCCATATAGCCCTCGCCTCGCCCTCGGGCATTTACCCATGTCCACCTATCCAAAGATTTTTAAGAATCCCCACATTCCCATACCACTAAGTACTGGGATCGTCAAGTTGTCATCCCATCCAAGTATATCAACGACCTCACTTGCAGATGCCACAAACCCGGTCCATAAACTCATTATACCTAAGGCTAGCCCACCGGAAATGCTTGCTTGAGCTTGGCTCAAGCCGACGGCATTTCTGACAGTGGCTGGAAGACTCAGGGTACCTGTAAACATAAAAGGCCAGTTGATGTCATCGACGAACGGTCCAGTGCGTGGTCCTAACCAGCCCCAAAATGAGGCTGCAGTAATAACGCCGACAGCAAACGCAGCCAGCGACCCTGCCAACGACTTGCCGCGCCTCAAACGTGGTGTATAGCGCCCATATGCGCGCCCGATGGTGCTAGCAGCTGTATCACACCAGCTGAGAAGAAGAATACCCATGACTCCGACGTCCTTTGGGAAGAAACCGAGGACAATCCAGGCACCGAGCAGATACCAGATGACGCCATTCCACCCAGCGTACTCGGTTTCCCTCATAAGAGCACCCAATACCCGAACATAATTCCGGTTGAGAGTTGGGTATTTGTGTCGTATATAATCAGTCGCCGCGATAGGGACCAGTGCCGACAAAAGATATGGAGTGATGGCATTGGTTTGAATCCCAGAGACGTAAAGCCAAATGGTGAAGAAACCGATAGATACGTGTAAAAGCTTTCGTGGAACTTCGTGACGATGTACAAATGACCGCCATTGTCTGTGAATAGGAATCAGACCCAATGGACTCGGGCTTCGACTGATATTCCTCCAACTCCAACCTGAATTTGCACTTGTGGGGGATAGATGGCCATTTGTCACAGGCGCATTCCCATTCCCATTCGCTGCCAGAGAAGAGGATTTCGTCGCGGGATTCGTAGTTGGCTTTGCGGACGTGAGCCCAGAAATCTTTCGCGCTCTAATGGGACTTCGGCTCTTCGCCCTCGCTCTCCGTAGTTCAGAGCTCAGATCCTCATCATCCTCATCGATCTCTTCATTTATTGGCGTCCTGGAAGTAGTTTGTTTCCTTCTTGCAGATCTCGTAACTGGACCGAAGTATCCATCCTCCGACACCTCACGGGCCTCGGATGGTGTTGGGGAAGGGGAGATTACTCTCGGAGTCGCCGGAATAGGGTTTGACGAGGATTGCGACATGGTGAAAGGTGGTAACGAGGGCAACCGAATGACGCCTGTGACTTGATGTGTGACTGGCGCAAGTCGAAAGAGCCAGCATGTAGGTGTTGAGTGGTAATGTCTATCTTTGCGCGAAGCCCGTATTGTGACTGGAGGGAAAGGGTTGGAATATGCTATCGGGTCCAGCGGAGAGATGTTCGCAGAGCAGAACTGCACTGCATCATTAAGGAGAGTTATGGTGACTTCCTTTGCGCCGTTGATCTGGCACACAGAATGAGGGTGGGTGGTTGTTGATAACGACAAGTCTCACTTTCGCACCGATAAGTATTTTCAGGTTGCTGCCATTACACGCATTGCGATTATTAAGTAAGCAATATCACATGCACAATACATAATATGGATTTTGAGTAAAGAGTTTCATGAAACACGGAGGGTGATATTCATGCGAGTCTGTATTAATATGGATGTGTAGGTGATGAGTGTAGTATATATTGTATCTAGAAAAATGGAATCAGAGTTTAGAAATCCATAATGAAAACATGCCCCAATTTATATTTCTGAATATCGTGGCAGCCTTCTAAAGTTCGTAATCTTGCCTGAAAGGACATATTGTAACTGACAAGACGTCTCTGTAGTATAAGAGACAAGACAAGATAACTAGACAAGCAAGCAGTAGTCAACAGTTCCAGCTCTCTTACCTTTGAGGTTATCAACCGGAATACCTGTGCGATGGGATACATTCAAAATCATATCCGAAGCTCTGCAGAACTGTAAAGGGACCTCCAGTGAGCTTTCGGGGATAACGGGCTATATTGCGTGGCACAGCATCGAAGATAGGTCAGTTGTAGACTTTATGTTTTCGTGGTCAGCCCCTGAAGAGCTCGCGTGACTCCTCAGCAAACATCCAAGCCAAGCCGTCCCAATTTTCTCAGCTACGCTAGTCGATAACGATAAGGAAAGTCCGGAGGCGGGATGAAAAAAACCAAAGACAACAAGAACATTGATTATTAAATATAACACAATTCGACACACTATGGCTCCAGATACCGACAGGAAGAAAGACCCCCGAGCTTGGGATGCTCTGACCCCTCCTCTAGCACAATGGATTCTAGATGCTATCGCGGCCATGGATTTCTCAAGAATGACACCGGTTCAGGCTTCGACTATTCCTCTATTTATGGGAAATAAAGACGTTGTTGTTGAGGTAAGAACTACTTTTGTTTTTCAAAATTGAATGTTGCTAACAGGATTTAGGCAGTTACTGGTAGCGGAAAGACCCTCGCCTTCTTGATTCCAGTGATTATGAAACTCTTGCGGATAGAAGAGCCCATCAAAAAGCACCACGTCGGCGCAATCATCGTTTCACCGACTCGAGAACTCGCAACCCAAATACACTCCGTCCTCTTGACCCTGCTAGGCTTTCATCAATCCTCTGCTGAAGCACTACAGCCATTGGAAGAGGGAGAGAAGAGGAAACCATCCTCGACCCTCAGTGTTGTACCCCAGCTTCTCCTTGGGGGAACCACCACTCCCGCGCAAGATCTCAGCAGATTCCTGAAGAATAGTCCGAATCTGCTGATCTCAACCCCTGGGAGACTTCTCGAATTACTCTCCTCTCCGCATGTGCACTGTCCACAATCCTCTTTCGAAGTACTGGTGCTGGACGAGGCAGACAGACTGTTGGATTTGGGATTCAAGGATGACCTACAAAAAATACTCGGTCGGTTGCCGAAGCAGAGACGCACAGGACTGTTCAGTGCTAGTGTCAGCGAAGCCGTAGGAGAGATTGTTCGAGTTGGGTTGCGGAATCCAGTGAAGATTGCTGTCAAGGTGAAAAGCGCATCAGGAGCCGACAAAAGAACTCCTGCAAGCCTGCAGATGTCATATCTATTGACACCGCCAAGTCATAAATTTCCGGCTCTTCTCTCGCTGCTTTCTCAATTAAACCCTACGCCCCAGAAAAGCATTGTTTACCTCTCAACTTGCGCGGCCGTCGATTACTTCCAGCACATTCTATCGGCCATCCTCCCGAACCAATTCACCCTCATTCCCTTACATGGCAAACACCCACCCAACATCCGGCAAAGAAACTTCGCCAAGTACATCTCCACGGTCACTCCCTGCATTCTCCTGACAACAGATCTGGCAGCACGGGGACTAGATATTCCACAAGTAGACCTAGTAATCCAGATCGACCCCCCATCCGACCCAAAAGTCTTCCTTCATCGGTGTGGAAGAGCAGGCCGAGCAGGAAGGAAAGGTCTTAGTGTTATTTTCCTCCAACCAGGACGTGAAGAAGACTACATTCCCTTTCTCGAAGTACGGAAAACACCTATCGCACTTCTGGACGAACCGGTCATCACCATCACGGATGACGATGCTGCATTAGTGACATCAAAAATGCGTAAAGAAGTCCTCGCTGACCGTTCTCTATACGATAAAGGCCAACGTGCTTTCGTGAGCTGGGTGAAGGCCTATTCTAAACATCAAGCCAGCAGTATCTTTAGGGTTGCAGATCTTGATTGGACCGATCTCGGTAATGCATGGGGTCTGGTCCGCCTACCAAAGATGCCCGAATTGAAAAAATGGGATGGTGACAAGACTCTAGGCGTGAAACTTACACTTGCGGAGTACGAATATAAGGATAAGGTTCGAGAGAAGGCTCGAAGGGTGGCCATGGAAGAAGCAAAGAACAAAGCGCCTTTTGTGCCCACTGAGGAGATGGTGAAGAAGAGAAAAGAGAGGGAAGCGTGGAGTCATAAACACGAACAGCAAGACGTGAAGGAGCTAAGGAGAGAGAAGAAGAGGCGCAAGAAGGAAGCTGAGAGGCTAGAGGGTATGACGGAGGAGGAGCGCAAGAAGGAAGACGAATTGCAGGCATTGATTGAGCAGGTGCGGAAGAAGAATTTGGAGGAGCAGAAGCATGGTGATGAATTTGAGGGCTTTGATTGATGTTGACTATGAGTAACCGGGGAAGTTTAAAATATATACTCATTCCACCAGCTGTCTGAAACATAAGCCGTGTGATTAGATTCTACAAGTGTTTACTTCTGCTGGGGGTTGCCACTATGCACTTCGAAATTAACGTTCTCGGATATCGTTCTCAAGGTATATTCCCTTGTGTTACCTAGGAGCTTCATTGTGTCAAATTCTGAAGAGATATATAGAATCCTCATCAGAGAGCAGAAATCCGTTACTGAATTGTAGAACTGACAGGCGCCCGGACCTCACTTCGGCCGAAATCCCCTACGCATACGCATAATTTCGGCACAAATATTTGGGAGTAAATAACCAATTTGACGGTAATGGATTCAATTATCAATAAAAGATGGGAATTTAGCCTCCAGATTAAGTTGATTTGTGGCAGGTCGTCGACGCTTTAGTCAAGATAACATTTCCAGCTATTGACAGCATAACAGATTATTCATGAGCTTTTGAACATCGCAATCCAGGAAACGGAGCCGAGGGTATCTATGACATACCAACATAACTTGAAAACTCCGTCCCCCCTCCCCCAACCAGCATTAATACTGGCTTCAAGCACGTTGCCCTTGCCATCCTCCTCGTCCTCCTTGCCATCCTCCTCGTCCTCCTCCTCAACCGCCAACTTTCGGATAATCAATCCACGTCCCCACCGACCTCAAGTTTTTAGCCTTCTCCAAAGCTTCCCATGGATTGGCATTGAAACTGTGATCATAGTAACCCACATACCACTTCTCATTCCTCTGGCCCTTCTCCCTACCACCCCTTGAACTCCCAGCTTCACTCCGCACACCTCTCGAGCTCCCGGCATCGCTTTCGCCTCGAAACCTACCCCCCGAAGCACCCTGCATAAACGCCGAATCGGATTTCGGTAGGAACGCTGGTCTGTTGGTCAAGTCCATCGACGCCGGCGGAAAGGGGCTCAATACAGTGGGTAAAATCGGGTCGATATCATTGCTGGGAGGCGGAGGAGCTGTTTCTATACTGGCGAGAATGGCATCAATGCGCCGCTGCATTTCGTCCTTCTCTGCCTCAGATAGCTCGTCTGCAACTGTAGATTCTTGTTCTGTAGGTGCGGGCATACTCGTATCAACGTACTGCGGCTCATCCTGCTCCTCAGCAGGCGGCGTTCGACTCGTATCGATATACTGCGGTCCGTCCTCCTCACTACTATCCGCTCCCGTATCGGTGGCCCTTTCCAGATATCGAGACTGAATACCCATCCCGTTATTATCATTCGGCGCCTTATCGATACTCTCGTTTTTGCTGCGACAAACTTCATTGAAGTATCTGTGCTCCAAGTCCTCACCCTCGTCCTCATCATCCAACACAATTTCATCTCCGTTCTCCACAGCCTTCTTTACCTCAGCTTGCTTCTTACCTATGATCCTTACCTTACCCAGTGGCTGCATATTCCCACCGCTACCCGTTCCCTTCTTCCCTCCTCGATCCAGCTTTTCCAATGCCTGTCCTTCCACGAAAGCGTCGGTTGAGGGGTTGAATTTTCTTTTCTTGGCTGCTGGCTTTCCGCCAAAAGAACTGAAGCCCATTGCTGCCGCCATAGCGGCGCCTTCTGAGTCTGAATCGGAACTCATCCTGGAATTAGTCGGTGATAGGAGGCGCGAAGCAAAGAAGTGGATGGTCGTACTGATGTTGTCTGATGGTTGGAAGCGAGGCTGTTCAGCCTTGGAAGGTGCATGTCCGAAGTTGACGCTAGTACAAATAGGGGTACACTAGTAAGATAACTTCAGCAATACTGGAACTTCCTCCTGAAACGCATACTATAATATATTCTTCAGTGTCAACATAGGGAAGCTCAGATGGTTTCCAACCGTGTACAAACGTTGCGGAATATGATTCATCCTTCAAGGAGACTTGTAACTTGTGTCTAGTTCTCATTATCAATCATGAGTAAAGGAATCCGCAAGATAACACAAGGAGCAAGAGAAGTTATTTCCAAGACATCGAACCAAAATGTACCATAATCATTTTTACAAACTAGATTGAAGACTGAAATATCCGGGCTTCTGGTGATCCGGGTTTGTTATCGAGGTGAATGTGGTTTCCAATTTTACTTGTTGACCTTTTCACAATGCTTACATGTAGTTTTGCTTTCAAAGTGGTACTTTCTGAGTTCACAATTAGAATTTACTTGGGGACACCAAGAGAGCTTCAATTCTCCGGCCTACAATATATCGACCAGGCTATTCAGCATATTACAGATGCAAACTCACTCTCTTCATCTCCTCAACAAAACTGTCAATTTCACCCTGCAGTACTCCCTTCACATCCTCACCAGCCCAGCACATCTCCACCGCATCTCTCTGCACTCTTACAATATCCTGATTCGTAAATCCTCCTCTCAGTTTCAACAACTCCAGATTATCAGACACCCAATTGCTCTCCACGTATGCAGGACTGTGACAACTGATACATATCTTAATACCTGCATCCATCAGGGTCCGCATATGGCCGAATAAGTCTGCTTCTGTGTGGTGCCGAACGTATGCCCAAGGACCTATGAAAAAGATTAGATTGAGAGAGGTAAGCAAGTGGCTCAGGAACTATAGTATGGCCGTGACATTGGAAATGAAGAGGCTGATCAGTAGGAGAAAATCGATCTCCAGGGAGAGGAAATGATTCCGGCATTTTTCGGTCAAGTGCTGCAAGTTTTGACTTCAGCACTAGCTTGTCCGAACAGAATGACATAGCATGAAACAACTCAAAGCTAGAACAGCACTCACAAAGCGTCATTCCCATTCCCCTCTCTCTAATTAATTCCACCAACTCTGGCCTTTCAGCCGCATCCAATCCATGATCAACTCTTTCCGCTCCCGTACCTCCCAGCACTTCAGCAACTTGCTGAATATGCTCATGCGTATTGGGCTGTGTGACATCACAATGTGCCGTCAATTTAAACCCATCGGCACGTGCTCTCAAGTACAAGTCCGAGAAGAGAGAGGGCGGCCGGTCGTATTCATTTGAATCGAGTCCAATGCCTACGATCATGTCTTGGTAAGGGAGAGCAAGTTCGTAGTGCTGCATTGCGGACTCAGGAGTGAGATCTCGAAGAAAACTGAGAATATAGTTGGCTTTGATCTATATTCGTGTCAATCTTGGATCTCAGGAGAAAGTACACAAAAATTGGCAGGGAGGGGCGTGCAAACATTTAACTTCATTCCCGCATCATTCCTCGCCATTCTCAACCCTTCCATAACACTCTTTATGTTAACCCCCCTCCTAGTATGGGCTTGTAGATCCACGAAAACCTCGCAATACCTCACGTTCATCTTCGCTGCACGCTCGAAATACGCCCATGCCAAATCATAGAAATCTCTTTCCTCTCTCAATACCTCCATACCTCCATAATAAGCTTCAAAGAATGCACTCACTCCCTTACCCTTCACACTTCTCGGTTGAAGCAGATTGTAAGCTTCCTCAAGTTCCTCTAAAGTGCTGAAGGTTTTGTCAAGCCGAGCGGAGTATAGGGGCAGATTATTGCGTTTAGCGAGGGCGAAGCGAAGAGGGGGGGTGAGTGTGCTTTCGATGTGCACGTGGAGTTCGACTTTGGGGATAGAGGCGATGAAGGGGTCGGGAGAAGAGCAGATTGTGGATTTCCATGATTGGAGAGTGGGATAGGGTATTGGCGGTTCCATTGCAAAATTTGAAAATGGTATGACACTTGAGGCTGAATGTTAAGTGAGGTGCCTGGAAAGTTAAGATGGACTTCGAAACTTCAACATCCGATTTGGATGTAAGCATATCTCTGAATGCTGTGGCTTGAATGAGAACCAAGGCCTGCTATCACGCTGACTCAGCGCCCACTCTTCCCCTCAATACAATAAAGAGAAAATTGTCACTTTCCTCATACGATCTAATCACCGGTCTACTCCGAGAACATGTAGGCAATAGGATACGCGGAGGTGACCGATGTTTGGAGTATATTTGTTTCCAATTGTTAAAGATTCCTGTGAGACATCGCCGTATCACTTCCAAATATTGATTCGTACACTCGTACTTCAGAAATCTTGCATCAAGTTGACTGTTTATAAATCTGGTCAATGGGCTTGTCCACTGAACAGTCTGTCTTGCCAATTCTAAGAAATTCGTGTTAAAGCCAGTCCTTAAAGCAGAGAGGTAGCAAGCCGGGAAATGGCCACTTAGCCAGCAATATTAAGGCGGTATAAAGACGACGAGCAATCGATAGGGAAAAATGACAAGATGCGTAGCAGTCGCCATGCAGCTAATGGTACATTCTATACAATACCCAAGTGCTTACTAGCTCTATATTTCCGTCCTTCGTATGCTCACGCTTACGATTAGTCTCTACTAGCGGCCATCTGCTGCGCGACCACCTCCGCAAAGCGCCCTACCATATTCCCCTCTTCCTGCTTCGCCTCTCCTACAGCAAGCAAGACTTTCTTGATACCCACACCGACCTGGTCCGTACCTGTAATCTCTTTCAACTCGTTCAAAGACTCAGCAAGATCTGATTCGTTATCGAAGGCTTGGACTTCACGTAGCACAGATGCTAGTTCGGCATGGGTGTTGATGTTGGGGACGGCGAGTTCACGATTAAAGATTTGTTGAAGGTCGAGTTGCCGCATGACGGAACGTTGGGAGGTTGTGCCAATTATTAGGAGACGACGTCCCTAGCTCGAGTTAGTGTGTATTAAAATAGATAGGAAGGAAAGGATGGCTTACGGCTGGGGGTTGTTTGGTTAGTAGCACCATCAAAGCTTGCAGAACTGGGTTGGAGAATCGAGGGCCGATTGGTACCCATTCGATTATTCGCTCGATATTGTCTACTACAACAATATTTTGAGGCGACTTATAGGCATCTGTGAAAACTTTATTGAGGTATTGAATCTTTGCCATCTCACTGAAACCAACCATGTTCTCGGCCGAGACAAGCTTGATGAAGGGGAAGTTGGACTCTTTGGCGATTCGGGCTGATAGGGCCGTCTTCCCAGATCCTGGTGGTCCATGGAGTAGTACAGAGAGAAGCGATGTCGTAGCCGAGTTCTTGACGAGGTCAACAAAGAGTCTTCCATCCTTTAAGATATTCTCGATGTACGGGCTGTAATGTAGAATACCAGCAGCCATAGCAGTCTCAAGTTCTTCTTCAGAGACACCAAAGGCGGCCTTAACTTCCTCAAGAGCATGCATAAAGTCACCTCTATTGACCTTCATATTCTCGATGTCGTCACTTACACCAGCTACCGTGCCAACCTTTACGTGTCGGTTGAAAGCAAACGACGAAGCAGACTTGACTAGACCTCCAATCTCCGCTCCCGAGAAGTTCTTAGTCAAATGAGCCAGCTCAGCAACATTGACGTCCCGATCCATAACATTATTATCCAACATCTTCGATGTATGAATCTTTAGAATTTGCACTCGTCCATCCTCGTCTGGTAGCGAAATCTCCATATGGACCTCCAAACGTCCGGGACGAAGGAGCGCATCATCAATCATATCCATACGATTAGTCATTCCAATAAGCAGGATATTATTCAATTGATCGACACCATCCAGTTTCGATAGCAACTGGTTGACAACACTGTCACCCACACCAGTTCCACCACCAGCTCCACTGCCTCTCTGCTTGCATACAGCATCCAGCTCATCGAAAATGATGATATGAAGACCGCTCTCATCGCCCTTCTCCTTATACTCTTTTTCGGCATCGGCAAAGAGCTTCCTGATGTTCTCTTCAGACTGACCAACGTACTTGTTCAAGACCTCGGGTCCATTAATGACCTTCGGCTCTCTCGAATTAAGCATCTTTCCGATCTGACGCGCGATGAGTGTCTTTCCGGTTCCAGGAGGTCCGAAGAGCAGAATACCCTTCACGTGCTGGATACCCAGCTTTTCGATCAGGCCAGGAGGGAAAATACGAGAAGCGAATGCTCTTCGGAAGATGGAACTGAATTCCTTATCCAGCCCACCAATTCCCATATCCTCAAATTTGAAATCAGGAGCAATGATCGAGTTAGCGGCCGGCCGCTTAGCAGATCCCTTGAGCTTGATAGGGGACTTTGCATCCTTGTAGAATGTGATAGGGGTATGCCTCGTCAAGATACCCCTCGCCTGAGGACTCGCCACTGTCGGCGCAGCCGAGGATGTCTTCTCCATACTCAGATCTACTAATTGGACAGTCTTGACAGTGAACATCATAGGGATATTTTTATAATCCATCAAGAGCTTTTGTCCAGGAGAGAAGATCTGATTTTCGAAGTTCTTGATGAAGACATCTGCCAGAACATCTTGGTCGAACGGCACATCAGTGATCTTTTTCACGGATGCAAATCCTACTTCGACGTCTAGAGCTCCGAGATATGTGCTTGGTCCTTGGGAGAATGGGTCGTAGGACTCAGCGATTATGGGATCCATCATCCCAACATCGCACCATGTCCGCTGAGGGTCCGACAAGCTTATACATCCTGGAGGGAATGAACTCAAAGGTCGGGCTGTGACTACATATCTACCGTTAAGGAGTATATAGAGATCCGAACCATCCCGTGAGGGAGGGAAGTCTTGAGGCGACACCGCGCACCTGTCCTAGTCAGAGCTGCCCAATATTTGGGGTTCCTCATACTTACAGATTCCCAAAGATGTACTGGTTTGCTGCAGTCTTGTCCTCAACCTTTGCAATCCTCAGCTGTACCTTTTTGCCAGGCGAAGCCATTCCCCTACCAACTACCGTTCTCGAAGGCATAGGTTGTGGTTGTGTTGGCGGCGGCGCAGGGGCCCCATAGCCTCCTCTAGGATCTGCGTATCCCCCTCTATCATCATATCCACCTGCCATAGGCGTATCATCTCGTGGAGGAGGTTGAGGTCGTCCATATCCCGCTTGTGACCTCCCAGCTTTCGGCCCTTGACCAAAGAGGTTCTCTCTCAAATTCATGATTTCCAAGCTTTGCTAATTATGGATCCGTGAATGTATTCGTAGTGTTCTCAAGCCCTCGTTCGAAGTGTGAAGCCAGATATACTTCAATAGATAGCCTTAGGCAAAAGACTCGTGGCCGTTAGATTCGTCAACAAGCGTCTCGAAGTGTCCTCTTCGTATGACTCCTCGTTCCAAAGGACAGATAAACCAGTTTTTGTAGATAAAGCAGACCGATGTCGTTCGAACTCGGCGGTAGTAGGCTGCAGGCAAAATGAAGCTACCGACCTGGGTTGTTCCTGTGTTGCTACAGCTGCTGTCTTATTCTGGTTTGGGGTCGGCGGCGGGGACGGACCAAGCGTCGCCTCTGACGCTTGGTTTCACTCTCGGCAACCCCACTCAGTCGCAGCCTCATCTCCAAGCTCTCAGCCTCGAGCTAGATTTCTTTGTCAAAGTCGCAGACCTCGAATTCAAAGTTCCAATAATGCCTCTGTTAGTATATCCTCTCTCGTTGTGATACTTGTTCCAGCTCGATTCAACACCTCTCTTCCTCGCTGCCGAAACCCCGGAGCCTTCAAAGAACCACAGCTAACAAGTTCTACAGCCATCTCTTAGGCAAGAAATCGTGGAATGTCTACAATACAGTGAATATTGAGAAAGTCAAGCGTGATGAAGCTACCGCCGCTGCCCTCGAGGCCGCTGAGGATGAGCGTATGCAGGATCTCGACGCGCAACGACGCATGCAAATCCTCCGTGGCGAAATACCCACCCCCTTAGCTATTGAAGAAGCCCCTCAACCGTCAGGATTCTCGAACCAGAATGAGAATAGAACAGAAAGACAGGATGGAAGTGGTAGGGAGCGCAAGCGTCGTAAGAAAGCAGGCGAGAATGACACTGATTTTGAGATGCGAGTCGCGAGAGAGGATCAGGAGAAAGTTGCAGAGATTAAGAACCAGCTTGTTCTGAGAAAGAAAGATGAGGCACCGCTGATGGATCACAAAGGTCACATTGATTTGTTTCCCCAGCCCAAGCCAGAGCCCTCGAAAGTTGTGGAAAAGAATGCCGAGGCGGAGCGTGAAACGGCGCGCAAGAGGAAGGAGTATGAAGATCAGTATACGATGCGCTTTAGCAATGCGGCGGGCTTCAAGCAGGGTCTGGAGAATCCATGGTATTCAAAAGCTGGTGGTAGAGACGAGCAAGTGGGAGAGACCGTAGGCAAGGACGTCTGGGGCAATGAGGATCCAAGAAGAAAAGAAAGGGAGAGTAAGAGGGTGATAGACAATGACCCTCTGGCTATGATGAAAGCCGGGGCGAGGAAAGTTAGGGAGGTTAAGAGGGAGAGGGAGAAATGGAGAGAGGGAAGAGAAAGAGAATTGAAGGAGCTAGAGGACGTGGAGAGAAGACAGAGGAAGAAGAGACGATATGAGGAATCTGAAGACGAGGATGATCTTGAGGGTTTCAAGCTGGATAGTAGGGAGGATAGATCACCATCATCATCAAAACGACATGAAGGGAGGGAGAGCGAGAGAGATAGGGAGAGGAGACATAGGCATCGTAAGGAATCTAGACAGACTTCTCTCAAAGAAAGGGAAAGGGGAGAGATTAGAGAGGGAAGACACAAGCATCGACACCGATCACGACATCATGATTAGATATTAATAGTTAGGACAGCAAAGTCAGTTAGTTTCCACAATTCTCTTAGGGTATTCACCATAGTACAGTACATCCCAAGCCAAAGCAAGTATCACACCAGCACAGACCCAGCAAGCAGCAAGCAGCAAGCAACTCAATCCTAATACTCAATCCTCACAGCCTGCATATCTCCTCTACACAACTTTCCCACCTCCAACCCCGCACCACCCTCTTCCAACGCAGCCTCAATCCTCTGAAACAAGCCTTCACTAATCCCCTCCTTTCGATCCGAATAAACATCCACCCCCATAGGCGTAAACAAACTCGCCTTAAACCACGTAACAACCCACCTCTCACCCTCACTCTCCCCCCACCCCAAAACCTCCCAATGACTACTCGCAATCCGCAACCAGCCCCTCCCCCTCCAATTCCACGCCGCCTCCACCCCAGACACCGGGGTGTCCACGCCACGAATACTCTTCGGTTGCGGAATCCACATCGTCTTCTGCGTTGGTTCGGAGCAGACTTCGTCGTCTATTAAGATCATGCCCTCGTTGTTGTTGTTGTTGTCGTCGTCGTTGTTGCGCGGTGGGATCAGTAGTTTATATGTAATAGTGACGTTCTTGGCTTGGCGCCACATGGGAAGCGTGGAGTGCGTTACGGACCAGGTTCGCTCTAGCCATTGCAGCGGCGGTACTCTCCAGCTGCTACTTCCTGAATTATTCGACGGCGTGTCGCTGTCGCGTGTTTGGTAGATGCTGGGGCTGCGGAGGATGATTGTTGTGGGAGGCTCAAGTTTGGCTGCTTCTGTATTTACGGCGGGAGGGCTTGGATTGGAAGTTATAGCTGGTGATGGGTCGGTGGGTGCTACTTGTTGTTGTGTGGAGTTTAAATTGAGATCTGTCATCTTGTGAGGATTCAAGAGTGGTTGATTTCTTCGGGTATCTCTCTTTTATGATAGACCAATGAAGTGTGCATGGTCGAAGGAGGAAGGTTATCATCACAAGGCTAGGCCGAGCTGAGACAAGACGTCACTGACGATCATGAACCTCGTTTCAGATGAATCAATTCCATTGCATACTGCGAGCCTGCGTGTCTCGTCAGATTTTACTGACATCTTACTAAAAAGCTAGCACTGCGTGCATATCACTTCTACTTGAACATATCATCAGGAGGTTTGACCCACGGCATTTATTAGTGATGCCCACTCCTGCAAGGCTGCCTTCAGCCTTGTGCGAAAGTCTATGTTGAAGGTTGGAGGCTAAATAATCATGGCACAAATGCGGAAGGAATTGCGAGTGCGTAGAGTCAAGATAGATGCTCTTGCTTATTCTTCATCTAACCCTTCCCCTTTACAAAGTACTTATGTACTTTTAGCCTAGCACCTATTATCTCTTCTATATCACAAAAGTGCTCTCTTCCTCGCCTTTTACGCACAGACCGGGTATCACCGTTCTCCCAACCATCCATACAATGCAATGCAAACCGCTCTTAACTTCTCCTGCATCAAGCACTAAATATAAACAGAGCCAGTGATAGTCGTCTTCCGGCAGAATCTACTCCTCTTTCCCTTCCTCCCAAAATTCCTTACATGTATGCTCCTCTTGCTTTCCTCGCTAATTCAGAAGACAAAGAAAGAAAACTCGTGTGCATCATGATGATAACCGTAGAGATAGAAAGGCCGCTAGAGGTAATAACATGTAGGAAGAACAATAGAGAATGTAAAGACTGTAGTAGCACACATTGAAGGGGTGACATATTGAAAAAGACGCGCCAAAATCGGGTCCTGAGTAATTACAAGAATTTATGCCCTAACAGTGGGCTGAAGTGATGAAATTCGTAAAGGTTGGTATGGGATTGTTTGCGGAGGTATATTCTCGTCAAAGGGAGAATGATTCGACATATTGACAGGCCAAGAATCTCCTTTCACGCCGTTATGCTTGGATGGCTTTTCCATATCTCGAAATCTCCTCGTCGCTCAGAGCTGCCATCCAGAGACATCTCTCAGTGATACCTTCAATTGGTAGAAACCGGTACAGTGAGCTTGCCTCCAATAATCGCAGTAGGTTCTTGACGATTGTAGCATCTGTACGGCATCTTTCGAAGTTGACTAAGGGCTCAGTGACCGGTGTACTAGCAATCTGGCTTGGTCGTTCGGAGTTGACCAAGAGATCATGTGTATAAATGCCAACGAAAGGAATACAGCCTTGGTCCCCTCCGGCACCTTCCATTTCAGCTCGTAAATTAAGGAAATTATGAGTCGGTGTGACAAGTATTTCGAGTTGTCTCAAGGTTTCTTTGTCGGCAGCAGGAACATAAGCCCAAGTCTTGGTCAGACGAGAAATATCCTTCGAGGTGAGCGCAACTGTGAGTTGGGTCATCGTTGCAAAGTTGCGATATTTGCGACAATGTGCTGCAATGTGGATATACTTGATGATGCAGCGGACGCGCTCTCCGAGGTCCTGAGTTAGAACACATTCGGAAACAGCCCATTTGACAACGAGGTTGAATCGCGCAATGACAACCTCGACACCGCGTGGTTCTTGGTGTCGGAGGAAGTCCACCCATGAACGAGACTCGGTCGATACATCTTTCCATCGCATTTCGATTAAATCCTTCCAGTCAAATTCATTCAAGGCATCCTTCTCAATCAGGGTAAATTGTTGAGCAAGAACCTGAGAGTCAAATGCTAGAATAAATGGCAAGTGCACGGATGTCTTTCGGGAAGGTTCTGGTATTCGATGAGCTCGCAATGGGTCGATGATCGGCGATGCGCCTCTTTCTCCTCCGAACCCTTTTGCAGGAAAAGCTCCAGTAGGCGTGATTTCTGGGGTTGGAGGAAGGGTGCTGTGTGAAAGCTGAAGTTGTTGCTCATGAATCTGTGGGATGCAAGCATTTGGAGGGCCAAGCTTTAGGGCCTGAACTAATGTCATGGGTGGAGATGGAGGTTGGCGGAGGGGGTGAGACACAGCAATCTCTTTCATTACAGCATCATATCGTGTAGGAGGGAACGCTGGCACTCCCATTGTATCCTGCTCGGTATACTTGGTTCGGGGGATTATTTCCAGTGATAGTTCCGATGAAAGATCGCTCCTTCCATCGCTGTCGCTGTCTAAGAAAGACTGATCGACGCTTGGCATGGTATCACCTAAAGGTATCTTCCTCATGCTATCTGTCTCTTCAATAAAGTCGAAAGAGTTCACATGTGAAGACTCTGGGGTTTGAATGTCGTGGTCATGTCTCTCCGTGCTCGGGTCACGAAGAACAGAGTGATCTGACCAATTGCGGCCTCTCCGCTCATATACCTCATCATTCAATCCCCGCTCGAGCAGTGGAATCGAGTTGTAAGACTCTATAGATCTCGGCGACATGAGATGTGGGGGTTGATCTATTCCATTAGGTTGGTATACCATCGGCTTTAAATCCTCCAAGGAATGGCGCTGCTGAGGTCGATACGCTACGGGCGACGATTTTAAAACAATTGTCTCGATAATGGGTCGTTGTCGATGTCGTCGCTTCTCCTCATCATCCTCTTCAAGAGTCAGTGTGCTCACGTCGTATATAGGTTGACCGAAGCTGTTGTGAGCCAGAACATCATGAAAAGTGCTTTGGCCAGAGATGTCGGACTGCCGCTTCTCGAATTTGCCTTCCAATTTTAGTAGAGCAGACTCAACACCCCCATCGTCATCGTCATCATCAGGAATCTGAGCGAGCATTTGAGCTTCCTTCTCGAAAGAAGGGCGTATGGCTGGCTGAGAGGAATGTGTACTGGACAGTGAGACGTGAGGCTTTGGTGAAGGTTCAGCCAGGGCCCCAAGGGAGAAAGTCTGTTCATTCACGTCGGTTTGATCATAGTCAATGTTTGCGACATCGACATAGTCGCTTGATCGGTGTCCTAACAGATAGGAGCTTCGAATAGATTCCGAATAAGTCGTCAACGAGCCAGTTGACATCGGTCTTCGTAGTGGTTGGGTGTTGAGGTCTCCTACATTTGAAACAGCTCTGAGATCTCCACCTGGGCGCCTTCGGAGAACTCTGAGCGGTAAAGGAACGGATGTTATGTGTCGGTCAACGTCCTCTAATTCTGAAAATGTGGTCGCATCGAAACTCCGCTCGCTCCTTTCGCGTGTGAAGCCACTATGGAAGGAAGCATACCGCCGTAAAGAAGAGGATCGTTTTGATTTGTAAGACAGACCTTTTGGTTTACGCATTCCGAACCTTCCACGGGGTCTGTGACTTGGGGAACGTTCGTCCTCGCACGAGAAACGCGAGTCAAGAACTAGAGAGGGTGTACCTTCGAAAGAGTGCGACCGGTGTCTGGTGTGCTCTCCTAGAAGATGGGAAGATCGCCTCGGTGTTCCCAATATCACCTCCGGTGGGGTAGAAGGAGGAGTTGGGCCACCGGAGGGATGCATATAGGCATCTGGGAAGGTGTCTGCTGACGGATAATGGGGTAGGGCACCAGTCATAAGAGGTACGTCCAATGTATCATCCACAATGACAATCGACTTGCTACCCGTAGTCATTTCACTCATGAGGTCTCTGCGATTGGTGTGCTCAGACTGTTCGATTGTCGTGTCGGGCGCCATAGATGGGTACTGCAGTCCTGGATCGTGACCCACTCCGTCTGATTTACGCTCGCCAGCTTTTAACTCTTCCACTTTAGCCTCCTCCTCGGCATCTTCTCTTACAGCCTTCTTGAAGTCTTCCGCAATTTCGGCACCTAATAAGTCGATACGCATTGGTGCCCTGGACCCAGTATTCCGGGAACGAGCTTGTGGCACGATGGCGGTTCCGGGAAGGCGGTTGATAGTGGCTCCCCGAACACCAAGTGGTGGGATATTGGGAAAGCTTCCTTGCGTAGGGGAAGCATTCGGGCTTCCACCAGTTCTGGCGCTGAGAGCACGGCGCACGCTGCTAAGTAATTTTTTCATCCCCGGACCTGACATCGCTGAAGGTCCTTTCTGATCAGAAGGAATGCCTGGGAATAGTGTTGTTGCCCTGTTCATCTCCGCAGGTGTACTGGGAGCAATGACATCAACAAAAGCTTGACCGGGTGGGAAAAGGTTTCCCCTGACAATACTTCCAGCGTATGGTAGCGCAAGGAGCAGTTCCGTGCTCTTGTAGATCACTTTCTGGACTGGCTGTTGTGGTTGTTGATCTTGTTGTTGTGCACGTCTGTCTCTGAAAGAATCCGAGAAGCTCGCGCTACGCTTGTGAGCATGGATTGGACGAACACGCTTGCCGGTCAAAGCCTTTGGCGTTGTCGCAACTGGAGGTGACGGCTCATATATAGAGCTGGCTGGAATTGGATGTGCACCTAAGGGTCGAGTACCTCCAACTCGCTGACGAGATGGGAATGAGCAGGAGATAAAATCCTCGCTTACAACACTCGAGGGGGTCTGGGGTCGGTTGTCATAAGCACCTTCTCCTGGAACAATTGAAGCATGTTGAGGGAAGATAGCCGAGTCCATATGACCAGCCCTAGAAACATCTGCAAAGAAATTTCGCCCATCCACATCTGTATTAAGTGGCTCCACAAAGTCAGGTTCGATGATTCCGTCCAATCTTGGAGGGCCGTCGGGAAGGCTCTGCCAAAAGGTTGGATCTAAGTTTGGATTTCGGGATCCAGCAATTCCCCCAGGGAGGATAGGAACATCAGTTGCAAGTTCAACATCAAACTCTGGCCCATCCCAGTACAATGCACACACTCTTCTCCAGCATTTCTTCAGCTCTCCAAGAATTTTCAGAGGAACTTTGGTCCGTGTCTGATCCTGAGATAGCTCGTGTACAAAGCCGTTCAGCAGATCGCAAAATAATATGCGCAAATCATAATCAATAACGTAATCGTCCAGGAAGTAATTTAAGATCCAATGTCGAATAGCGACGAATGTTCGAACTCTGACTACTGTCCCAGTCTCATCGTCTCTGGCCAAGGCCCACTTCAGGCGCGCAATGAGCATATACAAGAGATCTGTCGTGTCCAGAAATGAGCGATAGGAGAGAAAGAAGTCGGACAACAGATCGTAATCCACAAACGTGGGGGATGTAATCTCAGCTACTAGACGTGCTGGTGTAGCTGCTCTGATTCCTCCACCAACGGAATATCGAACAACTGACGGATGATCGCACGATGGTTTGAAGGTGAGGGCGTCAAACATTTCAGGGACAATTGATGTACGTTTCCGAACAAGTCTAGGGGAAGATACAGTACCCGGAAGAAGGCTAGAAGGTGACATAGTGTAGTAGTGAGGTTGAGGCGGCACGTCGGAATGCCGTCTTGACAAAATTCGAGGGGGCATATGCGAGCTTGAGATTCTTGAAGAGAATATACTCGAGCCGTCAGCATCTGTAGTTGCATACGACGACCCTCGCAAGAATGCGGTGCCCTTCGTGCTGAACCTCGGCGTTCCGAGTTTATACGAAGGGATTGGAATCTCTAAGGTTGGAATTCCCACCAACGGTTCGGACTGTTTAGTTCCTGTCCCTGGCCTCTCGATAACAACCTTGAATGCGCCTGCGTCCGAGTCCAATACTGGCAAGAGCTGTTCTTCGGCCTTCGATTCTGAATGAGCACGTTGATGCTGTGATTTTTGTATTCTCGAGATCGCTGAGAAGTACTCTTTGGTGTGAGCTTCAGGAGTTGTGGGTGAACGCGAAGGAGTCCATAGACTATCACGTTGTGAATCTTCACCTGCTTCGCTGCGTGCAACCAACGCATCGAGACCAGCGGTGCTTGGTGGGGTTATAGGAAAAACGAACGATGGTTGGGGATATCGTTGATTTGAGGGACGGATCGTTGGTCTGTATGGCGTGTCAGTGTCTGTTTGTGGAAGAAACATCATGCCCTGTCGACGAAACAACGACATCATCGAGCATGAAGAACTTCTCGGCTTACCGTAAGTATATTCTCCCATTATTCCCAACCTTCGCAACAGTGAATTGCCGGCCTTCTCGTGCAGCAGAGCCTCCATCGGGGGTGATATCGTATTTCATGTCCTCCGCCTCCCTTCTGGCCCTCCGATTAATGCTGTTCTGCTTGCGCAATCCGTCCTGCAATTGTTTCTTCCTCATCAAATCGGGAGAGCGACTGCCTGTCAGCCTCGACCTTGGTGCAGGTGCAAGAGACATTCTTTTCTTGGGCAGTTCATCCACATCTCGAGCAGTGGTCTCAGTACGGCTAGCCTTGGTCAATTTTCCCCGTGGAGAGAGACGGTCTCGCTGTCGGTGTCGCAGGCTCTCGGGCGTGTGAATCCTTGCCAATTGTGAGGCCGGGACTGAGGCGGCCTCGGCCTCCATCTTGACTCGTCACCCTCAACAACGTCGTCGACAACTTCCGGATTGACGATGCATTGAAAGCGAGGAATCGAGAGAATTGGGGGTCGAAAGATTGTGGAGAGCGGAGAGGCGTCTAGAGGGTGAGGTTGGAAGGTTCAGCTGTTGGGCGGAAGGTTGAGTGAGGGCAGGGCGAGGCAGGGCGATGGGATGTGATGTGATGTGATGCGATGTGATGTGAAGAGGTAGGGAAGGTGCGTGGATAGATGTTGCTTCGAAATACAGAGTGCAGCGTGCTTTGCAAGTAAATAACGGGGGCAAGCAGGAGAGCTGGACCATGGATGGATGAGTGGACAGGCCCGGGGCGTCATGAACAGGGGGCAGTGAAGACTCTGGGCAGGGGGGTCTTTCCTTGGACCGCGTCTGGTTGTTGGGTGGGATGTTGGTTGATGCTTGAAAGCCCCTATGCAGCGAGGAACAGGGATCAATGGGCATTGGGCATTTAGTATTGGGCATTGAGCGTTGCGAGAAAACGGCTGATTTGGGCTAATACCTAAAAAGAACATCCCAGCCGCCGGGTCAAAGAGCACATCAGGTATGAGCGCTCCGAACTTGAAGTTTGAAATATGGAGAGGATTACATGTTATTTAGGGCGCAACATTTACTAGACTAGATTAGGCAGAGAAAGCCGACCTTGAACCACAGAATAGATACAGTACTGTACCAGATATGGTGTACACACATAAGAATGATATGGCAGTGAAGGAGACTAAGACACCAATACAGTACAGTAATTGGGATGTGGGATCAGAGACTCCGGATCTTACTGTACAAAGATTTACAGACCTCATGGCAGACTGTGCGCTGCATCAAAAATTAAGAATAAAGCAAAGGTCAATCAATTACTGTGTACATCCAACAAGCGTCTTTGGCATGTCTCTTCCCCTCGTGCCTGAGAACTTTACTGTAAAATACTGTACTTCGTGCTAATAGACTGTGGATCTGAGTGCCGATGATTACTGTATTATGATGTCGACTTCTGCAGCCAGAGCGGTTCGCCAGCCATTGAGCGCCCGTCGATGGGTCTTGGGGATTCTAGCCCTCCTGAACTTTCGATTATTCGGAACATTTATCGCCACTATTATTATGAGAGATATCTTCGACCTTTCTCCGCGTATGATTGAGGTATATTGGATTAAGAATAATATGTAATCGAGCTTATGCGTTGATTCGTGGACTCTGTGTCAAAACAAGAATGGCGAAAATGGGCACAACTTATCTCGCCATACAGTCAGTATCTTCAATGCATCAACTCTGCATGACCATCCGGCGACCACCACCACTACTTTGTACACCATGACAATTTCCGTGGCTCTGTCCGTACAGTAGATAACAGGGGGAAGTGGAAATTAGCATCTTCCATGCCACAACCACAACGCGCACGCGCCATCCATTCAGCAGCAGCCACTTTTTTGTTTTGGCAGGCAAGCAATGCACGCTCGAGTCGCTTGGGTTTCGCTTCCCCTGCAATTGGAATGAGTATGAGTATGAGAAGTTCATTGATATAATATAGTATATATATTATTATATTATCAGAAATTGGGCTGTTTTGCATAAACAGTAGCAGACACTGTCAAAGGAATACAGTATGGGCTCGAATCTCAAGTTTCTCAACCAACGGCAAAACCCAAACTCTGGGGACCACAAGAGAACTCCATCTTCGGAACCCAGCGATCTGGATACCACTATGATAGTGTCTCGTCGTAGGCGTCCACTTCTTCAGGAACATGACCAACAGGAAGCAGCCGCCCACTGAGACTTCCAGAGGGCCCGGCGACCACGCAACGGCTAGCTGGAAACACCTCCCCGCGAGAAACCTTCGTTGCTAAAACTATTCATACTTCGTACCCATATTCATACCCAATCATTTCCCACTTCAGGACTCTATGCATGAGATCGTCATGTCTATCATAAAGAACCAAAATGAACGCGAATACTGTAATTGAGATACACTACTGTACAGAGAAGAAGCAAACAGAAGAAGAGAGGGAAAAGAACCCAGGCAGCTATCATTTGTTCATGCTGCTCCATAAAGCAAGCAAGATCCTGACCCTGATCCCGTTTCCGTTTCCGTTCCCGTTCCTAATCCTCTCCCCTTCCCTTCCCTTCCCTTCCCCTCCCGCTCCTCTCCCCCCTCCAAACCCCATCAATCGATATCTGTACGAAGTACGGGTAAGAAGGATCATCATCATCATCCTCATCCATGTCTTCCCTACCTATCATAGTGTACTGTATGCTCCTCCCTCCTTATCGAGCTACTTCGTACTTCGTATTGGATCCGTACGACAATCGGCATCCCCGTCTCCTCATCCATTCCTAGCGTCGGACCCATTACAGTACAGTACTGTATCAGAGAGAGAAAAAGAAAAGAGGATATGAGATGCCATGCCATGTCAATAATCAAACTGCGATTCGCAATTCGATACTGTTTTTAAGCCCTAGATGGATTATCAAACACGCCACCGGCAAGCTTTTGAACGGCGAAACCAGATTGCTGGGTTTGGTGAAATTTGCATACCCGCTCTCAAGAAACATATCACATTATTCTCTCGTTCGGTGGTCAGAATAATGACCAAATAATAATGACGATGTTACAATAAAATTCGGATTTCTAGGTGCCAGGTGAGTTGAGATGACGCAGCTGCAAACATTTCATGCGATACTGATCATGCGAGCAGCCAGATGCAATCTAACAAAAATGCACTGAGAATCCTCAGAAGCTCGATTCAGACATCCTACAATAATCAATGGTGAGATCGCTCAGTCTCGAACAATTCCGGTGAGTTGGTCCAACTTGACAATTGGACCACTTCCCCACCATGTCCTTAGGGGCAATCCAGTGTGAATCGTTTCCAGTATCAAGGGCCGCTTCCTGGCACGAGATATGCATCCTCTCGCCATGTGGCACTTGGTGCGTACGAAGTACGAAGTATGATTGCTCCTCTTGAGTGCTTTTGCATGATGATTGCATCACCACATGTACAAGTTGTGGCCCGCGCTGCCCGCATCTTGCAGTAATCACAAAATCACGCCACTAATAGTTAACCCACCAAGATGTCGGGTCCATCCCATCCCTCAAGCTTAGCAAGATCCGGTCCGTATCTGATCCAAGCTCATCCCCGACCCGCGCAGATGAAACGCACAAGTATTTCGTACCTCCTAATTATTATTATTCCATACGCCTCATCTCAATTCGTGCTTGAATCCCGAGGCCAACGACCTCCACAACATAAATTCGCATTACCTTGCCAATCATCAGTACTTCGTACGGTAGCTTCAACGCGTCCACGCGTTTCCCCGTGTGGTGGCGCTCTGGAATAGATAGCACTCAACCCTAAAAGCTGCAAGAGGGGCCACAAAGGCGAGAGAACAAGATGAAATCCACAGTTTCATACGCAGCCTCGCCTTCATATCCACTTTGGGCAGGCGTTCGCGATACCCCCAAGGCAGCTCTTCGCTACCCCAGATGGGCCGCATCATACCTTCGTACTTCGTATTCCATCCGATCTTACATTCACCATAAGCAGTCTTATGCAAGAAGATGAAGAGGTGAAGTGCATAAGCGAGTAATCCGCGCTTTTGGCTCCTCCTTCCTGCTCCCAAGCGGCGATGGCCGGTTGGAATTCGGCCACATTTTGCTGCTTTATCCGACAACTTGTCTTTACCTTCCTGATGACTTTAAGGAAAGCTCTGCTCTCTTTGTTGTATAGTACCTCAATCACTCGGCTAGTGTTCGAGATAGAGCCGTCATTTTCTCTTTGAACTCGCTCCACGTGTCGAAATATCTGAAAGGTTGTAGATCCTATCTTGTCGGGGATCCTACGACCTTGAACAGAGCAGTCAAGTATTCCTCGACACACCTGTGCTGCCATCATCACTCTTCTCTCAATCTGTTTAGCATACCCCGAATCCATGCGAATAAGCTAATCTGCGACTGAATTCAATGTGCGGGCGATTTAATACCCTCGCGGTACTGAAGTATTCTTCAAACTGTTTCTATCTCAACATCAGCTACCAGGTGCGAGCCTTTTGATTGATTGAGTCGTGTAAGTATTCTGCCTAACTCCAAATACCGGCAGTACTTCTCTATTTGTACCTCATTCGCTCTATGACTCGGGCCGTTCCCAGGTCCGCGTCTTTAATATTGCATCTCTTCTCATCACACCAGTGGACTATTCTAAAACCGGCGATGTCCTCTACTGAGGTCTTCGTGACAGTGTGGACTATTGAGGACAAGACTCAATCAAGACAGCATCTGGTCCCTGGAGAATTCCACAAATAATCTCCGAAAAGGAGGTAAAGACGTGCACACGAACAGTCCTCTGGAGATTCATTTTAGTCAATGACACTACCGGTGCTCAATGCAAAGCCAACTTGGGTACCCATCTCGCTTCGCTGCATGGGGTTTCCTTACGCTCGGTGAATCTAGCACGGAGGTCGGAACACAGTTAGCCATCGATGTTTGTGTCGGTACTTGGACAGATACCGATTGAACCAAAATAATACACCAAGATTGGGAATTCCGCCACACTCTGCTCCGCTTGTTATCAAGTTGAAAAAGGTTGGAAGTACAGCATACAGAACTTTCCATAGAAGCTGGTTCATCACCTTCTCCCCGTTTTATTATTGGGCGAGGGTAAATCGTCTTTCTGGTCGGAGAGAACTGAGAGAGAGGTGTGAGAATTGTTAGCAACAGACCTTGGGTATGGGTCGTCGTACTTGTACATATCATAAAGGTCAGGTTCAAGTATTCAAGTGAGGTATGTTTATTTCCTTTCAAAGTTATTAGTAATTTGTTGTTATTCCATATAACCACCCAGAAGTTGAAGTTCCGGTCAACCGCCATGCCGAGCCGAATTGTCCTCATACCCCGCATCTCTCCACAAACAGTGGAATACCCCCATCACCCTCCTCCTCTGGCTTCTCTACCCCTCAATTTCAGTAGAAGATTCGGTCAATTTCTCTATATTTTCTGGCAGATCCTCGGGTCAACATGTCATAAAACTCGCTCCCTCACGAGGCAGTCAAAGTTAACCACTAGTGACAAAGGATCTGCGTTCAAGATTCCGATTTTGCCTCGGGGTCATTGTTCGAAGAGCATCCCGCTGTATAAACGGCCCTTTTTCGGAGAGTATACCGTCTCTGGTTCTTACGATGGAGTCTATGAGGCTAGAAAGTCGAGGAGGTAGGTACACTTGATCCGGTACGTCGAAAAGAATGAGGACTTTGATGCGTTCAGTGCGGTGATACGATAGATGGGGTCTGCCACATGCGTCATTCAACTTCAAATATCCAGAGATATATAAAGTATCATCTCGTCTGCCTTCTTTTTGTCTCGTCACCTCAGATTGTTGCATTATGCCGAGCCTGTTTACGCCAAAAGCTTTGTTGATGGTACTGGCCTCAAGTGTCAGTGCCCAGCAAGTTTATATCTCTGCCGAAGGGCCAACACCTCGCCCTTATTGTGCTTCATGCAAGACAATTGCCACCCCGGCATATTCATTTACGCAGTTTTCATTTACACAAACGGAGACGTATAGGACTGCTACTTCGCGGCCGAGTCCAACAACCACAGTGACCTATGCACCACCCTATGAGAGTTTGAGTTCTTTGGTCCCGGGGGTGGTGACTACCACCGTAAGTAAATATTTGATTTCTCATGACAATTATTGTTTTCTCCTTGACTAATTCCATCAGTGGGGAAGCTGGAATCCAAATGCCACTACACAAGCCACTGATACCTCCAATCCCTATGGCAATGCAGCGTGGAGCAATCTCTGGGTTGCTGCAAATTTGACTAACATTACCGGATCGGCTCTCTACAGCACAACTGTTTCCCCAACACCACTTCCCACCAGCGAGCTCGTCCTACCTCCAACAGATTACTTCGGGCCCACAGATTGCTACACCTTCCCCGATGACTTCATATTCGGTGTAGCCGGCTCAGCAGCTCAAATCGAGGGCGCCGTGTTTGAAGAAGGGAAATCCCCGAGCTTGATGGAGGTCCTCGCCGGCAATGGTGACAACCGCTCGAATGACCAGATCACGAATGAGAACTACTATCTCTACAAGCAAGATATCGAGCGTTTAGCTTCGATTGGAGTCAAGTATTACAGCTTCTCTATCGCATGGACTCGTATCTTGCCTTTTGCTCTCCCTGGAACACCAGTAAATGAGCAAGGAATTCAACATTACAGCGACTTGATCGATTTCGTACTTTCGAAAGGCATGATCCCAACTGTTACCATGTTCCATTTTGATACCCCAATGCAGTTCTTTGGAGAGGGGAATCGCCCTGCGGATAACCCTACAATCGGGTATGTAAACGGCGGGTACCAGAATGAGACGTTTGTAGATGCGTTTGTGAATTACGGTCAAATCCTCTTAACACACTTTAGTGATCGAGTCCCCATCTGGTTCACGTGAGTCGACCCCCTTTCCAAACTCGGCTATTATCCTCCTGACCAACATAAATCCAGATTTAACGAGCCTCTCCTTTACTGCGATAACGGGGCCAGCGTAGACCACGTAATCAAAGCACATGCTCGCCTCTACCATTTTTATCATGATTCTATCAAAGGAACAGGAAAAGTTGGCATTAAATTCAATGATAACTTTGGTGTTCCCAAAGATCCCAATAACGCTACACACGTGGACGCAACGACTCATTTCAACGATTTCCAACTTGCTACCTTTGCCAACCCCATATTCCTCGGTATCGACTACCCCGACGCATTCAAAATCACAATCCCCGATTTCGTGCCCTTGACCGCAGAGGATCTAGCCTACATCGGCGGTACATCTGATTTCCTCGGCATCGACCCGTATACCGCAACCGTTGTCTCGCCACCAGCCGGCGGTATTGAAGACTGCGCGGCCAATTCATCCTCTCCCTACTACCCATACTGCGTAGTCCAAGAGACCAGTAACATATTCGACTGGAACATTGGCTACCGCTCGCAGTCCTATGTCTACATAACCCCCACCTACCTCCGTACCTACCTCTCCTACCTCTACAACACCTTCCGGGCCCCCGTCCTCGTCTCTGAATTCGGCTTCCCCGTCTTCGCCGAAGCCAACAAGGAAGTCCAGGACCAGCTCTTTGATTCTCCACGCTCCCAGTATTACCTATCCTTCATGAGCGAGATCCTGAAGGCCATCTGGGAGGATGGAACCCACGTCATGGGCGCGCTGGCGTGGAGCTTCGCGGATAATTGGGAGTTTGGTGATTACGGGGCGCAGTTTGGGATGCAGTTTGTTAATCGGACGACGCAGGAGAGGAGGTTTAAGAAGAGTTTGTTCGATTTGGTGGATTTTGTTGCTACGAGGACTGTAGCTGAGTGAGTGGCCACACACTAACCTGGAGTCATTTGAATGATTTCGAATTATTTCAAACGAAAAAATTTAACAAGTTCCTTATATCTAACCTCTATTTATGAATCTCTCTCTCTGCTCTACTCGACTATCTTACTATCCCCATCCCCTTTCACATTCACATACTATAACAACATTCCCACCTACCTATACCATCACCCCCCCCTCTCCTCCCTAAAAGCTCTACTATGGATCCTAAGCATTACCAATCATGCGGCTGTATCTCGAACCAAAACAACAACAACAACAGTACCTGATATAGTACTATAAATCCCACCTAGGCACAAAATCTTAAGTATTCCGCCTTTCTATAACCTCAAACTGTCTTCTCTCTATTAACACTATACCCCCCTCCCAATCCATTCGGATCCTTTCGCTTAACATATATACATGCATCGCATCGCACCATAAATACAGCTCCTTCATCTATATAGCCATATATATAACACAAAAATAAGAATAAATAAAACACACCCCACAACAACAACCCTTGAAAAAAACATCCCATCCCATCCCAGCCATCTCTCCCCTACCCCTTCATCTTCATCTCAAATACCCAAATACCCAAATACAGTAACCCAAACAATTCTCCCCCCCCCGGCCCCCGTTTACCTTACCTTACGTTCCCTACGCTCGTTCCTCTCCGGAGGAATTCATATCCCTACCCATCCCCTTCCCCTTCCTCTTCCCGCTGGTACCTTTATACACAAAAGTGCATATAAATTTCAAAAAAGCTCCACTTTCTCACCCCTTTCATATTATTCCATATTAAAGAAAAGAAAAAAAAAAGTATTAAATTATCAATGCACTGTTCTGTTTCCTTTTTCATAATAATTCCGGTTAAGCGAGTATTTTTTTTGAGGTGAGGTATTATTGAAGATGAGAGAGAGAGGGGGGGAGAGAGGGAAAGGAAGGAGTCTTGGTTGGACTTTTTTTTGAAGGGGAGGGGGGTGGGGAGGGGAGAGGGGCGTTGCAGATATAGTTCGTAGGTGGGGGAAGGAAAAAGTGGGTTGGTTGGTTGGTTGGTAGGGTTGGTAGGGGTAGAGGAGAGGGGAGAGGGGTTGTGTTGTTTTTTTGGATGGATGAATAATGGAATAATATTGGAATGGTTGGATGTACCAGTATATAGTAATAGTGGGATGCAGTTGCAGTTGCAGATGCAGTTGTTGCAGGGCAGTGGATGAGAGTGAAGTGGAAGTGGAAGTGGAAGTGGAAGTGGAAGTGGAAGTGGAAGTGGAAGTGGAAGTGGAAGTGGAAGTGGAAGTGCCGGTTACTACTGCACTACTGTACTGTGAAGAACATGTGGGAGGAGGTGAGGGGGTATATAGTAATAGTGGGGAGTGTGCCACGTGGTGAATTGGGTTTTGTTTGTTGATAGTGTCTGTAGTGTCTGTAGTGTCAGTAGTGGGATAGGATAGAAGGTTTGAGGGTTAATTATTGGTACTACTTCGTAGGGTTGGATTTGGATTATTACTGTTACAGTATTATTATTGTTATGGGGAATAATGGGATTGTTGTGGAACGCTTGTTTTGATTCGAATTTTTTTTTTGGATAGTTTTTTTCGGTATGTTGGCCTCCTCCTCCCTGAGTCTTGTTATGAGATACGTATGAAATCTCGGGTGTAATAATGTAAATAATAATGAATATCATAACCAATACAGGAAACCACGGAGATCCTTCCAAGTAAAGTCAATCGTGAGCAATAGAGTTCGAGGATCAATGGATCCTCGTTGACAGATAACCTAGTTGCACTACGTACCACCTCGCTCCAGTATATAAACTTCTTCCTTCAATACCCTGAACAGAGCTTCTCACGGCCGCCGCCGCCAGGTTCGCTGCCTATGGTACACATCTACGCACTACTCGATCTAGGAAACCAAGGCTCACCAACTCCATCCCATACCTTCGAGACAGCGATCGCCGGTTCTCTACCGAGCCCCTTTAGTTTCGCCAATTGAAATAACTGCAGCGCAGTTCCTGTGAGGTGAAGTGGATACCTTAGCTTATGAGCCTCCTCCACAGCTTCAGTCTACATGATTCAGTCAAGTCAGTAAGTGTATACCATCCCTTATAGCATAGCACAACTCTGAGGAAGTGAAAAGAACTTACCAGCTCAGCAACCACAGTATCAACAGTAACCCCATGATTCCAAACCCCACTCAAAAGCTGCAAAGTCCCTTCCACGAACATCGCGCTACTCCCCGCCGCGGTCGAAATGATCTCAAACAACTTCGTAGCCTCCAGCCCGACTCTCACGCCGAGGGACATGGCTTCTGCGGCTGCAGCGAGATGCACTCCAGCCATGATTTTCTCCACGAGAAGCAATTTCGGATCATCGGGTGCGAGGGCCGCGGATGAGGTGGCGAGCTTGAGGACGGCGGACGGGTCGTCTTGAGGGAGATAGACTCTGACAAGCGCTGCATCGTCAATGAGACCGAGGCCAGCGTTGCTGCTGGATGCGAGGACTTGTTCTGTGGCTGAAGATAGGAAGAGTGGGAAGTTGGCCGAACGTCCACCTGCTGTTACGATTCCCTGTTCTGATCTCAATATATTCTCACTAAAGCTGAACGGAACTTATGAAGCGCCGGCCTTGAGAAAGAAAGAAAGAAAGAAAGAAAGAGAAGAGCTTACAATATCCTTGACAATTATGTTCAACGCCGAATACACATTCTCATCCTCCACAAGCATATGCGGCGTCCGATTCTCAAACATCCAGCTCGTCCCTCTTCCCTTCCTCAAAATCTCAAAGGCCTGCTTAGTATTCAAGCCCAACGCAGCCACGAATCCCATGGCTTCACTTGCCATGGTAACATGAATCCCAGCCAGCACCTGATGCACCATCTTCACATTCGTGCCCGCTCCCAGCCCTCCATCAATGACATACAAATTCTCACCCGCCATCGCATCAAGCACTGGTTTCGCAGCCGAGATGGCGCTGTCCGGGCCAGCAGCGAGGATAGTCAGGGTCCCATTGGCAGCACGAATCGTACCGCCCGACACAGGCGCATCCACCAGCTGAATATCCTGCCTCCCGTACTCCTCATCCAGCAGTCTCCTCACGTTCGGTACGTGTTCCGGGGGTCCCGTGCTGGATAGGATCAACGACGCTCCCTTCCCAATCGCATGAATGGCGCCGTTTTCCTCGTCGAATAATGCGGAGAGGATTTGAGCTGCGGTGGCTACCATGAAGATGATGTACTGGGCATCTTGAACGGTTTCCTTGGGAGAGGAAGATGCTTTGCCGCCGCTGGCGGTGATGAAGCGGGTTAGGCTGGGTTGGTAGACGTCGAAGCCGGTTACCGAGAAGCCTTTTTTGATGAGGTTGGTGGCCATGCCGAAACCCATTGCTCCGAGGCCGAGGAAAGCTATTTTAGTACCGGACATACTTGTTTTGCTTCTTTTCCTGTATACTTGATTCGAGATTGAATACTTTAATATGAATTTAGGTGAAGCAAGCGGGTTAGATGACTTTACTTTATTCAAGGAATATGAATTAAACACAACCCGATGCTGGGAAGAGGGGTTCTTAAGTTCCTGGATATACCAAATGGAAGTAGTAGAAATGAATGAAGAGACGAGTAATATTCACCATGCTGCAAATCTCAAGATAAGATATAGATAATGGGATGAAGGCGGGGAATGAAGCAGACTTTACTTTACCCACTGCATATTGGCGGGGTGGTATACAGTAAAGACCGGGGAAGATGGGGGCGAGGTGGGGTTGAAAGCCTTACTGTACCTTGGTTGTTCTAAGCGAGCGAGTAAGGGGAGATGACATGAGATGACATGAGAAAATACGAGTACAGTATCACCCCCAAGCAATTCAAACCCAGTCAGTCAAGTAAGTCATGAAAGATTCCACAAGGTTCCAAGTACAAACAAGGAACAAATAAAAAAAATTTTGATCACGGATCCATATATTCATGATCAATCCATCCATCCATCCTATTAATCATGAACTCGAAGTATAGGTAAATTGGAGTTACCTTTCCCTCATATTCTTCAGTACCTAATCCACACCAACAACGATCAAACCCAAAAATCAATACAGTAATCAGCAACTTAATCGTACAGTGCAGTACAGTGTAGCGCTATCTATGCATCTCCATCCCCATCTCCATACCCATACCCATGAAACGCATTCATCATTCTTTCCCCATCATTCATCGCTCATGAGAAATAGCCAGCCAGCCAGCCCTAAAGTACAGTAACGCAGAAAATTTCTTATTGAAAAAAACGTAAAAGGAACGAAGATATATATACATATACATATATACAAATATCGTGTATCTAGGATGTGAATAAATTACTTACTTACTTAATTAATTATCCTTAGGGGATGAGATCTACTGTAGCTAAAAGTAAGTGTACATATAATGATATAGTAGTATTTGTTTGTTTGTTTGTAGCGACTGTGGTGATGTATGGTGTAGAGATTTCAGGAGGGGATTCTGTGAGATGTGATATGATATGTTGGTGACAAGGCTCTGCTTTCGAATACTGTATTGTTGGAGGAAGGCTGCCATCACAATGAATACGTATGTAGAAAGCTCCAGACTTGATAAAGTTCGGTTGGTATCAACCCCTCCATTCTCAGGATATCTAAAGTACAAATCTCAATTCATCTACTCATCGCATCATCTCCTACCACGACATTATTTCCTCCCCAAGAACGAAAGGTATCAGCCCGTCCATGGCCAGCAGAAGCTCAGCCCTCGACGCCTTCCAACGATCCCAAATGGGCAACACCACCATTTCATTAATTTCATTAAATAAATTCCCTGGCCATGCTATGCTACGCAACCACGCTCATTCAAGATTTTATCCGGATACCCTTTCTGGGTTCATCATCCATTAACCACGCCGCGCCCAGACCGAACCATGCACGCAAAAACGCCCCATAAAGCAAGTATGCACCAAGGAAAGAGTCAAAATGCAAATAGGAAAAGCGTCCGTAGACGCAAAACCGAAAAGTCCAAAAGAAGAGCAGAAGCAAAACACGTAGGACAAGATATACAGGATACCTGTCATCTTGTAAGCGAATCAACTCTCCTCCATTAGAGAAGCGAAGGGGAGCAGCCGTACAATCATACATAAGATACATGACATTCCTTGAAAGCGCCTGTTCCAAAGAAAGAGAAGAAAAGCCTTTGGGCCCGCCGGGAAACGCTATGCGGGGACTTCCAATAACGATAAGGGAAGCTTAGGTAACCAAACTCAACACCGAGAAAGGCAAAAGCAGATGTAGTGTAGTTATGAACTAGGGAAGTAAGTTCTATCTTAAACTCACTCCGCCACAATCTTGCTTGCGGCTTCAGGGTTGATGGGATCGAGGAGGTCGCCCATGACTATGCTCAGAGCTTTGAAGTCAACTGGTTTCGTGATATAGTTGCTGAATCCTGCATCGATGCATTTGTCTAGCACGTCGGCCATCACGTTCGCTGATAGAGCAATGATTGGCATGCGCGAATATGATTCTCTCGCTTCCCACTGACGGATCTCGCGACAGGCTTGATACCCATCTTTGTTTGGCATGTGAAGATCACACTTTTGGGCGAAGGTTGTTAGCTTATGCCCCCCGCGTAAGCAAGGAGAGTGAAAACTTACCAGAATAAGGGAGTAGAATAAATGCGGTTTGGAGAAGACCGTTTCGGTACATTCCACTCCGTCCAAAGCCAGATCGACAGAAATCCCAATCTTATCCAGGTACTTAAGGAGGACTTTCTGGTTCGTCAAGTTGTCCTCGACAAGCAAGACCTTTAGCCCGCGATTTCCTAGTCGTGCCTTGACGTCGGCGTAGTTCTGCTTTTGGCTTGCTACTTGTAACTGAGATTTGAAGCGGTTCCGGTCTGTGCTGAGATCTCTTTCTTTATCGGGATCGAAGATTACCGCAAATCTGGAGGGCTTAACTGGCTTGTAGATGAAGGTGAGACGATTTTCCTTTGCGAGCTGCTCATAGTCATAGCCTGTAGCCATCTTCATCACCTGCTGTCGTTGCACAGGATCGGAGAGAACCACAATCGAGGTCTGTGGCATGGCAATCGAGGTCATGATTTGATCTATCAGGCCGACGATATCATCGGCGGAGCCAAGATTCAAAACGATGTGAGTGAATAGAATAGGGTCATCACCACCTATCATAACTCGAGCTTCTTTGACGCTTTCTAGACCGGTGATCTGATGCGGAATATCCTTTGGTAAAGTCATCTCAATGTGCTGAGTTGTCGCTTCTCGACTGTGTTCTTGTGGGCAGATAAGAAGAATCGAATACATTGGCGGACGGAATTGTTTGAAGTCAATACTAGGCTTTCTAGCCCAGGTATCGCTAGGCGCAGCTAATTTTTTTGCCGATGCTGTATCTACTGGTGTTGGAGTAGCACCTTCAGAAATCGATTCCGACTCTAAAGAAGCAGAGCTGGATGGCGATTCCCGGTCGGGTAATTCTAACTTCATATCGGAGGGGTCGGGAGCGGTGGTTCGAGCCGCCTCCCCGAAAATGGCGAACGACTGAGGAAGCGAGGAGCCTGAGGAGCGCTGTGTTGTTTGTGATACTGTTGAATATATTGACGGGTCTGAGCTTCCGGATGACGCAACACGATGTGAGCCAGTACTTGACGATTCAGTTCGTGGACTTTCTACTAGCGGAGATTGGAAAAGTCTGTTTGCTAGGATAGGGTTTCCGCCGGCTTGTTTGATAGCTATAGCACGAAGTTAGTGTATGGCCACTCAAAAGTTACGAAGTTTTAGGTGCTATCAGGGAGTAGGATGAAGTTCACCTCGAGCCGTGGTCTCAAAAGAGAGAGCTGATTTGAGAGAGGTCCTCGTAAAAGGCGGTGCGGCCGATACAGGCGTTTCAGGAGATTCTGGATGATCTTCAGGCGTAGGTAGTTGAAACTTAGCAGTAAATGTGAAGGTTGCACCTTTGCCCGGGATAGCGGTGCCCTCCATCTTACCACCATGAAGCTCGACGAGCTGTCTAGAAATGACAAGGCCCAGTCCAGTGCCCCCCTGGGTCCTAGTGCTACTGGCATCAATCTGGCTAAATGGCTTGAAGATTTGCTCGGCCTCCTCCTGCGTGAAGCCACGTCCGGTATCAATGATTGAGAATTCGAGCACGACCTCATTCTCTCCGATATCCCCTTGTTCTTTCAAAACCTTGCATCGGCTGAAAACTTCACCAGCATCCGTGAACTTGATAGCATTACCAATGACATTGAGAAGAACTTGGCGAACTCTAAAACGGTCCCCTTTCACGAAGTTGGGAACATCGCCATCAACGACATAATTGACCTCCAGATGTTTGGTCATTGCAATGGTAGATACCATCTCATTGACTTCTTCTACTAGAGAGCGAGTATGAAACCAGTTGTAGGAGAGCTTCATCATGCCTGCATCAGCTTTCGCAAGATCCAATATATCATTAATGATGTTGAGTAAGCCATCAGCGCTTGACGCTATTGTGTTACAGAAATCAATCTGGTCATCATCGAGCTCACTGTCTTGTAAGAACGTGATCATCCCGGAGATGCCGATCAAAGGCGTACGAATCTCGTGCGACATGTTGCTCAAGAATTTGCTCTTTGAATCCATGGCTTCCTTGAGCTTCATTTCAAGCAGCTTGTGATCATTGATGTCTGCGCATGCGCCAAACCAGGAGCCGTCTCCACTTCCGAGATTGATATTGTCAACTTCAACACATCTAACGAGGTGCCAGCGATACTCTCCCGACTTCGACTTGAGCCGAATTTCCGTGCTGTAAGAAGTTCTACCGTTGCCGTCCAGCTCCACTTTGATAACACCAGTCTTCATCAGCTCAGACAAGTCTGCGCTAGGGAACTCATATATTGACCCGCTGCTTGAACTATTGGTCCGAGATAGCTCTTGATAGATACCCTTGATCGTTCGTTCTGTAGGTGCATCAGAGACAATACTTTTTGCTGATTTGCTACTTGAGGATGCTAGTGAAGGATTTCGGCTTTGTTCCGACGGCTTCCTTGACACGGCGACTAATGGCGTTGGAGGAAAATTGGTTGGCATATGACATTTGGCAAGGTCTTCTGGATGCACATGATCCATGAAACCTAGTCCCAGGGCATGATCAAATTCCTGTCCTGTATAGGAAAGCCATTGCTGATTTGCAAACGTGACGCCTTCATCCTCAGTGGCTGAAAAAATAATCTGTGGAATGAGGTTTGCGAGTTGCCGGTGCTTAGCCTCTGACGCTTCGATCTCTTCCTGCCTGGCAGCCTTGACTTCCGCAATGTGCTGGTCATGAATATCCATATGCGTACCATACCATTGAACGATCACTCCGCGGCTGTCTCTCAAACCCACGGCCCTAGTATAAAACCAACGATACGTCCCATCGAATCTCCGAAGCCGAACCTGCATGGAGAATTGTTCCCCGGTACGGACGGAATGACTCCAAGCTTTGAGATACTCCTCCCGTTCTTCTGCATGTATGCTGACCCACGGATCTTCATGCAAATCTTTCACGCTCTGTCCGCGATAGGTCAGATATCGACTATTGACCCAAACCATCTCACCTGTAGGTGGTAAAGCGATGAATATATGCATGGGCAGGGAGTCAAGCATAATTCCCTTCACACGATCCGATGGTGGTGGCATATAGTCGGGTGGTATGGAGACAGAGCCTGATCGGGATCGCGGATTTGCGATGGTAGGACCTTTGATGGCCGAGGAGATAGTCGTGGGCAATGACTGGAAAGTCGCGCCGAAGTCTGCCCCATAAGAGTGAAGCTGTGTGTGGGGCCTTTCCGATTTTCCCGGACCTTGATTCGAGGCTGTACGCATTGCTAGACGTCTAGAGGAGAGTTGTGCGTCAGCCCCATGTCGTGAAGGGCTGGTATCTCTGTTCTCGGAGGTGTCAGAGGGACGAACAGGACGAGAATCCTGCTTTGGTGTACTTGTAGAGGAGGATCCATCATTTTTGCTTCTACTCTTCGCATCATCGGCACCGTCGTCAAAGGTTGAAGTCTCGAATTCTCTTGGTTTGTCTTCTGAAGTCCGAGAAGGTCTTTTTGACCTCAAATCAACCGGGGATGACTCCTTCGAAATGCGACGTGCCCCCACGATGCTACTAGCGGAGCCAGTATCGATCCGCCCTATACCTGGCCGAGCCCGACTACTGAAATAGCTTTCTCCAGATACATAATTTGGACTTTCCCCACTTGAACGCCTGTCCATAGAGAGACCAATGCTTCCTGGATCCCAGCCTGGAGTCCCGGTCGGAGATCCTCCGGCCGTGCTCCTAGAAACTCCAGAATAGTCGCTTGGACTTGTGATGCTACCGCCGGCAAATTGTAGAGCACTATTTTCCTCTGTTGGCGAGTAAGCAGGGTGAATGGCTCTAAGTCTGTCCTCGGTGACGCGTCCACCAGCAACAGCACCGAATCCGGTTGTCTGTGGCCGCTTTCGAGACAGGCCCGCAAGCTCGGTCTCGAGGTTCGAGTAGTGACGACAAAGCGAGAACGAAGTTGCCAAGTGTGGTGCGAGGTATTCTAAAGAATGTCTCAATGTCGAGGGATAGGGGATGACAGGACTCAGAATTGAGAGAATGGCAATGGGTGTTTGCTTCTCTTTGCCATCTTTGGGTTTCGAATTTTCCTCCTTTGCACCCTTTAATGCCAAATCAGCTCCTTTCCCTCGCCCAACAGACTTCGATTCCATGGCGGCTGCATCTAAACGGAAAGCTTGGACTGGCTTAGACAACAAAGGGTGGATTAGAGGAATATGTAGTACAGTCCATGACCTATCTAAACCGATTGTTTCTGGTTGGGGCATATCTTTGTAGTCTGTTGGTGCAGTCCGAGGGTTGAATGTCTCTTCGTCCACTGGTGCATTTGCAAAGAAAGGACTTTCGGAGGTCTCCGTTCGTACAGCAGGGGACGGGGCCGGGGACTGTGACCACGGAGATGGTGGAGCTTGCTCGTATTCTTCATACTTGGGCATGGATTGAATATCTTCGTTCTCAAAAGCTCGCGTGGGAGAAGGCATGCTCTTCCCTCTGTCACTTGAAGTACGAGCAGCTCTACTTGACTTTCTAGTCCTGACTCCAAAGAATGACGAGATCCTAGAACTGATCTCTGGTGGCTTCGTCTGCTTGGTCTTATCATTGGGCGACTCTGTAGGTTTCGAGCTCGCCTTGGATGACTTGCTACCTCCACTGTTCTCATCTTTCTGGTCTTCAACATAAGGGTAATCCCGCGTGAGTGCAATCACCTTCCCTCGCTCGATCACCCTCAAAACACCTTTGTTGTCAATGAGGGGTTCTACCTCATAGTCTAGAGCTTGTAATACCGAAAATATTCTTCCTTTCATGTCTCTGCTGCCACTGGCCCGGTGTTCCCATTCATCAGAAGGCCGGTTTGCATCTTCAAATGCCATCTGGTCGCGAAGGAACTGGAGGCTGAGCTCTGCATTTTGAAGTGTTGTAGTACGAGGTGGCATATCTGGACGAGCAGAGAGGTAACTTTTTGCTCTGACCAGCGGGATCGGACGGGCACTTCCTGCACTACCCATTTCGGATGTTGATATCGGATCCCGCTTAGTATCTTCAAAAGCAGTAAATGAATGCCTGCCTACAAGCCTAGGCCTTAATATACCACTGTATGCAGGGGATGCGACTGTTGTGGCTTCTTCAACGGTATTAATGTCTTCAGAGTTGGAGGTGTTGTTAGTATCACCACTACTTGGCACGAGGCTGCTCCCTCGGGGAAGGTATGTTAGACTCAGTTCATCCTCCTCCATCACGTTGAAAGTAGCCTTTTGCCCCCAGGGTACATTCTCAACATCAGTGGTATCTGCCGGTACTGAGAGCGTCACCCGATGCGCTTGGTATAAGTTCCTCATGATCTGCACAACCGTTGTCCACCAAGGATCTAGGCCAGGCTCCGAAGCTAACATTAGACTAAGGTCATAGAGATTAGGCGTCTCAAAATCAATGTCGCCGCCTGATTCAAACGTGCCGGGTGGTTGGAAGTTCATCGTTGACGACGGGGTCACTGAGCCAGACAACACACGATCCTGCAGCCCAGGACCAAATGAGCCTCCGGCATAGTTTGAAGGAATTACTGTGGGAGATAAAGTTGTGAATGGTCGATGCCCACTAAAGCTTAATTGTCCTGGAGTCTGCATAGATGGGAAAGAATAGGATGGGGTCCTGGCTGCCGATAATCCTGGTGTAATTCCACCACGAATTGTCTTTGCTGACTCTGTCGATGTTGGATCCGACTCAGCCGTCAAAGGGGTGGTAAAAGCCTCTTCCACGGATTGTGCTATGGCTTCTTCATGAATGGGCGAAACTCGTGCTTTTCCAGTTGAAGTGAAGCTGCCGGCGCTGCCCCTTTCTTTGACCCCCCCTAGATGCTTTGCTAATTTCTCTCGATGTTGATTCAATTGCAACTGAGCATTCATGGCCGCCCTTAACCGCTCTACCTCTGCTGGTGATGTATTTATTGGGACCTCGAATTTATGGCTGGTGACTGCCTCTGGCTCTCTGCTGCTTTCACTTTGAGCTTCGGCGTATGTGTTCCCCCTAGGTGAATGGTGAGATTCGAATGAGCTTGCCCTCGGGCTATCCGCCTTCCTGCCATCGTAGCTTTGTCCTGGCTCTGTATCGCTAGACTCTGGATGGGAAGGTGCCTTTGCACCAGAGGGCAGGTCGGACATTGAATCCTTGGGTTTGGACTGGGAAGAATGAGAAGAAGCCTTCATGCCATGTTTCGAAGATTTGGTCACAGACTTGTCGCTGCTAGTACGTCGTGGATTGCTGGGACGTCGAGAATGCGCAGAAGATGGTTTGTCCAGAGGAGATTTTGGAGGTGGCATGCCGGTCACCTCTGGAAACGCGACTTGCAGTCTCTGAGATCTATTATCACTCTAGGTTGGCAGCAGTTGGGGTGTTATGGGGTCGCAGGAATGGTCGTTCTCACTTGCGTCAGCAAGCTCACTCACTCATGAAATGTGTTGTGGTGTCGAGCGTCGTTAATCTCTATCGACAGGGCAAAATGTTACTGTAGGTGTAGGTGTAGGTGTAGGTGTAGGTCGGCTGGTAATGACGTCGGTTGAGGCGATCTCTGTCTGTAAGAAAAACAGAGGCAGGAGCTCTTAAAGTCTCAGAACACAACAGACTAACAGTAACGGCACGGCAAAGTAAATGTAAAGCAAAGCAAAGATGAAACCGAAAATCGAACTCGACTATGGTCCTCGTCGCACAGCATTGGCACTAGATGCTGGATAATTCTAAGTTTGTATGGGGGATACTGGATTTAGGGGGGAGGGGGGGATCTGTATTGAAATCACCTGCAGTGAAGACAAGGAAGAGAGGTGAAGGGAAGGGGATAATAATGTATACTACAGTAGTACCAGGACAGTACTGTCTTTCGAGTGAGTGGGTAGTGGGTAGTGGCATAGGTGGAGAGCAGAACCATCCCAGGAACACGCTTTCAAGGCGCAAAACCTTGCGCGCAAGAACGTTAGAGAGGACTCTACTCACTGCAATTTGTTTGAAATAATAGGACCATTCTTCTTCAGATACAGTGATCAATTGGATGAAGCATGGTGGCTGGTTGGCCGTTGAGGCTCGTACATGTAACACGCCACCTTCCGCCCTATTCCCCATGTCTCTTACAATACATGTACATACTGTAACCGGTTTACTGTACTGTACCGTACAGGGTTTCCCTATTCCTTCCTCTTCTTAAGGTATCTTCGGTCCTAAGAGTATATATATATATATACCTTTATATATAATATATAGCTAAGTATATATGCACTGTACTGTATGTATCTGAATCCTTTTTTTTAAGGTAGCTACTAATCGGAATAGGCCAGTCTTGATTTGCTTAGATCAGGACCCCTAAAGTACTGAAATAAAGTCGAGCGAAGAGCGGGTGACCCGCAACACGGTTCGGCCATCATGCTTCTGAATGCCGGGACTTGACTTGGCTTGACATTCTCGTACCTAGACTAGGACACCGCGTCGCTGAATAATATAATGTAATGGTGTTTTATTTGAGCCCAATAATCGTAATCGACTAGTTTTCCGTAGAGAATAATAGAAGCCGGAGATTTTCCACTTTTTTGTCAACTCGATCTGAAGAGATTTCACTATTATTGTATGATAGGGATTTTTAGGGGGAAGGGAAGGGCGTTTGAAGGGGAGGGGGACGCATCCCGAGATTCGATGACGACGGTGGCGTATGTGGACCCGCAAATATGACGCTTTGTTGATTCAGTTGCTCCGGTGCCACTAGGGCCAAGATAGGCAGGATCAGCCCCAGCCTTTACGAAATAGTCACATGTATGGCTATCACGTGGTAGAAACTACGGAGAAAGAAAAGAGAAAAGAGAAAAGAGAAAAGAGAAAAGAGAAAAGAGAAAAGAGAAAAGAGAAAAGAGAAAAGAGAAGCTCTCGTTATGGACCCAGAAAGAAAGAAAGAAAGAAAGAAAGCAAGCAAGCAAGGTGAGAGAGCACGAATCCCTCTCTTGATAGTGATCTATCAGCATTTGTGGCTTTTGATTCTTTTGCAAACTCACCATAGGGACACTCACTCGGCAATCCTTCCCTACTCTCCTCCATCCCTTCCGTATGCCCTGCCTTCACGGTGAGATCCTCACCGACAGCCACGATCCTACAGTACAGTAATCCTACCATTGTTCCCACAAGAGAACACGAGATCCACTGCAGTAGCACGCGCACTCGCAAGCCTCTAGATCCACAATGCCATGTGTATGCAAGCAAGGCTTCGAGGAGGTATCAAGGAAGAACACACACCTCAGATGGCAACTGATAGGCTTGACTGCAAGATATGAAAGCGGAATACATGCAATGAGAAATGATTAATAAAGGCTTCAAGCTTTTGAAAAACAAAAGAGAGGGAGTCGTGAGTAGTGATCGCATTCCACGAGGGACATCACTTACTGTAAATATCATACAAAATAGATGCATGTATGTTCTTCGTACAGATCAGTAAATCAAACTACAGTATCTATATATATCCGCGATGCGTGATTGGAAGGAGAGCTCAGTCCGGTCCACCCCGAGTCCACTCACCCAGGATCTAGCCGGGAGCCAGCCCAAAAAGGAAAGAAGCTTCTCCGCATTTGAGGTTGAAGCCAAACCTCACCCCTCAAGTTAGCTTCTTTGCTTCCATTTTGGCAACCTGGTTCAATCGAACACATAAGAACAGCCAATATCAATATATACCACATTTGTCATTATCTTGGCTGGTACCCGCAGCTGCCAGGTACAGTACAGTACGTCCTCATTTCATGCCTCGAAGTCTTCACCATTACTGAAGCAGTATCTGCAAATAGTGCCATAGTAGCTCAACACTACGATATTGGTACGCGGGCCCGTCCAAAATGGCTCCAGGTAGGGAATCTTTCACTCGCTGCTCCTTGATGTGCTGGGTGCCGCTCCGATCCTCATGTGTGTGTGACAAAGTTGCTGACTAGAGGGAAGCACGTCAGGATGATTCGGAGCAGACTCCTCTACTGCCAGACTCAGAGAGAGGACAGAACGGCGATAGCGATGCACGTCCGAAGAAGGTGGCTAGATGGGTGGCCCGCAATGCCGTTATTATATTCATGAGCCTGCTGATTTTGGCCGTTGTAATTGTGCTATGCATCTTCATTGGTAGTATGGATTGGTCCTACTCCGACATCGAGTAAGGAACTCTACTGATCCTGCGTAGTGTATCGCTCGAAGAAACCCCATATCAAGCCCTCGGTTTGCCTCACGCCGGCATGTGTTCATGCTTCCTCCGAAATCCTCTACAATCTTTCGCCCGACTATAAGAATATCGACCCTTGCAGCAACTTTGAAGAGCTGGCCTGTGGAGGATGGGGAGAACATCATGACCTCAGGCCGGATCAGGGGGATGCCTTCACTGGTACTATCATGAGCGAGAATTCCCAAATGCTCCTAAGACACATTTTAGAGGCTCCATACCCAGAAGACTCCAAGGTTCGTACAGTCCGTTGTGCTGTGCTGTCTTAGGCACATAGAGGCAAATACTCATGTCACAGTATAGCATTCGAGCTTCTCTCCTGCCCAGCTACTTGCGACCGTCTCCTCTGTTGACCAGCAAAACTTCGATAAACTGAAAGCCGCATACGAAGCTTGCATGGATGAGGATACAAACAAGAAAGAGGGTATCAAGCCATTGCTAGAGATCCTTCACCAAGTTGCGGAATTGTTCCCCGTCAAGGAATCAACCTTCCGCATAAGGACCCCTCTCAACGCTCACGACAGCAAGAATCTGGGTAGTACGGTAATTTTCCTCGCCAGATTGGGTGTTCCAGCTTTACTCTCCTTCGGCGCCGGTGCTGATGATAAGGATCCTGATTCCGTGGTCGTGCAAGTATCACCTCCATGGAGAATCGGCCTGCCCGCGAAGGAACTATACGGTGATGTCGGTGTCGTGAAGAAATATGAAGATAGCATTCAACAGGTCCTGGCAGCACTCTACCCTGACCACTCTAATGAGAATGCAACGCTCCACGCCCAATGGATGAAATCTGATAGTCATACTAAGATTGCTTCCAGAGGTCATAGTGCAGACTTCGCGCACGAAATCGTTGAATTTGAAAAGGAACTTGCCGCGGCATCTCCGGATGCTGAAGACAGCAATGACGTTACTGTAAGTCGCCTGCTATTGTGGCTGGGTAAGTATTAATGTATTAGAAATATTATAATCCCATGTCTCTCAAGGATGCGGACTCACTTACTCCCCAAATCCGCATATCAACTGTCATCAAGGAACTTGAACCCTCGGATACCAAAACAGACCGCATCATAGTAGCTTCGCCAGACTACCAGGAAAAATTGCAAGTAGTTTTATCGAGCACCTCGAAAGAGATATTACAAACATACTTCATTTGGAAGGTTATTCAAGCTTTTGCTTCGGTTACAGAATCGGAGGCTCTTGCTCCATACACCAGGTTCCAGAACGAGCTTCAAGGCAAGGTACGTCACTAGGTTCAAATAACACGTTGCGCAATTCATTGATACTGTTATTCATAGGATCCTGACTCCACCCAAGATCAGTGGAGGACTTGTGTCGACCACGTCGATGGCGGACTTGGCTGGATTTTGAGCCGCTTCTTTGTTGAAAAGGCGTTCTCGGAGAAGGCCAAGAACTTCGGGGACCAGGTTGTGTCGGATATCAAAGATATGTTTATCGAAAAGCTGAAGAAGACTGATTGGATGGATAAGAGTGTTGTCGAGCTAGCAATTGAGAAGGTGCACAAGATCGTGCAGAAGATTGGCTATCCAACAAAGGTTCGAAGGCGCTAACTTAGGGTATAACTCTTGCTGATGATATACAGAGTCCTGATATCATGAACCCATCAACTTTGCACGACTATTATCGATCTATCAATATCACCACAACTACGTTTTTCAAAAATGCTTTGTCCATGAATCGATTTCAAGTTGCCCATGAATGGGCCAGTCTAGGCAAGCCGGTTGATCGAGACGAATGGGGAATGACTGTACCGACGGTCAATGCGTACTATAATCCGCCTGGGAACGAGATCGTCTTTCCTGCAGGCATTATGCAGTTCCCAGTCTTCGATGTTGAGGTGCCTCAATATTTGAGCTATGGCGCCTTTGGGTCCGTATCGGGTCACGAACTATCCCATGCCTTCGATTCTACCGGTCGACATTACGATCAGAATGGTAACTATACTGATTGGTGGACTAGCAATACAGTTGAAGGATTCAAAAAGCGTGCAGAGTGCTTCGTTGACCAATACAGTAAATATACCGTACCAGGACCAGACGAAAAACCGTTGCACGTTAATGGCCGACTCACTCTTGGCGAGAATATTGCTGATGCTGGAGGAATTTCAGCAGCATTTGGTGCATGGCAAAAGCGTCGAGCAGAAGCCCCCAACGAGAATCTTCCAGGCCTGGACTTCTTTACGCAAGAGCAATTATTCTTCGTCAGCTATTCTAACTGGTGGTGTGGAAAGAGCAGAAAGGAGACCGCCATCAATCGTATCTATACGGACCCTCATGCTCCTAAATGGGCGAGGATATTAGGCACAATGGCGAATTCCCGAGATTTCAAGGATACTTTCAAGTGTGCTGACAAGCAGCCTACTTGTGAGCTTTGGTAGTTTATATTGCGTGGAGATCTAATTTGGCGTTGGGAAAATAATAATTGAAGACTGAATGTCAGGGTGTATTTGTATCCAGGTTTGTGCCAGCACAATTACCAGTTGTATAAGTTCTTTCTATGGAATCATAATCTGCTCATTGTCGATTCTATGAAGCTTTGATTTCGAGCCGAGCTTCTTCGGATATTCCAGGTTAAGTAGCGGTATCTTCATTGGACATAGGCTGACGGGTTCCTAGTACAATATAGGAGTTGAATTCTCAAAAATGGGGGAAGTCCTCGTATTGACTCATTGTTCACCAAGTCCGCAGCGCACGGCACTACTGTAGATCTGACACCATTTAGAGACCTAGTCTTCCTTCTCCCCCAAAAACATCACCCTAGTTCTAACCACACAGATCTTCGTAGTCCAACCAATTCCATCTTAGTCTCCTCTTTGAAGTTTCGCCAGGCGATGGAATAATATTATGGGGCACATTCAGCCTCAGAAAAAACACTGGGTCCAATAAGCAACCTTTCGGACCTGGGGCTTGGCACTTTCATTTGCATTTTTAATTTCGCAAGCAGTTACATGGTGATAGAATCATTCCTTCAAGTGAGATGGAAGGACTAAGGCAACATATTTATTGAGTCAAGGCATGGTCTGAGAATATGAAGAGATCAGGAAAAAGGCTACAGATCAGTTGTCACGAGTCAGATCCCTTCTACACACCCCAGCATTGAGTTACATCCAAAATATACAAATCTGCCTTGTCGTCAAATGTAACTTTCTGCCGTTGGTCACCCGCAGCCCAACTCCATCTCTAATTTGTCAAGGTTCAGAAGTCCCCCTTTCTCTGCCGTGCCAAGCATTTTGAAGTTTCGCTTCGGGGTTGTGGCGTCTTTCACTAGTTTTCGTTGGTTCTGTTGTAGCCCATGTGGGACGTGCGGTGAGGCTGAAGGGTCAGAACTTAGATGTGCTGGGGAGATGTGCATATTTCTCTTTGGTGTCATGGCTGAAGACTGAATTGGTAGTGGGCTTGATGGCGTTACCGTATCCGGGAGCAGTCGGTGAACAGGAGAGGTAAGGGCGTGGAGGCAAAGGTGTTTTTATATTGCTGCAGGCCCAGCCGAGATTCTTCTTGATTTGCTTGATTGTTTTTTACAAGCGACATTAGTTTGTAAAACTTCTACCCAGCAATTCCAAGTCATTTCAGGATAATCTTGTTGGCTATCTCTATATTAGAGTTGTATTTTGACCTCAATCTCTCAACAATGGAGCCTGTCAGTGAGAAGCCCTCCTCCCCTCGCCAGCCGATCTGGATTTCCATAATCCAAGTCATTCAAGTTCTCATCTCTGTCATCATTCTCGGACTCTCCGCATGGCTCGTCCATGGAAAGTACTTTGATACCATCGGCTGGGATATTGTCTGCGTTCGTTTGATCTTTCCTTACCCTTCTTTTCAAGCACCAACTAATGAGTACTAGGTAATTTTCACCTGGCTCGCGGTCGTCTTCTTCTTTTTGACTGGCTATATATCCACGCTCAGGAACCTCAAGTTCATCGGATTCGTCGTCATAGGCGTGAATGCCTTGATGATACTCTTCTGGCTTGCCGCCATGGGAGCTACGGCTCACCTGAGAACCACTTTCAGATATAGCGTCAATATTTATGGATGTTACGATGACGGCAGCGATTTTGACAGCACAACATGTGTAATCTATAAGCGACAGCTCGAGAAGAGGGCTGCTGTAGCAACACGGGCGGGACTGAGTGCTATGAGTGCAATTGCTGGATTGTCAGCTCTGGAGATGTGAGTATACTACAGCTACGGAGCATCACGTTCGTTCCCTGAGTGTTCCTGCTAATAAATTTTTCTTCACACAGGCTTCTCTTCTTTGCCACCTTTGTTTACTTCGTGATGACATGGTTAACGTCTCGCTCAAAGGCTACGACTATAACCCCGACTCCACAAAAGCAAGAGGAGGGTTACCCCATGTCCGCTCCCCAGCAACCTCAGCAGTCGCAACATGCTCCGGAACCTCAGCAACAAGCTTATGCTCCACCTCCTCCTCAACAAGATGCTCAGCAGCCATATGTACAGCAACCGTATGAGCCGCATCCACAACAGCAGACATATTCTCCTCCTCCCCAGGCTCAGCAGATGCCTGGACCACCGCAGGGACATCAGAGTGAATTGCCAACACCTACGCATCATTAGAAGGTCGAGCAATAGGAAGAGAGAGGAAAGATGGGGAGAGGGTCAGGGGTGAAAAGGAGTGTGCCGTGTGAATATGGGTCCGTGCTAGAAATGGGTGGATGTTGTTTGATACGTATACGTTCGAGTCTTGGATACCACTTCTTCATGCAAATAACAAATAACGATTCTGATACCCCGCCTTTCTCCTCTCTAAGAGTCTCTATTGATATAAACCCTACTTGTGGGTGCTTGAACATGGTTCGCGCCCAAGAAACGCTTCCCGGCCTCAATGCCATATGTGTGCATAGAAATGAGATCTTTATATATAAGACTTGCACTCGATGTTAGCTACAGAGCCTAATATTCCAAAAGTGATAGATACATTATAAACTTAAGATGAGCTGTAATGAGTCTAGGGTTCCAGAATCAGGTAAACAAAGAAGGCCCAAAAGCCAAGAATTTCAAAACTTGCTTTAATTTGCAGAGGCCTAGCTAGCTAGGTAGAGATATATCTTTCGAAGCAGCTACAAAACTTGCACGAATGGCTCTGATAATTCTGCCCAAAATCGTATGAGTCGCAGTAGGGAAATATCTTGTGGAGCTTCACGTCCCGAATTGCTATTAAATTCATGATAGTAAGATATATTACATGGGAGATATATATAAATTATGAGGAGAGGGTACCTGAGGATGCACGCATATGGCGGCGCACTTAAAATTACACAGTTACGCATCACCAAGGAATGATGAAACTCATTCAATTATTATCAAACAATGCAGAGGGCTATATTGAGACTCGTGCCCTAGAAGCGGCAGCCTCGTCCCATTGTTGAATTTGACAATGTGCGTTGGCAATGCAGATTTCAGCCTGATGGTCAGCCTCGTCCAATCATAACTATAAGAAAAAGACTTGACGCGCAAATAGATGCTAAGAAATCCTTTGAATAGATACTCCTGATAGTGCAGACTGATTCAATCATCATATTAACGCGTTGATGTTGTATGGATTGTTCTGGAAGTTCGCTACAGCCGTACTGTACAGTACGAGTACGGCGTCACGATCGTCGAGGCTACCAGTCGTGCCTTCCTTGTTTACTTCCCAGCTTGGTGTCAACAACAACAACAACAAACCAATTTTAGCGCGAAAAACTTTTCTCACACGTTAAATATATCGTTCGATAGAAGTATCTCGCCCTTCTCGCAACAACTCAACTTTACCTAAAGCTTCTTCTTCATCAACATCCATCCAGCTGGCAAGTTGTCAGCCTTGCAGCCAATCCCTGCTAGTTTTGCCTTTCTATCACCCAATCACATGTGATTGGGTTGTACTGTAAGACACTACTAGTGCAACTGCAACCTTGCGAGAACTTTAGAATTCAACTCGAGCTCACTTCACCATCTTCCTTCTCCAACGCGGTTGCGGTCCGTTGCGCAGAATCCATTCACCTCGCCACTTCTTCACCTTTGTTTTCACTTCTACTCCTACTTCCCTTCACCTCACCATCACATTCACATTCACCTTCTCCGCCGCGTTTTAAACCATCGCAACTGCTTCCGCGCGTCGCTTGTCCGTACCATGGCAGGCAACGCAGCACCACTCGCGGGTCCTCGTCGGACTCGCAATAATCCGAGTCCAGGTGGACTTCGATCACCTCTTCGTCCAGTAACTCGACCTCGCAAGAGACCAGCGAGAGCTGATGACGCTACCCTAGCTTCCCAGGTAGCCTCTCAATCAGACCCTGAGTTTGCAGAGCCTACTGCAACACCCGGACCTTCAACTCACCAAGGTGTTGGTTCTATTAACACATCCTCCCGCAAGGGAAGTGAAAAGCGTGCTCGTGTGAACTCCGAGCATTCGGACGCCGACGACGAAGCTGCTGGCGAACAGCGACCAGTAAAGCGTTCTCGTGGCGGGGTTCGCGCAGCGGATGCTGACGCTGATGCTCCTTGGGAGTACTTCGATCGATCCAATATCACACCCAAAGGGCCCGGTCGATTATTCCTCCAAGAAGAACAACTTAATACCCCACCAGAAGGTGTTGTCGACACTACGACATCACCTAAAAATCTCAGCAGTCTCGGCGAGACTATAGTCAGCGAAGACCAGCATCTTTCTCCCTACTCCACCAGAAGCCCAGCAAGTCAACAAACCGCGTCCCCAGAGCGACCATCTCTGTCTGCAAGAAAGTCAGAAGTCAAGGAGCAACAGCATCGTGCGACGATTGGTGTCGAGGCTAGAAGGTTGGCTGCATTAGCAGCTGCTGACCGCGACGGAAAGATATCGGATGGTCCTCTCTCATCGGATCCTGTCCAGAGGGAGATTACAATCAAAGAGAGATTTGGCTCCATCCGCAAACCACGATATTCCCCGAGTCAGAACCGTAACCACAATTTTCGGGAGTCATTCAACCTGTCCGAAGAGGAGGATCTATCACCACCACGACGAGGTACTGCCAAGGATGTCATACGCAATGGGCATCTCAAAATGGCTCAGAGACACCTTGACGCTTTGCTATTTAACAAGGAACCAATCCTCATTTCTGTTAAGGAAGCAAAGAAAATGGAACAAAGAGTGAGCCCACGCCCATAATTTACCTTTTTCATATAGCTGCTAACTTGACATAGGCATATCGCAAGCGAAGCTCAGAGCTTTCAGCTTTGCACAATAGTATGGCCCCCTCTTCTTCTAAACTGAAGCCCCCCCGTTCTGCGTTGAAACCTTCTCCTTCCTCGATGAAATCTTTTCTTGCCGCAATGAGGCCTAGTCCTTCTGCGTTGCTTGCCGTTGTCCGTTACGTGAAAGATACCGGCACTCCTTCTATATTGGACACTCCCCCTGCTGCCGTAGCGCCCTTACTCACTGCCCATGATTGGTTTTCAGCGAATCAAGATTTTATTCCCTCCACGGAGGAGCAGTATGCTATGTTGCAGAACTTCAAACAGTCTCGCATTCAAGCTTCTGCGTCTGCCAGAATTACTACCGACGGCTACAACTCTTATCCCGCCGAAAATCCTGATGGGGGTCCTTCGGGACAGGTTCAAAAGTCAGTAGTAGATCTCCATTCAGCATCAGCACAGTCACTCACTGAGGCTCCTGCTAGCCCTATACTGCATATACCCGGCAGCTTCGATTCTCCCGTCGAGCAGAGAGAACCAATCATGCCTGTTCGCCGCCCCCAAGAGAGCGAGGAAGCATACAATCCCATGTCGCACACATCGGACAGAGAAGTACCACAAACTACCATGCCCCCTCAATTCCTCATTCCGAAGCTCCAAGCTCCCACACAGCAGTCAGACCGCCCAAATGGATGGGTCTCTACTGTCAAGAACATTGTGACAAGTCCGTTCAAGTTCTGGGCCGGCAGCAGTCAGCCAGCCGCTGTTTCTACCACTGATATCAACAGACTACCACCACCTTTTACCTATAGTCATCCAAGCCAGGTGCCCAAATTCCCAGTTGCACCTTTCCAACAAGGCGATCGATCCTCAGGGTCAAATCTCGATCGTCATGGCCCCCGCGCCTACGAACCAGTCAACTGGCAGCCACGGAATGAGCCACGCCGACCTCGCTTAGATTTACACCTACCGATAGAGCAACGAGGGCGCCCCGACTTCGAGGCTATTCGTCGCAAGTACGAATTTGACAGACAAGCCGGCCTCGAGAGAGAGAGGCAGCGGTTAGCTGAAGCATTCAAGGCTGCCGCCGATGCCAGTAGAAGAGAGCTTCCTCACAAGTCATTTAATACTTTCCGAGTCCCGTCTTGCAGCAGCTCAGATAGCGGTGATGATGATCGCATGGACATCGATGGCGACTCCCGGGTATCTACTAGTAAATCCCCCTCCTTTCATCAGTCTACAAATGTTTCTGCTTTCCCTATTACTTCGATCGATGAAGGTCCTTTCGAGGATGAAGAGGGCAACCTGCATGATTTCCCTCTAGTTCCGCGGACCCAAAAACTCATCATTGATAATAAACTGCGATCCAATATTCAGAAGATCAGTATGGAGAGCCCAAGTTTTTGCATCCCTACCATCGAGCGACTGGGTCACTTAAAAGACGTTCCGATCAGTTTCCGTTCCGCAGAACTGCGAGTGAACAAGATCGCTGATCCTGAGCGGATCTTGCAACAATGGCGTCCTTTCACCTGGGATGAAAATCAAGCATCTGAGTTGAACCGTAAATTGTTCTTCAGAGCATTTATGAGAGTTCCCCAAAACAGCAAGGAGCTGGGAGGCCAACTGCTTACGGGCCAACCTTGGTTTATGAAGCTACGGGACAGATTTAACTCACTCAACAAGGGCCGCCCTTATTACCCCCCCTATTATGACTATGAGAGCTTGATGATGAGAAAGTATTCGCTAATGCGACTTCGCACCATCGTAGAACTTGACCAGCTGGATATACTTGCTGCCAAGCAGGCTGGCATTGATGTAGTCACAACCTTCGCCCACGATCCCTGGTTGGGTGAGGACTACCACGATTACATTCCGAATGACACGCCTAAGGTGAGAGAAGGGTGCCCAAATGAGATCTTAAACGAACGTTTGCGAAATACGTTCTACGGAGATATTCCAAAGAAACTCAAGGAACATCCACGTAAGTGGGACGAAAAACCCCCCCCGGAAAGACGAAAGGTCGTTTCGAGAGAGGTCATGTTAGCGATAGCATATGCGGGACTAAACGAGAGGAAGAAAGAGGAGGCTGCGCTAAAATCCCACGCCTGTACACATTGTGAAGACAAGGATGAAATATTGGATGTCGGCCGTTTCAGCGCCCGGGACACACCTGCACACAAGGAGTACCTCAAGTCGCTCCGAGGCTTTAAAGATCCCAGCTTCTATGGAGAGGGAAATGGAAACGAGGAAGATGGTGCCGAAGACTTCAATGAGGTGGAGGTTGGTGGTGAAGATGAGGTGGAGAAGGTGCCATCGGTGGTTGAGAAGACAAGCGTTGAGTCGAGCTCTCGAGTTCCTCAGCCAGGTGTCCAACCAAGCACTTTAACTCCTCAGCCAAGTGTTGAGTCGAGCTCCCGAGTTCTTCAGCCAAGCGTCGAGTCGAGCTCTCGAGTTCCTCGGCCAAGTGTTGAGTCGAGCTCTCGAGTTCTTCAGCCAAGTATCCAACCAAACAGTCCAATTCCTTCACCTAAGACAATCCCCAATGATTGGAACAAATATCACCCGCGCAAACCCAGTCAGCTACGAGAAGTTGTCCAAATGTCACCCCTTCAAGAGGTCACGTCGAACACCCCGCATTTCCAGGCCGCAACAGCCATCTTCGATGGTTTACTCGTTGAAGATTTTTCTCCTACGAAGGAAGCACAGGTGAAGGAGGATGGCAGAGCATCTCATGTCATGGCTCAGGAGCGTAAGCCAAACCAGGAGGAGATACAAATGTCTGATAAGGTTGACTACCGAATGATGTAAAGTAATTTGAGCATTGAGGTACATTGAGGTATTCTGGTCTGAAGGCCTTGTTGGTTTTGTAAACATTTGAGGTACATTGAGGCATTCGGGTCTGAAGACTCTGTTGGTTTTGTAAATATTTGAGGTACATTAAGGCATTCGGGTCTGAAGACCCTGTTGGTTATGTAGATATCATGAGAGAGAAAATGTCAAAGTATCAATCACTCATCTCCGCCGATCTCCGTGGCATGTAACATTCATCACCGTTGAGAGAGGGTAACGAAAGTAAGATAGATGGGGCCATTGCAGTCCATCCATTTTCATATGCCTAATATGCGCTTTTGCTTCCTGTATAAAATCCCTTGGATCTTTGGGCGGGGGAAAAGAGGGGTCCATCCATCTATCTCCCTGCAAGTGAAAAACAACCTCGTTCCCTTCTTTCCCCTCCCCCCTCTTTCTTCTTCTTCTTTCCCCCATCCCTCCCTCTCTGAGCTCTCAGTTTTGAAATAGGACTGACTAACTGACTAACTGACTGACTAACTGACTGACTGATTGAATGATTGGTTAATCATCATCTTACACAGTATCAGATGACGTTATGTTTAGATAGACAGCTAATGATTCGTTATTTTAATTTATTTTAATTATTTAATTATTTTCAATTTCAATTTCAATAAATCCATTGTAAGTAATAGCCTTCTGTTGCTGCTGTATGTATGTGTGGAGGTTTGATTCGGGGATGGGATGTACTGTGTACATGTATTTTGTTGTGTGGTTGGGGGGATAGATAAGGTGCTGTTTACTGTATTATGTGTGTTGTTTGTTTGTGTTTGTGTTTGTGTTTGTAGGGGTAGGGAGGGTAGCGTAGGGTAAGGTTGGGAATGGATATATTGTATTGTATTGTATTGTCTTTCTTTTGATTGAAAGGGGGTTTAATGATGGTGATATATATATATATATATATATCTAGGGAGGCGGTCTAAAGAGATGGTTTAGTATACATGTATGTATGTATATGTAATTAGAATATTTAGCGTCTAAGGTTAGGGAAGGGACAGGAAGAAGGTAGTAAAGGGAAAAGGAAAGGGAAAGTAACTATCCTTTAATATCTCCTCTGTTCATTCATTCATTCGCATATTCCTTCCTAGCCATGCCATGTGAGTGTGACTTTTTTTTCAATTTTCTTTTTTCCTTTGCTTGCTAAGTTGGGAATAACTGATTGACTGACTGAATGGATTAATCAATGAAGGAAGGATTGAATGAATAAAAGCTGTGTAGGACAAGGAATTGATGTGGTTGGTTAGTAGGGAGAGAGTACGTCGAGAAAGGGATTTATGGAGAGGATTGAGGATTGAGAATTGAGAATTGAGAATTGAGAATTGAGAATTGAGAATTGAGAATTGAGAATTGAGAATTGAGAATTGAGAATGTGGAGAAACAAGTAATTCTGCGAGAGCTTTAGACGTTTTTGCGCGAGGAAGAATAAGAATAGAGCAGGTACAGAGAGAGGGAAAGGGGAGTTCGAAAAGGATTGTATAGGTAGATTAAGACCTTTGCGGAAAGGGATTATTTTGAGGTTTTGACCTGGACCTTTACTTGGTATATATATATCTCTATACCTCTCTCTCATATTTAGGGAAAGCAAGAAGGAAAGAAAGGATTAATGCCACCGGCAAAGCTTTTTTTTGGGGGGAGGAATTATTCTGCTTTCATTCATACATTTCTACTTCTGTCTGTCCTTTACAGACTGATGCTCTTTATCTTTCACCCCAGCAAATCATATCATCAAAGTCCCAAGTATTACCCTGCGCAAACGCCCTTGTGTTTCTCTATACGTATACACCGTACAGATCCCATTCCCCGTGTCTATATGAAAGAAAGCTGCTGCTGCTGCGTACCTAAGTCCAGGGGATCCAATCTCATCTGGACCCGTGTTATTTCGCTCGTTCGCGTAAAGCCCCCACACCATGCTGGAGACATAGAGGAGAAAGGGAGGGGGGGAAAAGTGCCAAATGTGGAACATGCGAGCTGGAAACGTAAAATTATGTACTTGAAACAATAGGTTGTGGGAAGCAGTAAGCAATGTGGTATGTGCTTGCCCCCCAGTCCTATACATCCTCTTCAACTAGCCATGATGTAGCTAGGATTACAAACGATAACATTCCCCAAGCCTGATCCGTTCGCAGATCTTAAAAAAAGGTTGTGTTCCACGAGGGTTATTTCGTCGCAGGGGTTTAGACGCTTCCTAGAGAGTTCTTGGCTGCTGCGAGATAGTTCTTCGGATCGTATTCGGGGGCATAGGTTGGTGCGAGCCCGCCGAGGAGAACAAAGAGAGTAGTGACGAAGAGGGCGAAGATGACGAGCTTGCGGAGAATGGGCTTGTTGGCACCAAATTCCGCCCATCTGCGAGTGCACTCTGCGATAAATGGCTTCAACTCCTTCTGTCCCAGCTTGTAGTAAACCATGCCACCAAGAGCAATTGCATATCCAAATGCTTGGAGGCCAGAAATTCTAGTTCCCCAAATGAGCATAGAGGCAGCGACGAGGAGAATATCCTTGAGGACACCGCAAAGGGTAAGTACGAGACCGGAGGTTTTGCCGATCTGTTAGATGTGATTAGCTAGGCTACTTCGAGGTGGGATTACCTAGAGACTTACTAAGAACACAACAGACATGTTCAAGAAGAAGGCACAGCATGCGTTGGCGAAGAAGGTCCAAAGGCCAACAGCATAGACTTCTGCCATCTGGACCTTTGGAACCTCCCAAATCAGAGCAATTGTAAAGTTCATCAATGCGCAGACAGGAGCAAAGTAATAGAGGGATACGAGAGGATCCATCTTGAACTCGGCTCCATTGAGTAGCCTTTGTACCATGCAGATTCTCACAGCCTCGAAAGCAATTCCTCCAACTTGGTATAAGAATCCGGTAAGAACGAAGTCAATTTCACCGAAAGATGCCAATGCGACACCAATAACAATGAAAGAGACGTTGCCCAGCTTCTTAATGTCGACTGCTTCGATTTGGAGGACCCAGCCAGCGACAAGAACAGCAACAGGGGTAAAAGCCTGTTGATTTCTTGTTAGCAATCAAAAAGGGAGTGGGATCTGGAGAGACATGCCTTGAGCATCTGAATGAAGGAAACACTGAGGTACAGGTATGTCAAGTTCCCACAGATCAAACTCAGACTGAAGAAGACTCCAATAGGAACAATCGCTCTAAGGTATACCCGGCCGGTCATCTTGACTGATTTACGTCCATCCAAAAGGGTTGTGGTGCGAGCCATGATCTGGGTCATGACGGTCGCAAAGATCAAGTGCCATGCTGTGAGGAGAATTGGATAATCTAAGAGAATGTAAGCTGGCAGACCTAGGAGACTGGCATGTATTGTAACCTACGGAAGCCCAGGGTGGATAGAATCCATTTGTTGAAGAGAATGACGCTGGAAGACAAACTGATCCATACTCTGAAAGACAAAGGGGTCAGCAATTATCTATGGTGTCTTCTCCGCAAGCCTGAATACTAACGCGACGTAGAAAGCTGGGTGGATGCCATTCGATGCTGGGGCTTGTGATTTCTCTGCTTCTGGATTGACTGTTGGTAGAATGGGAGCTGCTGCTGCCCTTGGGACTTCGCCTGAAACGCGGACCTTCTCTTCACTCATTATTATGATGGTGTTGTAATCTCCTTTGCGGGTATCTTGACAGGCAAATTGCGACTCTGCAGTCGGTCAAAGGATTCGTGGTAATTGAGAAAGGAAACGACCGGACAACAAAACGTGGGCTGGATGTTCCTTATCGTCGACCTCGGCGTAGGAGGAGAGGAGGAGAGGGAAGCGCAAGATGGGGGTAATTGATTGCGATGAGAAGTTGGAAGGGACTGAGATGGAGAAAAGTTCAGGTTGTTAGATGATTAGGTGGTTAGTTGAGGATCTAAGCCTGTGGCCCCAGCCCCAGCCCCGGCCCCTATTATTGGATTGTTTGCCTGAAGGCCTTAAAAATGATGGGTCCCTAGACGTGGACCCTGCCCGGCCCTGCTTTAGCAGAAGAACAAAGAAGAACACCAAATACTCGTAATCGCCCCCCTTTTTTGGAAAAAAGTGCCAAAAGTGGATATTGCCCAGCTCGCTACTCTTCCAATTAGTTCTAGGGAATTTCATGCTTTCCCTGACCATAGCTGCATCTCGGGAAATGATAAATGCGGTTCAACTGTATACAGTATCATGGTGAAGATAGGTTTCTATCAAGGCTGATCGCTTATACCCAATGCTTCTTTGCAAAGCCGTGAAAATTCGGCCAGGCGAAGATCTGTTTCAGGTACTTGAGTTTTTTGATCTAATTATATCTAGTTTCGGCCCGGCATGTCAGTCTAAAAGAAGGCGGCTCACAACGACTTGAATCTAGTTCTCGGGAACGCGCCTCTTGTCCCAGGCAAGGCTTTTGTGGAAAATAGCCGAAGCACGAACGAAGGCTGACGTATGAAAGAAACATATATCAACAGATATATGTAACGCACAAATATAATTCAGAAAGGAGTCTTTTTCAAACCATTCTCCATGCGAGCATCACGAGCTGAATATCCAAGGCGGACATCGCCGCGAGGATACTTCTGGAGACGAGAGACGTAGGACTGGGAGAGTGCTGTGTTTTATTGTTCTGTAGCCTTGCTGAGAGATGAATGTCCCACTATTACATCCACTCACACCCTCCCAGAGTCGAATATCTAATCTCATTTGTTGAGGTGGGGGTCTGTTCCTTGATAATACAAGTCAAGTACCAACGAGCCAAATGGCAAATGGAAATAATAGAGAATACAGTATAGATGCAGATCAGACAAACAGAACAAGCAGCCAAGCGGTCCCTTTTGGAAGCTGTCGAGAGTGCTTTCTACGTGGTGTTGCCACAGTCATGGGGTGCTGGTATCTTCAGCCTTGTGAATACGATGTGGCCAAAAAACGAAGCCAACTACTATTACTAGGGTGTGGAAAAAGAGGGATGAAAATAGATAAGGATAAAGACAAAGATAAAGATAGAGATAGAGATAGAGATAGAGACAGATACAGAAGTTGACTGTCAGCTTTACGAACTAGTGGTATGTATATATCATAGTAGGTTACTCGTAACCACTGTTACATGCATTCGGTTATTTTTGCGATAAGTTATAATTTAATTTATTAATTTGTTGTAATTATTGTATGATACGGTATTGTACTGAACACAACAGGGGGGAGGGGGGGCCAGAAATGAGGATGCAGTAGATCAGGAGAAACTTGAGTCGCACCAGCCAATAGATAAGCATCAAGTTGCACGTGAAGCTAGGCCATAAGTGATAATAGCCGCCGTCGAAGAAAGTTGCAATCTCGATTCATTCGTCAACAACCAGCCGCCACCCCTTTTGGTAACCCCTGCAGCCAGCGACTTTCTTTCTTTTTTGGTCCCTCCCCCCAGGACCACCACATCCACCACCATCAACTAATTTGCCTGGAGCTTTGATTGAGATAGCAACAGCTCCTTCTTTCAAACCTCCATTCACTTTGCGCAACTCAATCGTTTATCGTCTGGACAGATTTAAATTCAAATCTGCAGCCTGTATTTACGATATATCCTCCCCATCTTTTGTGCTCCTCACCCCGCCATCACAATCATGGCAGATATGTTGGTCTCTCCCTCTGCTCATATTTTTAACCCCCACAATCGCAGGAACTGCTGCTGACATGGACCCGATAGCAATGTTGATGTTCTCGTCATTGGCGCAGGTCCTACTGGTCTCGGTGCTGCAAAGCGTCTCAATCAAATCGTCAGACTGCCCCTACACCGCCAATGCTAGAGCAAGGACTGACCCGTGACAGAATGGACCATCATGGTTGATTATCGACTCGAATGAGACTCCCGGTGGTCTTGCCTCAACAGATGTTACCCCTGAGGGGTTCGTGAGTCTGCCAGATTCCAATCGTGAAGTTTGGGCTAACTGGGGTGTGACCAGCTCTATGATGTTGGTGGCCATGTCATTTTCTCTCACTACAAATACTTTGACGACTGTATTGACGAGGCATTACCCAACGACGACGACTGGTATACCCACCAGCGTATCTCATATGTGCGATGCAAGAATATCTGGGTCCCCTACCCACTACAGAATAACATTTCGATCCTGCCAAAGGAGGAACAGGTCAAGTGTGCGGATGGCTTGATCGATGCTGCGCTGGCTGCTCGTACAGCGACTGACAAACCGAAAACTTTTGACGACTGGATTGTGAGGAACATGGGCGTCGGAATTGCAGATCTCTTCATGCGGCCATACAACTACAAAGTCTGGGCTGTCCCTACAACAAAGGTACGCGGAAATGATCAATTTGGGGAAAATAATGTCTGATTGGCCTTTCTAGATGCAATGTTCATGGCTTGGAGAGCGCGTTGCGGCACCAGATGTCAAGAACGCTGTCAAGAACATCATTCTTGGCAAGGTGGCCGGAAACTGGGGACCCAATGCCACGTTCAGATTCCCAGCTCGTGATGGCACTGGTGGTATCTGGATTGCAGTCGCAAACACTCTCCCAAAGGAGAAGACTCTTTTCGGAAAGCAAGGCGAAGTTTCAAAAGTCAACGCTGATGCCCACACCGTTACCCTGGCTAGTGGAAAAACGATTGGTTACAAAAAGTTGATCACAACAATGGCTGTGGACCAGCTGGTCGAGCAAATGGAAGACAAAGAGCTTATCACTATGAGCAAGGGTCTATTCTACTCCTCTACCCACGTAATCGGCGTTGGGCTTCGGGGAGCTCGCCCCGAGAGAATCGGCGACAAGTGCTGGGTATGTCAATGTGAGAAACTCGTATGGTATGGTGCTAATCTAAAGACAGCTTTATTTCCCAGAGGATGACTGTCCATTCTACAGAGCTACCATCTTCTCTAACTACTCTCCATATAACCAGCCAGAAACATCAGTCAAGCTTGCAACCCAATATCTTGCGGACGGAAGCAAGCCCAAGTCAAGCGAGCCACAAGAAGGACCTTATTGGTCTATCATGCTGGAAGTATCCGAATCATCCTTAAAGCCAGTTGATCAAGCCAACCTCCTGAAGGACACTATACAAGGTCTTATTAACACCGAAATGATCAAGTCTGATGATGAAATTGTTTCCACTTATCACCGCCGCTTCGACCACGGGTACCCAACCCCTTCGCTTGAGCGTGAGGGTGTCCTCACGCAACTGCTTCCCAAGCTCGAGGCTAAAGATATCTATTCTCGAGGACGTTTCGGTAGCTGGCGTTACGAGGTTGGAAATCAAGATCATTCATTTATGCTGGGTGTCGAAGCTGCGGACTCCATCGTGAATGGAGCCGTAGAGCTTACTCTCAACTACCCTGATTTTGTCAACGGGCGCAAGAATAACGAGCGTCGATTGATTGAGGGCAGCCAAATCTTCAAGGAAAAGGCAACAGACAAGGCTGCGGTTTCCAATACCCTCACCAACGGCAGCACCAAGGAATTGCCGACACGAGAGAGAGCCGCTTCGAAGACCCAGACAAGCTCTCACACCCGCAAGTCGTCCAAGAGCGTCAAATAGAGAGCGTTATTCTTAGCATTGACCTTAGAAAAAAGTTTGAAGTTTTTGAGAGCGCAATTCACGAATTGCATGTGCTAGCTGGGACTGGGCTTATATGTTTTCGGGAAGCCCGAGGATATCATTTGGGGGAAGCAGGAGGGTGAGGTTTCAAAGATTTTTGTGGAGCTCTCTTGATAGATTAGATTCCATAAATTAGCACAGTTGAAGTAAGGCCTCGAGCTCACCTACAAGTTTACAATCTCCAAATTTTTGTAGAATTCACATGTGTAGTGACATGTTAGCTCATGTTCATAACCCGAACTCATTATTGTATAAATTATCAACTGACATATGCCTCGCTACCTACCTGGCTTCTTCGCTCTACAGTACCCGAGCAGGAGCAGACTGTTACATCCTCTCCATTTTGCTACTGTCTTGATGCTATGCTTTGTATGATATAGATAGAATGACGATTACATCGTATTCCTTAAACTATGGTAAGATGCCAAGGATGGATCTTTAACAAGGAAGGCTTATGCAAAGCAAAACGCTGATGGCTTTGTGGCTTACAACCTTATTTTGTGCCTGTTCCGCATAAACACGCAGTGATGTCTCTTCTCGTATTTGATGTTTATGCATGTTCGGATTTCCTGGCTCGTGTGCGCACTGTTGGCTGCACTGCAGACAAACTCTCCGTGAATACCGTGCATACCCACGCCCAGGCAGGTGACGTCATTGTGGCTTGAAAGCAACAAAGGGTGACCTTAGCAATCGCGAAATGGTCTACCCGCCTCAAAGTGTGTCCAACCTATCAACACCCACCACAAGATTGCCCTTGCTGCGACGACATCCCTCGCAAGCATCTGACAATTCTTTCCAGCCCTGCGAGTATCACTGTCTGCGCTATGAGTCCGAAGGAGATGCTCTGATTGCACTGAAGCCATCATGGACGGCACGGTCGCGTTGGGAGAGGAGCAGTTGGGGCCCCCGTTGAGACTCTTCGAGAGATTACGACAAATAGCGGGTTATACGTGGGATGAATCAAGAGATCCCTTTCATTCGAGTTATGATAACTGGTAAGCTAGGAGGGAGGGCATATATTATGAGCGATACTAACTCAGGCGCAGGCAGGTTTTCGGGTGGAAAGTTGCCCACAAGTCACATACCAAAGCCCCAACTTCAAGACCCGACTCGGACGTCAGCTCGCCTTCGCAAGAACCCCTAAGCGCCGATGGATATCGAAATACCGCAAGCGAGAGCGGCAGTGAATCGATTTCTTCCCAAGATGATGGCCGCGATGAAACCCGGATCGAGGTGTTAGCGCGTGTGTCAACACATGCATTACGAGAAGAGCGGGCATACCATATCTGCAAAAACTTGAACAAGAAGGTTGATACGGAAGGAGACCACATAATCCGACCTCTAGATATCATACGCCTGACCGGCCAGCAAGGCGACAAGAGTCCAATCGTCGTCTGCATCTTCGAAAACCCAGGACCGAACTATCTTCCAAGAGTTATTGACTATGGTGCCGCATGGTATAGAGGACGGAAGGCCGGAGACAAGTTCGAGGCTTTTCGAGAAGAATTTGAACCAACGGAAATAGTGCAATTGCAGACCTTCTTGGACTTCGCTATTGCGGCTACAGAGTGCTTAGAGATTTTACATCACGGCCAGAGGATTGTGCACGGTGAGATCAGGGGAGATGCTTTCCATATGAATCCAAGCAATGGCAAGGTTAGATTGATCAATTTTGGGTCTGGACTGAGGACGTTTGAACATGGCCTCACGAGTACTGGATGGTCTACTCTGTCAAAGGAGGTAGGGGCCAAAACGAAACTGTGCTATATGAGTCCAGAGCAGACTGGTCGGATGCCGGCGGAGCCTGACAGCAGAACGGACATATACTCTCTCGGAATCATGTTCTGGACCATGCTAACTCAGCAGCCTGCTTTCGATGGTGAAACGCCTATGGATATCATTCAAGCTGTTTTAGGGCGGCGGCTACCCACAGTGTCTAGTATTAGGATGGATGTTCCGGATGTTATTGGAAAGATCATTCAGAAAATGACGGCCAAAATCATTGGTGAACGATATCACTCTGTCGCTGGGCTGAGATATGACCTACTGGAAGTCAAGAGGTTATTGGGCGTCGGAGACTCGGCAGCACTCCAAAACTGGGAAATAGCTACTAAGGATGTTTCCTCATTCTTCATCCTCCCCACTGTCATGATCGGAAGAAGAGTGGAGCATGATGAAGTAGTTAAAGTTATCGACAAAGTCTCGAAACGACACGTCATTAGTCGGAAGCAAGATGTGTATAGCATTTCATCTGGGTCGAGTTTGTCCGAGGGCCGCCTTGAGATGTTCGAAGCAGCTATCGGAGCCGGATTTTCTAGCGAAGGGAGCACGAGCTCCCATGAAGAAAGATCGAATTCTTTGGGTAACGCTGCTTCACTTTCCAATGAGTTCAAATCGGTCAAAAGCGGGTCGAACCCATACCGATCTAGCGCAGGATCACTACACAATTCTCAAACAAACTCCTACGAAGCCCCCGAATCGTCGACGAAAATTCGCAAGCCTAGACTATGGGAGAAGCATAACTCGCTATCTTTGGAATCAGTCGACAATAGAAGCGTTGTCGAAACAACGTCTGAAATGAGCGCTCCAAGAACAGGCTCGGATGGTTTTGGGAGTATGGCAAGCAAAACAAACAGCCATGAATTTCGACGGAAAGGTCGATGCGAAGTTATTAGTATTGCAGGAGCAGCTGGTCTCGGAAAGAGCTGTCTAGTCCAGTCCGTTCAGATTGAAGCACGCCGCCGAGGATACTTTGCAAGCTCCAAGTTTGACCAGGCTAAGAAAACGCCCTTTGGACCAGTCCTTAGACTTCTATCTAGTCTGTTTAAACAGGTGTTCTCGGAGAGTAACACAGACACAGCTTTTCACCAAGGGCTCAAAGCATATGTCAAACCTGCCTGGCCGATGCTACACAGGGTTCTTGGGCTGCCGGAATTCTTACTAGGTTCAATGACTGGTGGGCCATCCCGGAAGCATGGTAGCCAACTCTCCCAAAGCTACAACAGAAGCTTGCGTGCTGAAATGAGGCGGGATTCTTCCCCATCATCAAGCTCGCAAGCTAGTATTTACAGTATGTCTCTCGGCTCGCAATCATCGCAAGACTTTCTTCGTGCTGGATCCTCGACCAAGTCCGTTCGGCTTATGAACACCTTCCTCGACGTTCTCCGTGTCTTTACTCAACACAAGTTCATTTGTTTCTGCTTAGATGATCTACAATTTGCCGATGATGAATCAATCGACCTAATTGGACAAATTATATCTTCTCGAATGAAGATGATCATCATAGTTACTTATAGGCCTGACGAGGTGCTCCCCGAGAGAATCAAGGGCATAATTAATCCTCCCGATACAGAGGGCATCAGTGTGTATCCCCCTCTTTTGTGGCACTTGGCCATGCTAATATAGAAATAGAATACATAAAAGGAGGCGGCGTTGGCGTTACACGGATAGCCCTCAAGCCCCTGAATGAGGACGACATTAAGCAGTACGTTGCTGCGACTCTTTGTCGACCAGAAGCCGACATTGTACCGTTGGCTGCTGTTATTCAGTCCAAAACGGCTGGGAACCCATTTTATATGAGGGAAATGCTTGATAGCTGCCATCGGAAGCAATGCATCTACTATGATTACAAAAGAAGTGGCTGGTGCTATGACATAGACAAGATTTTCCGGCATTTTGAAACTAAGAGTTATCACGATACACTAAACAGTGCGTTCATTACTAATCGCCTGAATGAGTTGCCTGCTGCTTCAAGATCGATACTCTCCTGGGCGTCACTTATTGGACATTCCTTCTCTTTTGAGCTCATACAGAGGCTCATGAGCGGCGAATTCAATTATGACGACCCCATTCCAAGTCTGGAAATTGACCATCCTTGCTCCCTGTCCCAGACTCAACAGGATGCAATTGAAGGCCTCCAAGCTGCGATTCAAGCTTACATCATTGTACCCACACAAGACGATGATAGATTCCGCTTCGCACATGATCGCTACATGCAAGCTGCTACAACACTTGGGAACTGTAACAGGCCAAAGATGCATTTCATGATTGCGCGAACTCTGCTCAAGTACAACTCTATTGGGGAAATAGAGCGATCTGAAATTGCTGAGCATGTTGGTGAATGCGTGGATATCATCCGACAGCGAATTCTCCATCGACAGTTATTCAGAACACTTCTTACGGACTGTGCGCAGTCTGCTGCTGAGCGAGGTGCTCGTCCTACTGCTGCCAGATTCTATAATCACTGTTTTGCGCTTCTACAAGATGACCCGTGGACGGATGGGTTACCGGATGTGTACTACGACGAGACTCTAAAGTTGTATACCAGGGCTGCTGACACCTTCCTATATATGGGCCAGTACGATGAGGCCAAGCGACTTCTTATTAATGTCTTTACTTATGCGAAAACGACTGTCGATAAAGCGCCTGCTTGGGTCCTACAATCCAGAATCTATGCTCAAGAAGGCGATTCTCCTGCTGCATTTCGCGCATTAAAGAAATGCCTAGGTGCTCTCAATATCGATGTGGATGAGTATCCCAGCTACGAGAAATGTGACAAGGATTTCGAGAGGCTCTCTCTCAAGATTCAGTCTATGGATGCTGGCGAAATCGTCGACAGACCAATTACCAGGGATTCGAATTTTGCTGCTGTCGGAGCTGTTCTTGTAGAAACTATCTCGGCTGCCTTCTGGTTAGTTTTGAGTGGCATTTTGCGTAGATTATAGCTAAAATTCAAGCAGGACCGATACCCTAACCTTCTATCAAATGGCTCTAGTTATGGTAGACACTCAGATAAATCTAGGTAGTTTCCCACAAGCTGGGATGGCTTACCTCCATCTTGCGATGATAGCCTGCTCCAGATTCAATATGATCAAGTTTGCTGCAGACATGGGTAACATCTGCAAAGCTCTGTTGTCAGGTTGGAGCGACCCCTATACCAATTGCCGGGGAAACACCATTTACGCGATCTTTGTGGGGCATCTTCATCGCAGCATCCAGGAATCGGCAGTGGAATTGGAAGGAGCTCTTGAGTATGCTATCCAAGTAGGGGACCGTGGCTCGACAATCCTGAATTTTGGCCTAGTGGGGACTTTGAAGTTCTTTGCTTCAGAGAACTTAACAGAGCTCGAGTCATTCCTTCTTTATGGCTGTGAAGAAGTACCGAATTGGAATCTAGATACGCGTGGAGGAACCATGGCTAGTAAGTAGCGCCTTGTGTGAAGTATCTCCTTTTGATTGGCCCATGGCGTGGCTATCATATTATAACTTGAGATTGGTCTAGTTACGTAAGACTGACTTTGGACAACAGTTGCTGTACGACAAACCTGCAGAGCGTTACAGGGCAAGACCTTTAGTGACGGGCCTCAACACATCATGAGTGATGGCCAGCATAATTCCACGCACTACAAGTCATGGCTCAAAAGCTCAATGGAGATTAGCGACCGGCCCTTGATCTTCTATGAAGGCTTTGAAATTGTACCTCTGTTTCTGTACGGATACTTCTCTGAAGCTATAGAATTAGGCGACAGATGCTTGGAGAACATTGCCTCGGTATGGTCTGCTCGGAATACTCGGTTCATATACTTCATCCACGACCTATCTCTTGCAGGTTTATTGTGGAGTAAGCTTCACAGTCCGTTTCGAAATGTTGGCCAAGGAACAAACGGCGAGGATATCGACACTCAATCGAACGAACAAGGGCTCCGAGATGAAGTGAAAAGAGTTGTGAAGCAAATTAAGAGCCATAGGAAGATGATTGAAGATTGGCAAACTGTCAGTAACGTGAATTACTTCGCATGGTCGAAAATGCTTGATGCACAAATTTCCGAGATGGAAGGTAACCATGGAATCGCCTTGAGCGATTATGAAGAGAGTTTGGACCATGCAGCGGCTCATCGTTTTCTCTTTGAAGAAGCGCTCGGCAACTATCTCCAAGCCGGATTGTTCCTACGAGCCAAGTCACGGAGAGCAGCGAAGGCCTCGTTGCGCGAAGCCACGGTCCTCTACCGATCTTTTGGTGCTGTAGGCGTAGCAAAGTATATCGAGGATCAACACAGCCTACTGCTTCAAGGTTCTACTCGAAATGAAAGAACTGCAGATGCTGCAGCTCAGACTGATTTTGCTGGGGATTCGGCTGATGTGCAATATACCACACTGGAGGGCAACGATGACGACATACGGCAGCAAACACGGACTTCGATTACAGAGACCAAGGGCGACAGAATTGGAGCGTGGCAAGGCGGCTCGGCACGGCCGGATGCAGGTTCTGGTCTCCCTGCTTTGGATATGTTGGATCTGACTTCCATTCTCGAAAGCTCCCAAGTCATCTCAAGTGTCTTGCAAGTCGACCAGCTGCTTAAGACTATGTGTGAGATTATCTTACAGAACTGTGGAGGTCTAGCAACCTTAGCAGCCATTGTTGTTGAAGATGATGACCCCATCGGCTGGAGTATCGCCGCCAGTGGAGATCCAGAGAAGGGAGCTGTTGCTCATATTCCCGGTCTTCCATTGACCGAGACTGCCATTGTTGCCGAAGGTGTCATTCTGTACTCCACACGTTTCCGAGAGACCGTTTTCCTACCTAATTTGATTCATGACGAAAGGTTCAGCAACGTCAGTGAGGCTTGGGCAACCAAAAACCCGGTAGGCAAATCTGTAATCGCGATACCTATCTGCCATGGAATAAAGCCTCTTCTCGGAGTTCTATATTTGGAAGGAGAGCCCAACGCATTTACAGATCGCAATCTGACCGTTTTGCAACTACTCGTCAATCAGATTGGAATCAGCTATTCCAATGCCCTGACGATGAAGGAAGTAGAGAAAGTGTCCGCTTTCAACAACTCTATGGTTGACGTGCAGAAGAAGGCTCTCGCAAAAGCTCTGGAGGCTGAAAAGCAGGCCAATGCCGCAAAGGCCGAAGCTCTGCGTAATGTCAAACTTGCTGAAGAAGCAGCGAAAGCAAAGTCCATTTTCTTGGCCAATGTTTCTCATGAGCTCAGGACACCCCTCAATGGGGTGATTGGCAACTCCGAACTACTTAGGGACAGCGATCTCACCAAAGACCAGGCAGAAATGGCAGACTCGATTCGTGTTTCGGCAGACTTGCTTCTTACAGTTATCAACGACATCCTAGACTTCTCAAAGATGGAAGCAGACAAGATGGAGCTTTATATTGTTGCATTCAAAGCCGATGAGATGATGCGTGAGGTCTTCCGATCCGTATCGTATAGCAACAGAGACAAGAAGAATGTCAAGAACGTCGAGATTCTAGAAGATATCAGTCTTCCCCAGTGCCTCATATTTGGCGACCCCGTTCGGCTACATCAAGTTCTTGGCAACCTCGTCTCTAACAGTCTCAAGTTTACAGAGAATGGATCTATCACCATTGGTGCCAAGACCGATCTGGAGACATTTGATGAAGTTAAATTGACCTTCTGGGTCAGGGATACTGGCATAGGTATTCCACCCCAGCAGCTAGTCAAGCTCTTCAAACCCTTTAGCCAAGCCGACGCCAGTACCGCTCGGAAGTACGGTGGGAGTGGCCTTGGTCTCAGCATTTGCAAGTCACTTGTCGAGTCTATGATGGGTGGCAGGATCGAGCTTGAAAGTATAGAGGGCCAAGGCACTCTTGCTTGGTTCACAGTCACTTTCCTCAAAGCAAAGGAAGCATCTGCAGGAGATTGCCAAAACGTCACAGACCATCATAATCACATGTCGTCGCGAATCAATGATTCCAGAGGCTCGCCAATACCGTATTCGCATTTTTCCAAAGTCGAGCGTGAAGCATTGCGCATTTGCATTGCTGAAGACAATCCTGTCAATCAGAAGATTGCGGTTCAGTTTATGCACAAACTGGGATTTAAATACGTCGATGCATATGACAATGGCCTTCAAGCTGTAGAGGGCTTGAGAGCAAAGGCTAAGGAGGGTACTCCGTACCATATCACTCTAATGGATGTTCAAATGCCTGTCTTGGATGGATATGAAGCTACGAAACTCTTACGGAGAGATCCTATCGATGCGGTCCGAGGAGTTTTAGTCATCGCCATGACCGCCTCAGCAATTCAAGGCGATCGAGAGAAGTGTTTAGAATCTGGGATGAACGACTATCTAGCTAAACCCGTACGATCCAACGTGTTGAAGAGGAAGCTAGATCAATATATTCTTCAGGTTTGTGCATCAACGTCTACCTCCTGCCTTCCAGCGCACTAATGCAATATAGCCTCCAGTTTCGTTGCCAAATCTTCAAGCGGATGCAAAGAAAATCACCAATAAAGTCCTCAGGGAAATGAACAGAGCAAATAGTTCCGGCTCTTCCTCCACTGGCACTTCGGGAATAGCTACCCCAATAACGACGCCTACACCTCCTACAAATCAAGCTGTAGCGTCTGCCGACCGACGAGATCAGCCAAACTCTACACGTGAAAACCAACCCCCCGTACATCCTCGCCAATCAAGCCGTGCTCGTACAACTGAATTGGGGTCAACGGTAGACTCAACCAACGTTGATAGATCGCTAGATAGAGTTGATACGAATGCTGCTAAAACTACTCAACATCATGATGAAGGGTTATCACCAAAGAGTATCTCTAGAAAACCTGTTGGGGGTAAAGAGGATGGGATAAAGGTCAGAAAACGACAACTAACAAAGTCAGATGGTGAACCTTTGGTGACCGGGACTGGGATGCCGACGGAAGGGGAGCAAAGGGTGACAAGCCCTGGGGTCGTAAGAAAGCCTGTTAGCGGCGGAGCACCGACAGCTGAAAGGGCACATGTGGAGAAGGGAAAGTGATAAACTAGTGATGTGGTCGTCTGAAATTAAGGAATGGGAGAGAGATGGACATCAATGATACATGAGACCCAGACTTTCTGTATAAAACTTGTCTGAGAAGAGTCTCCGGATTGACAGTCGGAAGCGGGTGACAGGGCGGGACGGGTGCTGTATCTTTCCCATTAGCGTCGGCGTTGGGGAGAGGCTGATTTTGGAAGAAAGGGTGAGGGCTGATGGATGAAGGGTAGTGGCTAGCTAGAGGCAAGGTACGAATGAATACACGAATGATACCGAATGATTGTGTGAGTTGGGAGCTATACACATATATATATGGAGAGTGAAATAAAGATATTGTACAAAATGTGTTATATATAGTCTTGGACTTTCTCATACTTGTTGAGCGAGTAGTAATAGCTACTATCTAGTGTAGCTTGCTCATCCATCGATACTACTGTAAATCATTTCTTTAGCGCAGAACGGGGTACTACTACTGTACCATGCGTATTCTTCCATTTCCATTTCCATTTCCATTTCCATTTTTATTTCCATGTACATGTCCACTATCGTAGTCTGGTCTGATTCTACATCTACATCTACATCTCCATCTATATCTCTCCCAATCTCCTTCAACCCCCATACCCCTAATCTGAAATACCTAACATGTACATGATATATACATATATACATATAGTAATTAGTAACCCTCCTTAAAACCAAAAAAATATAACTTTAGATATTAACTATAACTTTCTTCTCTTCTCCCACTCACCCCCCTCCCCCTGCTGTTTATTTACTTCGTATAAATAAATATATAAATATATAGAAGAGGGGGGATAGCAATCTACCTATCTATCTTTACTTTCCCTTCCCTTCCTTTCACTCAATTCCACTCAATGAATACTTATCATAGCATAGCATATATAAAGGAAAGATCAGGAGTTAAGGGGTAGAGAAGGGGGTGAATAAAAATCCTTTGTTATGAATTCATTTATTATTATTAGGAATTACAGAGATTTACTCTTCTCTTTTCTTTTCTTTTCTTTTCTTTTCTTTTCTTTTCTTTTCTCTTGACATTATCTTTCTCTCCTGCCTCCTGCTTAGACGGCTTATTATTTATTCTACTCTGACCTCCTTCTCCCCCGCCCAACAACAACAAATCATTACATCCACATCCATATCCACATCCAGAGCTAGTTTATCGATTACGTGTCTACCTACCCTTGACTGACTGACTGACTGATTGACTCTGAACTACCAGGAGGTATAGTAAACTAACTAATTACCACTCAGCATGCCAACATCCCAGTGTATCATACATACATACAACCATCCATCCATCAAACAAACAAACAAGCAATCCAATTACGTGTTTTTATTATTTAATTAAAAAGCCCTCTCGATCAATCAAGCATCGATATCATATCAATTTACCAAATAGGTAGTAATGAAGAGCTACAGCTAGCTGCAGAGTTGGACAACCACGATTTGAATTCAAAGGTAAAGCGGGGGAGGGAGGTAAGGCGGGAGAAAGGAAAAATTAGAGTCGGATCTGGTAGCTTCTAGATAAAACGCCGAACGCCACCCAGTAGTAGTAGCGCATGATGGTGGTATAGTGCGAAAAGGCAGACCCCAAACCCATAAGACAAACAAACATAGAGAAAGGAAACGCATTGGAGGCAACAGCATCGCCGGTAGAAAGCGAAAATTGCAATGAGTGCCGGGGTACGCTGTTGTAGTTCACCTCTTCTTTCCCCTGTGTAACTTCCACTCGGCTCTCGTGACTCTCATCAATAGCTCTTCATCCTTGACGGGGATCCAGCTAGTGAGGACCTTCATCGCATTCTCGAAATCGCTGTCGAGAAGGATATCGCGCGTGCCATCGATGAGCGCCGCGCTGGTGGCGTGGATAATGTCAAGACCACCAGCGAAAGGACGCTCAGGGGTTGGTTCAAGCGTGGGGTCGGGGTCACCGAGGAGCATGAAGATGTCCCAAACGCGGAGTTGCGCAGGGAACGGAATAGAATAGTTGAAGAGTGTGAGGTACCATCTGGTGCCATAGGCGGTGGGCTCGATGGCCATCTCATCCTGGGTTCGTTAGTTTCAATGTAAATATGAGTGGATATGTATACTGACAAGTTTGTCTGAGATCGGACCACCCTTCAGCCACTGCTTCTGGAACTCGTCAAGAGCAGCCATTAACCCTGGAAAGCCCGCCTCGTACAACTTGTCGAGGCCTCTCAACTTCCACATTCGTGCCAGCATGACGAAAGCCATATCTTCATCATAGTAACATAGTAGCGTTGCAGCGAGCGACGCCATGCCTTGTACATAGCCCGTATCTGGAAAGTATAGAGATACGGAGTGCAGAACGCGGAACAACAAGCGTTGACCTCCTCTATACCGTCTTCGGAACATGATGTGGCTATTTATGGTCCTCGGAACATCAAGGTCGATTTGAAGGTCATCTGCAGAGCTTCTGTCTAACAGCATGTGGAAAGCGGCGATGATTTCTTCGTCGCTTGCAGTGTCCTTTCTCTTCTTTGCTGAGGAGCTCAAGAAAGAATGCCACGCTGCAGCACGCCATCTGTCTGGGATGCCCTTCCAAGTTCGCTCGATCAACTTCTGGCTGGACGTATCGAACTCGAAGGCCATGCCTTCGCCGTCCTTGCCTGTCTTGACAATCTTTGCCATTTTTCGCCACTTCTCCGCCCGTTCCACTTCTTTCTTCTTCAGAACCTCGGCGGCCTTCCCGCCTTCTTCATCTTCAGCAATATCGGCTAGACCAGGAGGCAATGTGAGCATGTCACCTGCTTCGTCCATCCATCTCCGATCCTTGTTGCCAGGTAGGCGATTCGAAGCCGTGCGAAACCTGCTCGTACTTCTTTGGGAAATACTTGAGGATACAGTTCTCAAAGATCTCGGGGATACCTTGCGACTTGGAGCTCGCTTAAAGGCAGCCTTGGATGTCGCACTTGAAGCGGATCGGCCAAAAGTTCGTCTTCTCCTTGGTGCTTCAGATGCCACTTGCAGTACCGTAGAAACTCTTTGCGGTGGTCTTGGTTCTGGTGTTCCAGGTCTCGAGTTCTTTCGGCGCATATCAATGAAACCATATCGATCAACGTCATTCCCGTCAATATCCTCCCAATCTTCAATACCTCCAGCTAATTCGTGCTTTTGTCTTACTGACACGGCACTCTCGGGTCTTGAAGTTCGACTGTTCATAATATGAAGGCTGTTTATGCTGCATCCGTTAGTCTAAATATTTTGCATCACGTCGGAAAACATACTTTGATGGCTCGTCTTCTGTTGATGGCTGTTCTGTATTCAGACGTTCGGTTATTCCTGACTGAGCCCCAGCCTCCCAATCCAGATTCGACCCTTGTTCGTACATCGATCGGACCTTCTGTGACTCCTTCTCGAGATCATCAGATAACATCTTCATAGATGGTAAAGTCAACATCGAAAAGCTTGGTTGTCTTTTTGAATGTCAGCAGTCATCTAAGCTTTATTCTAGCACCGACATACCTGCCACCGCCGTTTGTGCGCGCATGTCCATTGACAGCCCTCTTCCCACCCAGCATCATACTACCCCTTTTTGAAAATGACAGTGTCCTCAGGAAGTCTTCATCCAGCAAGTTATGGGTGGGTATTTGTGTGGTAATCGGCGAGAACTCCTCCTCATCCTCCTTCGTTTTCTCGGCCGTCGACGACCTAGGATTGCTGCTCTTCCTCGACCTTGGTTTCCAGTGAGAACTTCCCGACCCCATACTGGCAGTTTTCTTCACAACTCTCGACGGAGTGGATACCTGTGTCGGTGATTGTAGCGGACTCGCAACGAGCTGATGCGCATCAAAGTTGATCTCGACACCCAGCGGATTCTCCTCTTCTGCAATTGCATCCGCTGTATTGACACTGCCCTCTCTCGCCTTGGAACTTGTAGTCGGCGCCAGTCCACTGTCTCGTTTCCACTCCTCCGTCGGTGTGTCCACGCCACTCTCTGGCCGTCGCAAGGCAGGATGCGTATCGGTGGGCGGCGCGCGCGGCGGGGCGACGGTTACTGCGATGGGAGCTTTCGCAGGTAGAGTCTCTTCATATCGAAGAGTTAGTATGCCATTGTCGGTGCGCGTCTGCGAGTGCGGTATTGTTGAGGCAGCTGAGGTCTTGGAATGTGGACTGCTGGCAGTCGAGGGCGAGGTTGGAGCCATTCCTCATATTCTGCGATTCGAGTACGAAGTAGAGAATACGCTATCGTGCTCGGGGGGGCGTCTTGCCACTTCGGTCTGTTCCTGCAGGTTCGCGTCCTGAGCAAACGGCAGCTGCAGAGGTGACCTTTATCGATTTAAAAGATGGAGGTAGGTATCGCAATTGAATTGCATCCAAGAAAACAAGTCGGTATCAAGGTCGATGATGATGTCGATGTTGACGTCGAGATCGCGGGATCCCAAGTGGAGCGGATAGTGTACTTCGTACTCTTAAGGGTAAATGAGTGTGCGACAACCAGGAAAAAAAAAGGCAGAACAGTTTGAGAGTAGGGTCGGGCAGGGTGGTCGATCAGGGGAGAGTAAGGTTTTTGGGGGGGAGGGGAGGGAGAAAGGTCTGAGGGTGCGTTGATCTACGAAGGAGAATTAGATTTCCTCGATCTGCCCCGGGCCAGCCTTCTAACCTTGATTATTGTTTGGATTCGTTTGTTTGGATTTTGTTTGTTTGTTTGTTTGTTTGTTTCTTTTTGCGACGCTCGGACTAGTACTGAAGCTGCTTTCGGAACGGCTCTTTGACTCTTTGGTGTAGGGGTACTCGCGTGGTTGGGTGGAGTCAGGGCTGAATTTGATTGGCTGGGGGATTCGGCAGAGACCTTCCTACCCGCGTCGGGGATGTACGGCCCCGCTGAAAAAAGGGGGTTCAGAAGTCGGCCAGAGCACCAAAGGGAGGGAAGAACAAGAACAAGGCTCAAGGAGATGGGCCTCTCTGAAAAAAAAAGAAAAGAAAAGAAAAAAGTGTATGATATGTACGGGTGAAGTTGCGGAGATGGGGGAGGTAGAGGGATAAACATGAAAAAAATAAAAGAATGAAAAAAAATATGCTGTTGGTAGCTCTGTGTTGGTCGCGATCTGAGTGTGCTGGCATGATTACATACGTGTATGCAGCCATCTCTTTTGGGGACGACGCATGCAGCCTGCAGTCTGCAGGTCAGAATTCCATCTGAAGTCTGGAGTCTGGACAGGCCCGTCCCGAGCAACCCTGATCACTACTGTACAGTACTGCCGTGCTTGGTGGGAGCATACATCTTGTACTTCGTCTTGCATGTGAATTAGTTTGGATACATTACAGTGAAATCGCTTCATGCTTTTCTTTAGCCCTTCTTCTATTTAGATGGTGAGAATTCTTAATTACAAGAGGAGCAGAAAACAATTGGGCTTGGGCTTTCTCTCTCCCTCGGCTAGTTTTAAATGTCTTACTTCGCGGATTTCACCTGGCGAGCCAAGGCTCATCTCTCGAGTCCTCCATGTGTCTCACAAGTCAATAAGCAATCAAATTAGGATTCAGGAGCGAGCTGGATTTTAGTACCTCCGCCCCCATACAGTACCAGAATCTAGAGTACGAGACATGGCCTTCATCCCACTTCAACATGGAAATTGTCTAATTCCCCTGGACATACTTGAGAAGGAAAAACGCCTCCGAGCGCCACGCCAAATGCCAATCCTTCCCGATGCTTCCTTTTCTCCAAGATAGCCTCATGCACGCCTCTCGTCATACTCTTAATCACAACCCTCACACATCTTCGTTCTCCCAATCCCTTTCTTCATATGTCGACTGTGCTCTCCCGCCGCTCAGATCTAGCTTGGCTAGGAACTCGGCTGGAACTGTTGGGATGTATTTGCGTTCTCTTTCACGATTAAGACCACCAAAGCCCGCGCCGTAGCTGATTAACATGTCGGTGCTGGTGGGAAGAGAGAAGGGGAGCATGAGTGAGGGGTCGAGGAGGAGATGTTCGGGTGCATCATCTTCTTCCTCGGGCTGTGCATCCGGGGTCAAGGGCTTCGTGGCGTTAACAGACTTTCCATTCGATTCAGGCGTGTCAGGAACTTGTCCGTTGAAGGTGTTTCTAGTTGGTGTCGTCGGGACACCAGATACTCGCCGCCTCCGCTGTTGCTCTTTACGTATTTGGGTTTCTTTTTGGAGATTCAGCAAATACTTCATTGCACTTTTCGGGAGGCCTTTCTCTCCAACCTCGGGTCGATAATGTTTCACGGGATGAATCAATTGCTGCGATGTGAGTCGTGTCAGTTGTTGCAGCGTGCCGACAAGAGCTTCAAAGTCATCATTGCCTAACGACGAAAAGCATTGCAGCCATTGCAACAGCTGAATAACCGGCGCCAAATGATGCCGCCCGGACTCAATGGTAGGCTCGCCACTCGACGTCATGGATCCATGCTCGTAGTGTTCTGGTTGTCGATTGTTCGCCCGAGTCCAGTCCTCCAGACTCGAAATATTCATTCGAATCTGCATGGCTTTTGTACGCGCGAGGTATTTGCGGTCCGACATGATACGGTTGAACAATTCGGCTCCGAGCCAGTACAGCAGTTGAGCTAGAATCTGCGCCGTAATTACAGAGTGGATGTCGTAAAGGTCCAGCACGAAAAGCGTTGATGAGAGTAGAGAAGTAACATTCCTTGGTGAGGGTTTGGCCCTTGCTTTAGGAGAAGGTGGTCGAAAGCGCTTCTCAACGGGCAACTCCTTGACTTGATTCTTCTTCTTGAAAATCTTCCATTCATTCTGGAAAGTGATATCCTCAAATCCTGGAATAGTCTCATGATCTAGCATAGCTGGGTCAAGGACCTTATCCATTCTCCTTTCGGCATCTCTAATGATCAAGATGAAGATCTCGTTGACGAGTTCAGCAAGTTGCAGTTGAAACTCTCCCGTTGACTCCGAAAGTCCCGCATCTTTCTTCAGATAATGCAATAGTAAAGTAGCATTAGATATCCAGAATGCCAGGATCGTCATATCCCATTGATGGGTCTCAACAACATCATTGATCTTGTCCATGGCAGTAATCAGCAGTTTCGCGAGCAGGTCCTGATTAGCATGGTAATGTGCATATCGAGCACTGAGGAACAAAATATTTGCAGGTACTGGCTTCTGAGAGGGCGATCGTTGGGGAGTCATGTTCGTGATGATAATGTCCAGAATGCGGCTCAACTCGCTTTCTTGGAAAACGAACATCTGATCATGCAGACATCTACTCCAATCAAACTCTTGTGCTTCTTCTTCAAGTTCTGCAGGTGACTAATGTATGTTAGCATAGCGGTACCTCATAGCTTCTATTTTACTTACTTCTGGTTGATCATCAATTCCCATGTTTCCCAGATCCACCTCTAGATCTCTAGCACTTTCCATCATCATCCGTCTCCTCAGCTCGTTCTCGGCCATTTCTTCCTCAAACCGATCCTGCGAGAACCCCGGATTGTAGAAGTCATCCGTAACCCCCACACTACCAATCTGGTTCCCATATCCATGATCCTGCAGATAGTCTGATATCTCACTATCTGGAGCCACGAAGTCGAAAGCGGTCCGCCCAGAGGATGACTTCACATCCGTAGATGCACCTCTCTCCAGCAATATCTTCGTAATCCCCGTATGCCTGTTGCTCATAGCCCACATCAACGCACTCCATTGGTTCCGGTCTTGAATATCTAGCTTGGCCCCTGCGTCTAGCAAAGCTGTCACCACAGTTTCATGGCCCTACCATCCCATTAGCAGATATTTCTCTGGGTTCAAAATTTACAGCTTACAAAACAACTAGCATAGATTAAAGGAGCTGTTCCCTCCTCATCAGGCGCATCAATATCCACAAATCCCTTTGCTTCCCCAGTCAAAATCCGCTCTATTCGATCAACGTCCCCATTACTCGCAGCCATATTCAGCAGTCTTTGTAGAATGTCTTTCTTCTCGGCATCAGACATCTTAGTATCTGAAGCTACAGCATCTTCATCTTGAGTTGCAGACCCATCCCGATGTGCTGCCTGCGCAGCAAGCATCTCCATCAGTCTTGTATCACTATCGCCGATCTTCTGCGATGTCAACTCATCTTCGAAACCCTCATCATCCAACGCCAAACTGTTGAACTGTAGGGGTTTTGCCAGAGCCGGGGTGGTGAGGAATTGTGATTGACCTTTGGGCAATAGTCAGATAAGTTTCAATGAGGCGTAAAGGAGTCCTTTACCTTGCCAAGCGTCGTACATCTCTGTCTCAACTGGGTAGTGGGAAGACACTGTTTTTCGATCGTCGAGGGATTTGGGCAGGTCGTCTGGCAAGGTCCTGGATAGTTTTGGGGCATCATCTCCAAACCCGCCGCCGAGATCCCCGCCATTGTCCCCGATATCCATTGCAGAAAGAGGAGGACTTCATGTAGTCAAAGCCATATGTAGGTTCTGCATGCAAAATTCCGAGTAGTGAGGTATTGAATGAGGAGGTTTTGTTGTTATGTGACAGCGTCAACTGTAATGCTGCTACCTACTTTCAATCTAGAATGACGATGTGTGGTGGGTGGTGCTGTATACAATACTGTAAAATTGTCCGAGCGTCGGTGCTGATCTCGGCTGGCCTAGTGCGCTGTACGTACCTCTCCTGGCGACATTTCTTTCAGTAAAAAGATTTTGTTGTCACGATTCTAAGATAAGATGGGTTTCTTGTTATTTGAACTCTTTAACGCACAAAATAATTCCAAGAGAAAAGTCTAGTAAGATATATCTGCTCTGGTCCTCACATAATCTCCCATACTGTACTTCAACTACAACAATGGTACGTGCGTGCCACAAGGAACATGAGAAAGTAAGTGCTGCAGATGAAATAGCTTTTTTTATTCATATCAATCTAAATGCTCCTCTTAGCAAAAACACGGATCCTCTTTACACCTCCATCGGGTATCATAACCAGCTTCACATGTGTGAAAGGCTTGTCCTTCACCGATGACTCAAATTCATGCTCCTTATCCGGACCACATTTGCTAGGCGCAACGACATCCATCCAACCATCAGCTAAGGCTCCTGGCTCTCCTTCTCCACTCCAATTAATAGCCTCCACCTTTGCCTTTTGAGGGAAGTTCCCTCGGAAAAAAGCAGTGTCCACTAAGAGATTCTGGATGGTGGCTTTGGCTCCTAGCCGGATGACCGCCCAATCCACATGGTCCTTGCCTCTTGATCTAGAAGTCTCCCAGCCATCACCCATATCCTTTCCTCGGCCTGGCAGGATGAGGTTGGAGATGACACCAAAATGTTGGTCGCTGCAAGAGATAGCAACTCCTCCATTCTGCGCAGCGGCAAGGTCGAAGATGGCGTCCTTGTCCTCTGGGAACACCGGAACTGCATGGCCAAATAATCTGAATCTGGCAATGCCACCGTCCGGGTACATGTTGAGCCTGACATGCGTATAAGCCTTGGTAGTTGGAACAGTCAACTTCCAACCAAATCTCTGAGAAGGTCCGCATTCTTGAAGTCCCAGAATCGTCTCCCACTTTCCCTTCTCTCCCTTCCAGCTAATGACCTCCTCGTCGTTGTCGCTAAAAACGCCCTCCACGGAGATAGCTGGAGCATGATTTCCAGAGAAGAAGGCGGTATCAACTTCAATACCCTCGACTGTTCCCGAAGCTACTCCTAGACGAATCACTACATAGTCGAATGGTGCAGTGTTATGTCGGCGAGTCTCCCATCCATCGTACCAAGCTCCAGAGTAGACCATCTTTCCGAGTTGTCTGATAGGTGGTGTTGGGGTCAACAGATTAGAGGCTTCTGCAAACCATTCATCGGAAAACGAGAGAACTTTTCCTCCAAGTGCAGCAGAGACCAGATCTGTACTTCATCATCAGCATAGTTCAAGTTTGGTGGAATCACGTGTGGATGGAGGGGAGCCAAGTTGTGGTGTTTGAAGCCTCTCGGAAGCACAATTACCAGAATGTAGATGCCAAAAGATTCCAATGAATTGTCTCAGCGCCTCAAAGATTATTCTTTAGTCATTCATGGTAACACAACACAAATTGTACTCACCGATGGTTGAGGATCGAAAAGTTCCATCGATCGAATCCGCGGCGACAGGTGTAGCTGCCACATTTTCAGTCTTGTATTCGGATGTAAAGGTCATCTTGAGTCTGCGATATTCTTTGAAGCAGAAGAGTTGATGTTTTTTTTTAAATCTCCCAGAAGATGGGAATTTCAAGCTTTAATAAGATAGATTTGCAATTCCCATCGAGTAATAGAAGGGTGAAGCTTTACCTGTCGGGCACCTCCGATATCGATAAGCCCCCCCACCATTGGCAGTCTCTTCTTAGGGCGGCGATGGCAGTAGGAACAAGTCTGGTACATCCCCTATTCCCTACCTAAGTTAGGCTAAGTTGGGTGGGCATTTTCACTTCAACCATTCAGGCCGCGGGACCCGATAGAAGGCGGGAAGGAAGTAAAAGTCAAATCAATCCTCAAGCCCATCTAAGGTGCTGTACCTTAGTCCGGGTAGGATAAATGAGGACATCGTCAACATGTATTTGCTCATGTGCCCTCAACATTCTCGTGTCTCTTCATGGCGTAATTCAGCTACGTGTATGTATCACGAATCTCTGATTCAGCTTACCATCCTACGTCCGTGATTGGTCGAGACAAAGGATCGTAGCGTCATTGAGGTGGAAATACCCCCTGTCGCAAGTGTAATGGAGAAATCACACCCTATGTTTTCTGCACTACAATTCTTGAGTATCTCAACCTCCTTTCTTTCTGTCTTTCTTTCTTTCTCTCTCCAGAATTCCGAGAAGTGGGGTTTTGAATAGAAGAATAGCTTCCCAGTCTGAAAGTTTGAGAAGTCGAAATTCCAATCGAAGACCACTGCTCGTACAATGACTTCAGCTACTGGATTCCCAGAACCGACGATTATTCCCCAAGAGGTAGCAGGAGAAGACGAGCCTCTCCTTGGAAGAGCCGGCGATGCAGCACAACAAGATGGCAGACCCATTTATTACAACTTGTTCATTGGTATATCTCCTCCCTTCTCTCTTTCCCTTGCCTTCAAAAAAGTAACCTACTAACCTCATTTCTAGGCACCGCAGTCATTGCTCAAGCGGGACTTGTCCTCCTCACAGCCTCAATCTGGGCCAGCGTCTTCCTCAATCCCATCATCCTCTTCTCCGCACACCCTCTTCTGAATTCCGGCGGTCTCTTCGTCCTCACACAGTCCATCCTCCTACTCCAACCGACTCACACCCCAGAGCAGAAGCGCCAAGGCACTGTCGCACACTTCATCCTCAATAACCTTGCTCTGGATGCTCTCGTGGCTGGTCTCCTTGTTATAGAATACAACAAGATCTCGCACAATGGTATCCATTTCAAGTCTGCTCATGCAATCCTTGGGCTGATTACCTATATTTTGCTGGGTGTCCAGGCATTAGTGGGGTTCACCGCCTATTATGTTCCGAAGTTATATGGAAGTGTGGATAAAGCAAAGTCATTGTATAAATGGCATCGCTTGAGTGGGTATCTAGTGCTTACACTGCTGCTTGCGACAATTGCGGCTGCAACGCAGACAGATTATAATAAGAATGTCCTGGATATCAAGCTCTGGGCTGTGCTTGTCTCGGCGGCCATGGTGTTGATTGGAATTATACCCAGAATCAAGAAGCAGAAGCTGGGATTGGCAGGGACGCCGAAACCAAGTGGAGCTTTTGGTCAGTAGGTGGTTGTGGAGGATAGCGAAGAAAGTGGCAGAGTAACCTGGTAGCGAGCATTGACATCGAATGAGCATAGTTACCAGGGAGTTTGAAAGTCATTGGGTTGGCGTTAAAAGTACCACGTAGATGTCGAAGATCGCATGTGCGACATTGGGGTTCGGTACGTCGTTTGAAATCCCCCTTAAAGTCTGTCTCGATTTAAAATATCACATTACAGTTTCTGAAGCTTCAAAGCCGGGACTTGAGTGGAATATTATTGCATTGATTTATAAAGACTATATACACTCAAATATTTAAGCACTCACCTGCTCGCTGAATCGTCAAAGTGATTGAGCACATTTCACTAGGGGTGAAATCTTAGGTAGCCCAGGAAGAAGGAGAGGACAGTACCTTCTTTCCATTCTAAGAGCAGTCCTAAACATGCCATTTCCTCTTTCTTTCTTTTGACTCAAAGGCAGTCATAAAACCATAACCTCCTTTCGACTTCTCCAGTACTTCCATCACACCTGTTCTCTGCAATTCAACTTCAGTCCTCTATTTGGCTTTGCAGTTATTCTATCAAATTCATCGCATTCACTCCTTCCCGGCTACGTAATTTGGTATTGACAATCCTTTGTCTTGCCATTTCAATTCCCTTCAACCTCACGATCTCTTCGCAACACCATCTCTCAAGCCTTTACACAACTCCGACATGGTAACATGACTTAGCGCTCGACGAGTATTTGGGGAACATAGCCGTTTCGGTTTGAGAGTTACGAGCTAGCATCTGCGTCGCAAGGTTGATCTCACTCGAGTCACGCTCATGACTCCGAAAACAACATCGAGTTCGAACACCTCTCTTACAAACTCCGAATCTACCCTCTCTGAAGTCGTCTTTGACTCAGCTTCACGTAGCCTCTTCGTCCAACATCTCGTTTCAAGCCACTCGAGTCCATTTTGAAAGCGAGTATTACAATTCGCGTTCACATCCACTTCACCACTGGCCTTAAACCTCACACATAATCTCTTGCTACTTCTAAGAAACTCATCATGGCACCTCGCCGATTTCCCATGTTCCGCAAACTACCTCCCGAGCTACGACTACGGATTTGGGCTTTATTGATGCACCCTCGCATTATCCGCGCAGAATGGAAGACAAGAGAACATCCAATGAACGGTATGGAAGAGAAGAAATGGCTTCCGCTCTACCATATAGTCGCTGGACCAGTTCCACAACTTCTCAGAATAAGTCAGGAGACTCGCCAAGAGGCTCAGAGGCACTACTCTCTCGTTCGCTCTGTGTTGCCATGCAGACCGCAGGTGAGGCCTGGAGAAAAGCTTCCCCCAGGAAAGATGTTGATATTGCCGGACTGGACTCAGAAAAAGATATGGATTAATTCAACAGCCGATACTCTTTACGCCATCAACTTCCCCAGCATCGTTGAGTTCACGGACTGGCTGCGCAATCTCTCCAGCCCAAAAATCGGCGGTCTCTTCCTGGCCCGACCAATCAAGAATATCGCATTGATCGTCACCGTGGCCCAACGACTCAGGAACTGTGGTCGCACCAATTTATTCTACCAACTATGCATGGCGCATCCCGAGCTCGAGTCAATCACGATTGTATTCGACAATAGCAATTTCGATAAAGATGAAAACCCACACACGTACTCATTCCGGCCGCTCGCACCTAAGGAACCGGGTGACAATCGGCAAGGAGGAGCAAATGGGAACAATGTGGTGAGGACGGAGATTGAGAATATATTTGACCGCTTCTGGACTGGGAAACCGAATATCAAGGATTGTGATAGGTGGGTAGCTTGGAGGGAGAGATATCCTCATTGGAGGGAACCTGAGGTCCGCATGGTGAAGATCAATAAGAAGGCGAAGAGAAAGCCTCATAAGAATGCCGAAGAGAGTCGGACTTCAGAAACAGTACTTGAGAAAATCGGTGCTTGATGCGGGAAGCCCTGGTTTCATTAAGTGTGGGTTTCCAACGTTGGGATGACCGTCAAGCATGAAGGAAGCGATGATATGGAGCGCACCTCGCTGTTTCTCTCCATTCATCCTTTCACAATTGTCCGAGGTCATGGTCCCAGGACATCTTTTCTCACCCCAAGAGTCGAAGCTGGTATCGTTACACTACATCCAGAGTTGTGATGTTTTCAAAACATCCTCATTCTTGAAGCATGAAAGGGCTGCTCTCGATTGGGCATTGATCTCAAATCTCAAATCGTCTCCGCTCTGGGGGCGTTCAAAAGGATACATTTATATTACACTGCAAATACCGCGCTTTTTCTCAAAAGTGCTGAAAGCTGATATTTCAACCAAGTCATGCGTTATTATATATTTATCAAACTAAAAATAGAATTATCCCCAAATCAGATTTTCACCACGTGTGATGACACATCAAGAACGTACTGTAAGTATTTGCTAGATTTTTCTGGTTCTCTAATGAGTGTTATATGAAGTCTTTGCATCTACGATATCACCTCTACTTAACCCAACTCCTTACTTCCCATCAGCCTATCCTATCCTCTTCTTCCCTTCTTCCGACCTAGCCGAGCAATTTGAAGTTTGAGACCGTTCTCTTCTCACCCCGCGCCTAGAATCACTCTACTCGGAAGTACCCAAGACCAAAAAGTCCTCACTCCTTAGAGTATGCACTCCAAGTGTGACAAACACAATCAACACTGCCTGTGCACCAACCAAAAAAAAACACTTGCCACTAAAGCCATGAAAAAGAGTTAAGCACGCACTGTATATACAGTGAGTACCTTTAAACAGCGTTGTAGCTCCGCTGCGGGCTGGATCTAGGGTTTCTTAGAACTTAGAGATTTGTTTGTCATATATATGTATTAGGAATCTGGGGTTAGAGGATAGACAGCTAGGTGGATGGTTTATTTTGTAAGTGGGTTTTATAGTTGATTGGAATTGGTGTGCGAGAAAATGAAAGAGAGAGGAGGGAGATGATTGTGAATTTTGAATATTGATGGGAGAGGTGGATGGTCGGTCGGTCAGTCAATTAGTGAGTCGAAAGGGATATTTGGGCTTGGTGTCGGTGTTTAGTGTATAGGGATGCTATTACATTGATGATACTGGACTTGGGCCTTGTGTGTAGAATAGTATAGTATACACTGGTGCTTTGAAAGTGTTGTTGTTCTAGGTCGAGGTTTGAGTTGAGGATGGAGAGAACGTGAATCAGATGCTGGAGATCAGTTGGCATCCTCCTCGGTACATGGCTGGGAAGTAGGAAATGAATGTAATATGTCTGGACGCTGTCACGGGCTTAAAATTGATGCTGCTGCTGCTTTGGAACCGTAGGTCGAGAGGTAGATTAGAGAACCGTGAGATTTGTCCTCGGTCTCGAATACAGGTAGCGTAGGAGCCGTGTGGGATGCCGCATTAGGAGGTTGGAGATTTTTTTTTTGGCTTTATTGAGCTGGTTCAGCGATTCCTTCCACCAGTACCGTAACTCATTATTCTATTGGTGTAATTGCTGGCGCTCCAAGTATAGGCCGTTCGTTGTGTCGTAGTGTGGGTGGCCCGCAATATTGGTAGAGGAGACTATATCATCTCATAGAGCGCGGGGTCGAGCGTAGTTTTGAGACGCTGCGCAACGATGCAGTCCGTCATATTTCCATAATCGAAGTCCCAGTCGTTTCTGCTATCGTTCGGTTTCGCGGGCCAGTCTCTTTATCACATCCGGAGCCTGCTATGCTAATTGGTCAGTTGTCAGCTTCAACTTCCTGACGAATTTTTCTCTATTGTGGTTCATGTCAACGTTCCATTTCCCTCGTCATATCAGCTTGAAATCACAGTCACCAAAATCACAACGACCGCTTTTTCACGGCTCGACCGGCAATATTGAAAGATGTTGAAGTGCAGCATTTCTTAGCTCGTTATGCGACTAATCCGTCCCTACTGCCATGATGTAACACCGTCCCAGCCCATTGACAGAAGAATTGTTCAAAATCCTGCGATGAGTTAGCGACGCCCTGGGCATTATTGTCCCGAGTAACCTACTAAGTGGGGTGAAGAACCATCTGTTCTTTCCAGACGTGTATCTCTCCTCCAAGGCCTTCTTGACAGTCTTCTTCGCATCCTCTCGTTGGGAAACCTCCTTGAAGGTATCTGCAGTAACAACTCCCTTCAATCCCTCTAACTCGAGCGTGTATCTTGTTGGCATCAAGTGGTTGTAGTTGATAACCTTGATGAATGGCTTGACCTTGGATCGCTTCGTTTGGCGAGCCTTTGACATGCGGCGGGTGATTTTCGAAGGGTAACGCTCAATACCAGCGACCAGTGCGTGAGGGTATGGGTGAGACTTGTTTCCGATATCCTGAGGTTGGATAATGACGACCTGCAGAGTTTTCTATCAGCGCTGCTTCCCATATTCTTCCACGTTCAATCCTCGCAGGGTATCATCCGCGCCACAGATCCGATGCTCCCTCTCAATCCTGTGCGCTCGTGGAGGTGAAGTTTTGCCTACCTTCTTGCCGGCATATCTGCCCCGGGTGATGATGGCAACACGGCCGACCTTGAGGACTATGAATGAACTTGTCAGTGCTATCCCGATTGAAGGATTGACCATGGGGTTTGGAGAGGGTGGAAAGGGTAATCGTGAGGGACGGTATAATGGTTTAGATTCGTGCGGATCCAGAGCATTGGCTACCACGGAGGCGCAACTTACACTTCATCTCGACTGTCGTTGGTGTCGATTGTTTGTCGTGTGGTCGTCGAGGTTGATGTGAGGATATTTTAATTTTCGGTGCGGTTGTGGGCTTGCGGCTCGCTAAGGTGTGACACTAGCTTGTGGCGCATGATATGTGGCTGAGAACACCATATCTCCTAATATCTCAACTTCTCAATAATAGCACTACTAAGCTCAGATCTTAGAAACATGCCCCGAACAAGCTGATCTAATGTGATTGAGTCAACTTAGGGATGTTGACTCCAACTTCATTCTAATATTCTAATATTCAAATGTGGCGCACTTCGTATATCTGTGGCTGATGCGGACCCTCAAAAGGTACGATTATCACATATTTCTAGGGTTTCTTAGTGCACAGAATAAGAATTAAGCAATTGTTGACAGGATCTTGGGCTCAATACGCAAGTTGAAACCAAGAAGTTGTATCACTGAGGTACACAGTACCCCCAGACCCGGAACTCAAGGGGACGGAAGGTCCCCTCAGTCCCCTCCAGTCACAACATAATCAATTGGGTTAGGTAGGCAATCTACACTTAACGGGGAAGACAGCTGTTATCAGCTTCATCTTCCCAGTAACCAACATTAATCGACTCTTCAACATAGAAGTCATACTGTTATGTTTCAAGGAAATCTTATAATAAAACCAACTTTATAGACAGAACCAAAGTCTTCTTTTCATCGTTTATCACGTGTCGTGGCGTCAATTCACAAATCGTCCATGCGCTCTCGTTTGTGGCTATCTCAAATTTAACAGCGTTTCGAATAAATCAGCTCTCTTGCTCAGATCTTGTACTTTTACGAGCCGGAACCTTCGATCACTAACAGATCTCACGTGTAATCTATTGGTCTATTGGTTGGCATCAGCAAGATCCGGGGGGCCGAATCAGATCTGATACTGGTCCTTGCACTGGCCAGCCAAAGATGATCTACGAATCTCGTACTCGATCAGTTTCATTTCTTTGTTTATGTTTCGACTTTCATACTCGCAACAAACCCATGGGACAATCAAGAAGCTTATTCTCGCAACGAATTGCCAAAATTTGGTATCGCCAAGCTATGCAGTTTCGTGAAGAGCCCGCCGCTCTCCGTGTCCTTCGAATCAGACCGTGAAAAGTCACTGCCAAAAAGAAGTTGTGACTGTCAGAAGCTCTGAGCCTCTCTTGGCATCATCGATTGTGCTGCATGCTACTAAGTAAGCACTGTCTCCCACCTGAGTGAAATTGGTGAGAATTATCTCCCTCCATGTAGCCAAGACTGCTCGAGGATTTCTTTCTGTCCTCAATGAAGCTTCAGAGTCTTGTCCTGGTTTGCAAGTTTCTTTTCCGAAAGCTGGGCATCTCCCGTGCTTTCATCCGCCCGATAGTCCTGTGAGCTCGAAATCTATAAGTGGTAGGTAAGCCACTGAGAAGATATCATTTTCATCATCAACATCGCATTCCACTTCTGAACTCCTCAATCATTCCTTCCTTCTAAACACTTGAATCAATATTTTTAAAGACTTTTGCTGGTCACTAGTCTTTACAGTCCAGTCAAGAATGCTTTTCAAGTCTATCATTTTCGCTATGGCTACTGCTGAGTTTGTTGCCGGTCACGGGGCTATCGTCAAGGCTACTGGAGATATGGGAGGTAATGGAACTGCTATCGGTAGTAAGTATATAATACTTGAGATTTTGATGTATATTGTTGGCTGATTTTCACGGCAGTCGATGCTTCCACCCCTCGCGATGGCACGGGAAGAACGCCTTTTCAACAAGACTCCACCCGCTTCAAAAACGAAGCTGCAGACCAGTGCGGGGAGACCCTTGGAGGTGGAACCAATGATCCTGCTGCACAAATCCCTCAGGTCATGGCTGCCAGCGGTGGACAGTTACCGCAGATCTCCGCCGGGGGCATGGTCATGATGACCCTTCACCAAGTCAACGGTGATGGTGCCGGTCCTTATGAGTGCATGATCGATAGCACTGGTACCGGAACCCAGTGGACCCAGATGCAAGTCGCAACCAACGTACCAGGTGAGAACTCGAGAAGTAGTGCCAGGGCCACAGATTTTGTGAGTAATCTTTCAGTAGTTGGTTGCCACTTGCTAACTTTCCAAGCCTCTTATTGCCCAGGTCTCAACTGATCAGACCTGTACTGGTACTGCAGCTGGTCAGGAAGGCGTATGCATGGTCAGATGTAATAACCAAGCCAGTGAGGAATCCAACGCATATATTACGAGTCATCGAGGACTAATCTTGCTTACAGACGCCGGTCCTTTTGGTGGATGCGTTCCAGTCCAATTGGCCGGTGGCAATGCCACTGCCGCTGCTAAAGTGAGGTTGGCCCGATCATTCAAGTCAAAGGCCTTCAGTGCATGAACACTTTCTCCCGTCGACTGCGCCACAAACTTGCATCTTCAAGTTAGCTCTGCTTCTTTTATTAGCGTTTCTGGCGAGGGACAGGAGAAGCATTCATATCAGCTACTTATTGCGTAACAAGCCTGCCCAAACACCCAAGGGTTATTTTCAAAATCTGATAAAAAATACGATCTCGATGGTTCTGTGCTGCGAACGAATACATTCAAAAAGAAAACAAACAATTACTCTCTACCCATCTTATCTTTGTTATGTCGTCCTGCCATGCTCTTCGGTGAAAGAAGCTGTAATAATAGTCTTTGTGACCCTCAACAACAAATACCTATCCAGGGCCCGAAAATACAGCATATGATCTTTAAAACGCCAGACTCCAACGAGCCACGGCGCCTTTGTAACCAGGCTCCACAACTAAGCAGTTGGGATTTGATTTGGTTTTCAACAGTTTGGACTCTGCTTTAGAGAGCTTGACAGTGAATTGGTGATCGGTTGGCCTCTAATGAGAGCTAATTAGAGAGTATATGAATATTCCAGACTTCAAACCTACATTGAAACAGATGCTCCAAGAATTGGAAGGGGAATTCGATTGCTAGGTCACGTGAAACATGACGAAAATCTCGTAATGGTGAATTGACAAAGAATTAATCACCTGGGCTGCGGGATAAATGCATATGGGACAAAAATATGTAACGGCAAGTTTGGAGATAAGGTAGGTTATCTAATCATGTGTGATAAGCTCTTGTTTTGAGTCCCTCGGGTCCGAAACATTAGCGCCTATTTAAGGTTACACGCGGACTCGGGGCGTTTGCGCTTGCCGCCGAAAGTAAACAATAATGTCAACAAACAAGGTCAATGACAGCCTACCAACGACCTCTTTATGACAACTCCCAAAAATACTCGAACCTTTTCCTATCAATCTTCCCAACAAGTCCCTTTTTAACTTTAACTCTGAGGCCACTCAATTTTTTTCGAGGTCTGAGGAGCCTCGACGGTGCTCCACAGCAACATTCCAACCTCCATTCCACGCATCATGCCTTCGATAGAACGAGACGCCTCGCGCGATAGCGATCGGCATTTGAAACACCAGCATTCTGCATCTTCGGATTGCGGAAGAGCTGTCGTTCCTATGTAAATTATACTTTCCTGAGTTATTACGCAACGCTAACTTGCTGCTCGCAGGTGGGACAGCTCCGACCCAGAACGCGCACCTCCTCCCCTTCCTATGAACCCATCGTCACCCGTCGTTACTTCACGCCCAAACACTTCAAGCGCTATACAATCTGCACATCTGGCGCTGACAGAGAAAGCCAGAGAGAACGGCTACGTCACGAATGCTCCAACGAAACGCTCAGACGCATCTCCTGAGCGGTCCCTGATCAAGGGAGCTGCTCACAAGCGTATGCAGTCTTTGCACTCAGGCAATGTTAGAGATCTGAGTAGTCTATTAGAGGGTGGCTCAGCGTTCAGTTCTCCCAGATCTCCCGAGAAGATTATAGGACGACCAGCAACCCCCCATACAAATAAGGACTTTGTGCTGGAAGCTAGGTCACCAGAAAAGTCACCCGAGAAGGAATCGAATCGATCTACGACCCCAACGTCTGGACGAGAAACGCCAAGCCGAGACCTCACAGTCAGACCATCATTGAGAAGACCAGCGCAGAGTATTCTCGGAGAAAATACGCCACCCCAATCAGCTACGATGATTGCTCTACAGAATATGGCCAGCAGGGAAGTCGATGCTCCTCTGTCGAATGTTACGAATGGCTCTACAGCGCTGGTTCGCACACCACAAACTTTCGATGCAATCTCAAATCAGATCCTGAGCCTTACCAGCATTGCAACAAGTCTACAAAGAGAAATGGCGCAACTCAGCAGACGAAGCAAAGACAACGCTACAGACCTCGTTAGCTTGAAAGAGGCAACAAATGCCCGCGACGAAGATATCCGGAAGAGTCTTCGGGAACTTGTCATTAACCTGTCTGAATCTAGCTCTCGGTCATCTAGCAATATCTACGGAGCTGGTGCACTTTATTTAGACAGCAAAGCTCACAGCTCGCCTAAGTCAAGGGCTGTAAAACCATTCTCTCTTCCACGTATACCAAGTCCAACAAGTTTTGCAGCCTCGTTGGATCGAGAATCAATGACTAGCTCATCCTCATACAATCATGATGGTGTTGCCAGTATCGCTCTTCTGGAAAAGGTCCTTCGGGAAATGGGTACAAAGGAGGGCCAGGAGCTGCTCAACTCTCGATTGACACAAGTTGCCGACATCCTAGCTCGTGATGGAATAACGACTTCCAAAAAGCTTGACGATCTACTTGATCTCATCAAGAAAAATTCTTCGCAAGATATTGTATCGCACAATGGAGGTGCCTCTGGTGGCAACTTTGGGAGTGGCAGACCTCGCAACTTTAGCTTCGATGAGTCTCCTAGACTCGAACTAGATTTCGATCAACTAAAATCTGGCCCTGTGGCTCAGCGCCTGGGAGCTCTTACGGGATCCACGGGAAACAAAGAGAATATAAGTGGACCAGGTGCATCGCGAGCAGCTGATATTATCAGTGATGATATAATGAAAATAATCAGGACGATCAAGGATAGTGTTGCGCAAGGAGGAGGTCTGACTGCGGAGGTTAAAGCTCTGGTTCGAGAGCTTCGGGGTGAAGTTTTGGGGATGGGGCGTGAAATCGGACGGAAATTGGACGAAGAGAGCAGCAAGAAAGTTCCTGCACAAGATGCGGCTGTAGAGCGGGAGCAAATTGCCAGAGTAGTCCAGGACGGACTTGAGGAGCTGAAAGTACACATGGACCGGATCCTTCGAGAACATCGACGTGAATCTGCATCTTCTCAAGCCTCACGCACCACGATTGACTATCAAGAGATCTACAGCGCAGTTCGGAGCGCAATCAACGAAAAACATCAGCACAGACACCCGGAGCTTCAGAAAGAAGATATTGTGGAAGCAGTCAAGGAGGCTTGGGAGAATTACAAGCCGGATATTGAACTTCAACAATTCGGCCTAGAGCGAGACGAGTTGTTGACTTGTTTGAAGGAAGGGATTCAGGAGTACGCACCCAGAGACTATCCACGCGAAACTGAGGGTGCTACCCGTGAAGAAGTTTTCGCAGCTGTTGTGGAAGGACTGAAGCACTTTTCGCCTCCTCGAGTGGAGACAGAAGCTAGCCTATCAAGAGAAGAAATACTTGACGCTGTCAGAGAATGCTTAGAGGAATTCGAATTTCCTGCCGCGCCTGCGCTAGAACCTATCGAAACTGGAATCACCCGAGATGACATGTTAGATGCCGTTAAGGAAGGACTTCACACATTCGACTTTGCAGCTAATACAACAGCCTTGAGCAGAGATATTAGTGAGGGTTTACGTCGCGATGATTTACTGGATGCCATTAAAGAGGGTCTCGCAGCATTTGACTTCGCGGGGAATACCCAAGCTTTGGCTCGAGATGTTGGCGAAGGCTTGACTCGAGATGACATGCTCGATGCTGTGCGAGAAGGTCTTCATACATTCGATTTCCCGTTAGGACACGATTCCAGTAGAGAGCCAAGTGAAACATTGACACGAGACGACATTCATGGCGCACTCAGAGAGTGTCTCCATACTTTTGATTTTGCCGGGCACTCAACTGCCTTGACTCGAGATGTAGGGCCTGCATTGACTAGGGATGATATCTTTGATGCCGTAAGGGCTGGCCTTGGAGATAACCCTCAGATCAGTGGGCTGTCCGATCAAGTCCTCGAACAACTACACGAAATATCGGAGTCCATGCGAAGCGAGTTTAAAGCTGTGTCGGATGAAGCCAAGCAGAATGTCGCTGCCCATGGACGAGATACAGAACAACTTCTGGATGCGACTAAAGATGGCCTTGAAAACCTTCGGAGTGATATTGAGACATACGTTGACCGAGCAGCTGACATCAACGGCAAAGATGAACTTTTGGACAGAATGCGGGTCAGCTTCGATGCCCTCCGTCTCGAGGTGGAAGCTCTTGCTGCAAAGGACTCCGATGCTAGCTCTCTCGGTATTATTCAGAGTGAGCTGGAACATCTTCGAAACTCAATGTCAATTTCTCTTGTTCAGGGTAGTATAGGTGCCGACAAAGATGAAATCCTTGGGGCTCTTAAGGAAGGTCTCGACAATATTCGTACAGATATCGAACGTCCACGTGACAGCAACGAGAGTATTCTCTCTAGTACATCTGAAATCATGGATGCTCTTCATGAAGGTCTGGCCGGTCTGCGTAGCGATGTAGAGAAGATCGGAAGCAAGCCTGTGGATATGACAGTCAACTATGAGATACTGGATACTCTGAAGCTAGGGCTGGAAGGAGTACGAGCCGACATTGATCAACTTCGGGAGAGCAGTCTTGAAGATCAGGCTATAGCTGAAATCAACAGCGGTGCTGTTGTTACCGCGGAAAGCTTGAAGCGAAACGACATTGAAAACCTGGAAGTGCTTATCACTCAGTTACGTATCAAGGTGGAAGCTCTCGAATCAATGCCTCCGACGCAACCAGTTCCAGCAAGTTTGTCGAGAGATGATCTTCAAAATGTCGAGGAAATGCTCCGGAATGTTCAGGACTCGGTAGCTGGGATTGCTACGCGAGAACGGTCCTTCGATGAAGACGGTGTCAAGCGGGATGATGTTGAAGCGATCGAGACTCTCCTACGTAATACCAAGGCCAAAATTGACGATATTGACCCGGAACAAATTGCCAAGAAAGACCAGATTGATGCTGTTGAGCTTCTTATTTCTGAAACTCGGGGTGGTGTTCAAGAACTGACAACCCACTTGGAAGATGTATCGAAACGAGAAGACGTTAATATTATAGAAGGACTAGTACGCGATGTTTTGGGAGGACTAGAGGAAATGAAAGAGCGTGCCGCCAGGGATACGGATGACCTGGAAAAGGTGACCAAGACTGATGTTGAAGCCGTTGAAGCGGTCTGCATTGACGTTAAGACCGCCATCGACCAGATGATCGCATCTGATATCGCAGCACTGGCATCGAAAACCGATCTGAAATCTCTTGAGGAGTTGATCAAGGAATTCAAAGGTCGCATCGAGCTCTATGAAGGGAACACAGCCAAATCATTCGAGGAACGTCAAGCAGAAACCGTCGGCGTCGGCGAGCGTGTTTCCGAAGTTAGGGTATTTCTTGAGGAATTCAAGGATGCTTTGAAAGAGAAGTTTGATCAGGGCGCCGCGGGCATCGATTCATTGGGGAAGCTTCTGGAAACCATGGGAGAGACTATTGGTCATAATGCCAACCTGACCGACGATCTTAAGGAAATATTCGAAACCATGAAGGCTGAGTTCGAGAAGTCTAATGCTGGAGTCGTTGGGTCGAAGCTCGAATCCGATGAGAAATTTCAACAAACCTGGGACAAATTTGATTTCAAACTTGATGAAAAGTTCAATGAGCTTATGACAAAGTACGACGATGCTCAAATTGCAGCAGAAACACAAGCGAAGCTTGCAGAAGACAGAACTTTAGAAAGCGAGTCTGCTGTTCTGAGCACTAAAGCAGTTGCAGAAGAACTCAAGTTGTTGATCGATACTTTGGGTCCGACATTGACTGACTCTGTAGAGAAGATGGACGAGGCTTCAAAGACTGTTTTCAACAGGGTTGAGGACACATTCACGCGGGTTGAGGAAACGCATGCTGATGCGAAAGCCGAGCATCAACTTACTCGAGAGCAAGTGTACAGGACGCTCACCGCCATCGAAGGTATTCAAAGCCAGGCTTCTGAGTACAATCCCAAGTTACTTGACTCCATTAAGGATGTACTGCTTATTGTGGGTCAACACTACGAGCACTCGAAAACGGCTACTGTGGCCATTCAAGAGAAGATCGCAGAAAGACCTGCACCGCCTGAGACACCACTTCTGGCCGAACCACCTCCACAAGAAAAGTACGACGACTCTCCAGTTCACGAGAAATTAGATAAACTAGTTGATCATATGCACGTCGCTGGAAAATCATTCGCTCAATTAGACGCTCTTGACAAGATTCATAAACAGGTGATGGACACCGCGGCCGAGGTGACCGCATTTGTGTCAGCTCAGACTCAACGCATCGCTGACGACCATGAGGACAAAGAGAAGGCAGTGGAAGCCGCAACTATTGCTCTGGAGAAGCGCCTTGCACAGAAGGAGCATATCGAGGAATCTGTTGTCGGTCTACGCGAAGAGGAGGAACGCCTAAGGGAGTCTGTTGCAGCACTGAAGAATGAGCAGGAGAATCTTGCCCACCAGAAAATGCGCCTGTCCGCTGATGTCTCTAGCATGGAAACTGCTCTGAGAATTCGGCGTGAAGAGCTTCATGCTATGGAGGCCCGAGCTGAAGGTCTTGAACGTCGAATCCTGGAAGGCGTCATCGATCATTCGCGTGCGCTTCTCATTTCAAAGTCCAACAAAGGTCGAGATGCGATGAGCCGTAAGCGTGTGCCAAGTCATGCTACTTCGGCGATAGGATCTGTTCTCTCCAATGCTACTTCGAGGGCTTCGAATATGACTCAGGGTGCTGTTAATATGGCTATGGGTGGTAACCGTGCCTTGGTCAATGTGCCCATAAACAATGCAGCTGGCTCATCTCGGCGTATTTTGTCACTCAATCAGATCACACACAACGTCCCCACAGGTGGCTTCAAGCGCAGCCATAGTGTCAAGGCACCTGGAAACCCTGGAGCATTGAGGAAGACGAGTTGGGGCGGATCACTTAGCCAGAAGTATGGTGATCTCAACAAGGAGAACTTGATGTTGAAGGAAACCGAAGAGGATGAAGAAGAAAATACTAGTGAGGCGGAGGTTAGTGATAGTGGGACCATGCGGAGAAGCAGCATAGGCACTACAGTAATGACCACCACTACCGCAACTGGTGCAAGTGAGAGTATCGATGAAGGCACAGAATGGTCTGGTAGTATGGATGGCGATGAGAATTCCAGTGTGGGGCCAGAGCAGTCCGGAATTGTGCTTTACGAAGAGGCAAGCCAGGTTGCTTAGCTCACAGTATTATTTGTTTTGGATGGGGACGGAGGCGTAGTGAATTCTTGTATGTAATTCTTTTTCGTCAACTGGATATTTGTTTTTGGAGGAAAGAAGAATGGAGCCGGGCTTTTTTCTTTCGTGTGTGTGTGAATGGAAGGCGGGGAAGATGCAAATATCGGAGTCTTCTTTGTTTTTATGACGACTTTATGAGTAGTGTTTGTTCTTAGCGATCGAAATGGAATTGCTTTTATTCTTTTGCAATTTGGAATTTGCAATGAGTGCATGATCCTGATTTTTGTGCGTGGTATTGTTGTACTTGCCTTTTTTCCTCCTCCGGCACTAGTAATTAAAGTAGTATCTTCTTCATACTTTACCCTGTTGATGGATAGCCCCTGGGGATGTATAGCAGCCATCCAACTCAATAGATTCGCATTCATAAAGACAAGCAGCTTTTCAACGGTTACAGAAAAGAGAAATCCCACGGAATGTGAACTTTGCAGTAGTAGAAGGAGAATGAAGAATGGCAGGTTTCGAAGTTTTTAGAGAGAGTTTTTTTTCTCGTTCATTTGATGGTTAGACTCCATATCCTGATGGATCATATATTTTATGAGGTTGTTGTTGATCTTTTCGTCGTTCATATCTGAGACAACTGTCTAATATATATAGTGGTTGCTGAATGTTGTTGCATTGGTGCTTGAAGTGTAGAAGGAAGAGAAGGGCTGTGAAGTAAGTGTAAAGAATGAATGTGTTCCTCAGATACTTCTATGCGTTCACTCGAGTATTATAGCTGGAAAGTAGGTATCATTCTCTTATCAACTCCTGCATACATTACTGCACGATGCTTCTTGAAAATAGCTTAATAAAGAGAATCAATTAACTGTTACACATTTGTGTCAGTTCATTCTCAGAGGGCCTTGTGCATCGAACTCATAGAGATTAGTGAACGAATTAAATCCTTTTCTGCACTTGCAGGAATTGAGGAACAATTCCTTGGATGAGTAAATTTGCTAAATCCAGGGAAAGAAGGGTAAGATTGAAAAAAGAAACGGATTGTCACGGTGAAGTTCTCCTTTCGCACTTTTATGTTTGATCCTCGAGGGGTGGAAAACCTTCTAAGTCTCTGGGTCGCCAAACTATGGGGAAATTTGTGCTAAATAGCCTAGGCGAAGAATTTACCCGTATACCAAGCTAGGGGAAGAAAGCTCAAGAATAAATGCCTGCTTCACTGATTTCTCGGCCCCATACGTGAAATCCCAGTACAGTAGCCCATCAGCTGTACATGTAGAGATACCGGCCGTTACACTTGTCATGAATATCTTCTTTCGTCAGCTTACACTTCTAGCTTATTGTTTGGTCGCCTAGAGAGGCTAGAGTCTATAGCCAATAGTCACTTAGCTATTTCAGCCCATAGATCTAATAGAACGCCACGAATAAGCACCCCAAAAACAACTTGCTGGGAGTGTACGAAGTACGTGGCAGAAACAGAGTTTGGGTTAGTTGGGGTAAGGCCTTTTGCTTACAGTACTTCGTATATTACATGTACTTCGTACTGTACTTCTAAAGTGTGGCTGGGCTTGTCCTTCGTACAGTATCAGGGAAACATTTGGTGGTGGCGCAGCTCAGGCGCAGCTCAGATCTGGCGATCAAGACTGGTTTAGGATAAGACGAGTGTTAAGCCACGGCCATTACTGCAATAGGACAGCAAACGATGGCGCACCGCGACACGAGTCGGGAGATCCTGATGATGGAAGCTGTGGCGTCAAAGCATGACTGAGATCTTCAAATATCCAGGGCTTCTTCGCCATCGAAAACGAATAGAGAAGGTAGATGTGAAAATCAGAACTTGGCCATCTTGCATTAGAAAACATCTGTAGTGTATTGGTGGCGGAGACTCAGGTCGAGGCCCGTGAGATTTGCGGTGACCTGGATATAGTATGGAACTGTATCCAGGAACGAGCGCATACGAACAGATGAAGCAATTGAGCAGCGCCAATTACCCAGTTGTGAAGTTCACTCGGGATATTTCCAACCTGTTTCCAGAGATCTACAATAATCGCAATCGTTGCCGAGCTTGTTCGTGGCAGACCAGGATCATACGGATCCCCAGGAACGGGAGGGAGATTTAGATCCCACCGAGCTTTCCGGGGGTCTGAGACATTATTGTCTCCGGCGATACGGTACGGGTCTGCTGGAATATTAATGAAAGTGGTCTGGAACATGATCTTCTTCCTGTGATGAGGTATTATTATTGGTACCACAAAGCGAGGCTGCATACTGATCTGCTATCAGCTCGCCGCTCGGTATCATGGCTCTGGATTATGTCCACGAGCAAGACATTATTGATCGACAATAATGGCGTCCAGTGGAAAGCTCCAAGGGATGTCAGATGGGCATTCGCTTCGCTTCTGCACGGCATCAAAGAGCTAGCTGGAGTCAATATTCGTCTAGACTTGCCTATGGCCGATCTCTTGATTATGGTTCAGCTAAGATGCAGCCACGAGCACACTACCTATCTAGAAATTAAGCTTGTCTCCGAGTTAATTTACAAGCTGTTTTTCATTTCGGCTCTCCTTTGCCAGCTCCTAAGCTGTGCGTGCTGCAATTTTGTACTGTTGTACACACATGTACACTGGCCCATGGTTGTCACGAAAACGGACTTCAAGGGCATATTTGGAAGGGATAGCTTGCCCCTGACAGAAAATGGTGCAAATTGAAGTATGGCGTAGTTCGGATCCATGTCATATATGAACCGATCTGCATTCGAACTTCGGGCTATTCAACGCAACAAACTAGCTCTACGAGTTTGAGTTATTTAAATCAAACACGTGATCATTTTTCATAATCGAGGTACTTCATGTGAGTGCTGAAGTCAACCCGTTTCTGTCTGGATTCCTGGAGCTGCCCGCCGCTATGACCTTGTTGCCAGAGTGGAAATTTGCAAGCCGCTGCTGATCGGTAAGCTGTCTAAGTTGCACCATTCTAAGTCGCGTGCGACCGTTGGACAAGTCTCAGCGTAGATTCTGCCATGAGTGCTGATCTTCAGCATGAGTAATAATAAGCAAGTAGGACGTGACCATACGTGTTCGTAAAAAGCCATCAAAGCAGAATCACTCGTCTGATGCCCGATGGGCTATCTGAGTGTACGCTCCCGCAATATGACGGGTTGCGAAAGGATCCTAGATTATTGCCACCCCAAATAATAAAGAGGTCTAATCAAGTACTCCATCCAATATATATGAATCGCTCTTGATAATCCCTAGATAATCGGAACCGCGTATTCGAAATCCAGTAAAGTTGATTTGTGTTACCATTACCAGACTGCTGGCGCGAACTCGAGACCTTGATATGTTGTGCTATCAGGACTTCTCCACAACAGCAAAGTCTCAAACGGAATAATAAGAACAGCATGAGTCCCAAGGTAGCACAGGCTCTGCAGTGCAGATGCCCGCTCAATATATCAACGCCGGAAACTCCTCTGCAAAACGGATCTGAAGTCTCCCTTCCTGACTCCGGTTCCCTTGCCGTCAGAACATTTGATAGCTGATCATCTGCAGCCAAGAGGCGTGACATTGATTATTATCGAGTTCAGTAAAGTGCAGCCATTGTGGAAGAGGAGGCTTGTCACCAGTGCATGCTGCGTAAATTGGCACTTGCCGAAAGCAGAGCAAGTCCTCTCTTTGAGGCTTGATTCCTGGCTATGTCCATCCCAGTGATGCACTCAACCTTCAGATGGATGTAACATGGAAACATATGATAGGAAAGGAAATGCAGGAGAGGACTTTGTCGTCGACTGAAATGTTCCAGCACGCTGGTTTGACGCGGTAGAAGCGCGGCCAAACTTGATTCTGAACATGGCAAGTGCTCCCTGGCGGCCGCGAGATCGTCAAAGCTTGTCTCTCGAGCTTCTCAGGGAGTTACAAGCACAAGCATAATGCGCCCGAAACATCTGGATTTCACCAATCCTAACAAAATGGCCCTACATGGCTACGTACGCACGAAGATGTTTACCGCCGGTCGCTGGTGGCTGACCCTGTGTGCTAGCTGGACAAGCAACGGAACAGCTCCTGAGCAGTGGCATGACCTGGCATGGTCCTGAATCGTCGAAACTGCTTCTCTGCCGCGTGGTGGTTTTTGGTCTATCGATGCGGCTGCAAGTCCATTTGAGGACGAGGATCAGGATCAGGATCGGGATCAAAAGGAGGAGAGGCTGGTGCTTAGGTTGGCTCCCGTCCCCAGGCTTAGTGCTATTGCTGCGCTATCCACAACAGAGATCGTTCCTCCAGATCGGGTTCGTACAATGCCTTCGTTCCCCTCTCACCTGTACTTCTTCACCGACCCGACATGATACACTTTATTTCGGCGCCGTGATCAGCCCGGATGGGCGCAGAGTGCCGCATTCTCGCATCAGAACGAAGGTTTACATGCAGATGCGGCGTTGCGTGGCATCTCGCAAATGACGGCGAAGGGTCCAGGGCGGTCCTTCATCTTGATTACAGTATTGACAGGCGTTGAAACGGTACCCCAACCCTCCTGTGTGTACCCTTGACGCTGCTCGCTCCCGAGTCTGTGTAAGACCCAGGACTCCACCCCACTGCACTGGGCTGCCAGCCTTACCCGGTTCGATATCCTCGTGCGAGCAGACCGCAACACCGATCGATTCATCTCATCTCATTTCGTCCCAGCCCGCCTATGCTTTCGAGTCCAACCTCGACTATTAATCCGATCCTTGGCTACTGCGGAGCGGGCGAGATGCAGATGACCATACGGGAGAAGGCAGCAAAGTCGCAGTACAGTACTGTACTATAGCCAAGGAACCTCCAGGAAAGTGTAAGCCACACAAAGCCACACACACACATCTGCACTTCAAGAGACAGAACAGCCAACTTGGAGAAGGCGTGCTATCGGGCCATGTTCTCTAAGATGCTCGCATTCTTCTCGACATGTGGGCTCCCAAGCGAGGACAGTGGCGAGGGAGTCGTACAATGCGAACGTGGTACAAGGCATCATGTAAAACTATTCGCTGGGAGACTTGGGAGCATCAGCCCGGGCACAGCGCAAGAACAATAGCCCTTCTGGTGCAGGGAATTGTGTTGACTGGATACCTACCCAAAGTGACCTAGCGACCTTGTGCATCGGCGGCGGAGAATCACAGCTTCCGGAATATATATATCATTTCCTACCTAGGTACTCCTAACAAGTCTGGATCCGCATTAGGCCATGACGCGCCGGTCGTTGACGCTGTATTCTTCCCTGCTGCATCGCTCCAGCTTACCTCGCACAGCTTGCGAGCCCACTCGTAAGAAAGCCATGCCAAAAAATAAAAGGTTGAACATAAATAGATGATCACAAGTCATATTATTGCCATTTGGGTGCCACATTCATGGTGGGAAGTGGTGGTGGTGTTGGTTTTGGTCAATGCAAGAGCAGCTTGTTTTTTTTTCTTTTCTCGGAAATACCAGCCACAGTGGTGACGATTGATCACTGTGGATCATTTGACATTTGATTTGAGGGGAGATGATCAGGCCCTTCATACCGGAGGAGGCGCTGCTTACGTTTTCTCTATGTTGTTATTGTTTCCCAAGGGCCGGCCCCAAAAGCAGCAGATCCCAGTGATACAGGGCGATTTTGGGCCAGAACGAGCTACGTGCCCGTTGTGGAGACTAAGCGGGGGAAGAGCAGATCACTTGTGTTTCAGGGTGGAGAATTTTGGCGGGTCAGGACCAGGACCAAAGACGAACGATCAGGATCAGGATCAGGATTTCAAGATCGACCTATGCCGGAAGAAGCGAGAGAGAGAGACGGAGAGAGAGAGAGCCCTTGAATAATATAAAGCCCATCCCAGTCACGACCCCCAATGAGCGACAGGACAGAACAGGATAACAGGGGCATGCTAGAGCACAAGTGTTATAGCCCTGCACTTCCTTAATATTCTCCCACCTCTAAGAAAATTTTACTCTTGCGGTACGGTCTGTCGTACGTGTGCCGCAGAGAAAACGAGTAATCGAGTAAATAATGTAAGTAACGGGAAGACATGCAGCTAAGACTTCTAAGGGACTGATAAGCTACAGTACTTCGTACGAAGGTATGGAAAGAGCATGGAAAATAGTGGAGCTGGTGCACGGAGCTAGACAGGTAAATCACTAGAATAATAGAATTTCAGGGACCAGACTGTCAAGGGAGGGGATAGCTTGTTCCTCTTCCCGTCATTCTCGGCAAGCTCTCGCTACAAACTGCACACTGTACGAACACTGGACTGGCAAGCGGGCATGAAAAATAAAGCGGCGGCTACTTCTGCTCCTTCTAAAGCCAAGATGTCTCCGAGGCATTGTTTATACTCCGCTTGCCTCTTCAACCTCTAGCTGCTCTCTCCTTGGCCATGCCAACTCACATATCTCTAACAATAATGTCAGTATCATCCGCCATCTCATCTCTGAAGCTTCTCACCGGGCCCTCCTCCTTGGAACGACAAAGCTACTTACTACTGTACCCGGCCCATCCCAGGCCATCGAATGAATGATGGTTCAGCCCCAACGCCAGCCCTCACCCTCACCCTCACCCTCGCCCTCGCCCTCGCCCCCAGGCCTTGTGGGCCCCTAGTCTAGCTTCCTTTACCATACTTAGTACTACTGTACCCGCTACCCACTATCCAGAATCCAGAAATCCACTAATACGTTCTTTCCCATGGTGGGCCGCCATACACCATACCAGCATCTTCGTCACGCACCACTCACTCAGTGGTCATTGCCACTGGTATTTCGGATAAGGCGCGCCTCTAATCAACTCGATGGCTCAGAGATTATTGACCTACCTGTACATTGCTTTGTTCTAGAGGCTCCCAGTCCCTCGAGGTTCCAAAAACTTAGTTTCACAAAATCCTGGCCTCCTCAACCTGAAGTCAAAACATTCTGATATTAGGGTTGATCCTACAAACCTATCCGCTACGCCTACAGTACAACAAGCTCTAGAAAATGACAAGTATGGATACATGCTTTCCTGTCCAATTCTTGTAATATCAGCCCGCCATTTTTTACCCCTCTATCGGTTGAGCAGACTGTGTTCTGCCGTTCCTCATATCGACTTGGAAACGAATTGGTTCCGTAGCCTTTCATTCAGCCTTTTCGTTCACTGGCTGATGAGTGGAACGTCGTCCCTGTATTATTTCACCCAGTCCTGTCACATACCGCTGATCCTGCCCTCTTATTCGATAATCCGAGGTCCTTAGCATCCGGCCTGCGTACAACCATCCGCAAAGAGATCGTCCTTGCAGTCAAGCAACCGTCAACAGCCCAGATCTAGAAGGATTCCTGGGAGCCTCATATGATTCGTGGACAGCAAATAAGCTCCACACAACCGCGCGACCCATTGCCATTTCCGAGCCCCGTCTCGCCTGGACTTCTTTTATATACATTCAAGGTAACTATACTAATGTCCATATTACGGCGCACGGTATCCTTCTTGGAGATGTATATGACCAGTCTGGGGGTTACTCATTGATCTACATAAACGTGTCGACTCCCCACCCTTCCACAACCTCATTATTTCCGACACTTGTATTTTTTCTTCTCTAGGTCATATACCTACCTTCATCCCTTCATGTTTATCTTCTTCTTCATCTTCTTCTTCCTCTAGTTCAATTATACTTTCTCGAGATGTTGCTCACTATTAAACAGCCAGCACATCACAGCTACAAGTCTTTCCATGACTATACTCCGCCTACACCACCCTCAGCCTCTCGTTTCTCACCTGCGGTGGCCTCTGCAGGACCATCCTTTCCCCCAATACCCGCCACCAGCAAGACTCTTCCTCCTCTGCCAGCAACTAAGCCCATATCAAGGCCAATGTCTACACCCCACCGAGGCTTGCCTCCGCCCGGGGTCATGACATTGCCTCCTCCACAACAGCAGCAGCAGCAACAGCAACCACATCCACCACCAATAGTTCAGCCACCTCTGATGGGTCAGCTTCCAGCTCCTCCACAGCAATGGCAAGGTGCTGAAGAATCTATGAGAAACTGGCTGCATGCTAAAGCCGAGGAAGATAAGCGGAAGCAGGAGGAGGAGAAGACAAGGCAGGAATCCTTACGGCTTGAACAGCGTAAGATTGAGCAAGACATGCTGCGGACGTCATTGTCGGGGGGCATTCCACCGTATATGATCCCTATGGTATTTGCTGGAATGGGAGGAGGAAATCTTCCCAATGCCAGCTTGGAATGGGCTCAACACTACATGGCACAGGCACACCAGCTACAGCAGCAACAGCAAATCCAGCAGCAACAACTCCCTCCTGCCCAGTCACAGGCATCCCCGGAGCAGCTCCAGCGGCGGGACTCTCGCGTAATTTCTCAGCCACTTGGAACACAACACAACCCGGCACCAATGACCGTACCTTCGACACCAGTAGGTCCTGCGGGCTCACAGCAAGTCGCTGGTTTCCTGCCGAGCTATCAGATGTCACCCGCATCTCGAAGTCACTCGACTCTTCAAGGACAGGGGATTATTGTCAGGCCGCCCCAAACGTCTCACTTACCTCGGCTGAATACGGGGGAAATGCATATCCAACCACCTCCCCCAGGTCCAAGCATGCAAATGCTACCAGGCCAATCAAGCCACCCACTGCAGCAAACGCAATCCGCTCAACAGCAGGAACAGCACTCATCTCCGTCGATATACTTTCACCACTGGCAGCCGCCGACAACACAAGCGGGCACTACCAGCAGTACCAATCAGCCCACGACTCCTTCAGGCAAGCATTAAAGTTTTCTTTTGTTTCAACAGGGCGGCGCGTTAATGTCAAATGCAGATCACGCTTCATCCCCGAAGAAACGCAAGGCTACAGGACCGCAACAAGCCGCACCCCCGCCGACCTCACAGCCGCAGTACACATCACCACCGTTCTCGCAGACGGGCTCGTCGGTGTCGAACACCCCGTCTAGCCGACGCCGAGGCCATTCGCGGCAAAGAAGCGACCTCTCAGCTCGTGGGCTGGACTCATATGGACGACCTCTGAGCCGTCATCGTCCAGAAAGTAGCCTCACCGGTCAAGGGTTCCGAACATCACCACCTACTCATGTTAGTGAGCAGCAGCCACAGCATCAACAACCACCGGCATCAACCGAGCCTCGTCAGCGGTCAGGAGGGTCTCATCCTGTCTCGTCCTTGTTGGAACAGGGTTCGCGGCCACATTGATCGCAACCTCAATCTCAACAACAACAACAACAAAATGCACAACAACAAATGCAGAGTTAACCGGCGGTATCCGGTAGGCCGGGAGATGAGGGATGAGGTATGAGGGGGAATGAGAGGTTACATTTCTGATCTGGCCAGCCTTATCAAGCGAGATGGGGGATGAGATTAGGGATGTTTCAAGATGAGTTCATATGGGGCCGCCCCGACGCTAAGGACCAACCCCTTATAAGCGAGATGATTAAGCAATCTGGGATTGCGCTTCCAAGAAACACGAAACGAGAGGGAATTCGTATGACCGAGATGAGATTGACTTTTTGCTTTACATTCCGACACTTTGAAAATTCAACCGGCTTGGAGAGATCGGACGAGATGAAACGAGATGAGGATGAGATGCGATGCGATGAGAGGAGTTTGCTTTAACCTCCTTTTCTGCTGTGGAGTCATTTTGAAAGCTCCTCATTTTGGCGATTTACACGATACCCATTAGCTGCGTGCTTCAGTGTTGGAGGACCTTTCCCCCCTGCTTCCCCTTCATTCTTCCCCCTAGCTTTTGGCGACTAGCTAGTCACATCATAAGCTTGTACTGTACGGCTTGTACATTATCTTCTTTTTATTTTGGTGGGCCTGGCCCCATATTGTATCATACGTTTAGTTTTTGTTCTCTTTCCTCGGGAGGATTAGAGGTTTGGATATTAGCGTTCCCCCGTCATATTCCGCTCGGCGCCTATTTGGCACAGGGTGTCTAGTTACGTGGGTCGGCTGAATGTGATGGGGAAAGTGTTTTGTATATATATACTTTGGATTCGTGTCTGGCGCGGGGAGACGGACTGGGGGCATTTACTACGGGGTTTACACTGGTTTGGAGAAAAGAAAAGCATCGAATATGGATATATTCTGTCTGGCCGGAGGGAGACCAGGTTCTCTAGATTGAAGATTAGCTCCTCCATGGCATAGCTGGAAGACCTGGAGCAAAAGAAGAAGAAAAAACATCTCACCGAGAGAGGAGAGCACTTTCAATCAAAGTATTTCTCAGTACATACATTACCTTCTTCTTGTCCAACCAGAAAATACACGTCCTATTCTAGAAAGACGCATGGAATTAAACAAACTATTCCCACCTCATTGCAACTATGTATGTGCAGAAATGGCATACAGTACCCATGCTAACCATCCATCTCCATCATACTCTGTCGCGGGAGTTTCTTTTTCTAGATGAAACCTCCAAGCCGTTCGTTCCCACCTTATGATGATACCATACCATACCTGCTTATATCATATCGTGTCGTGTCCTATCGTATCGTATCATATCATATCGTGTCAAAAAAAAAAAACTTCGGAACCCTTCCGTGATATGATGAAATTATCAATGTGGGGGAGGGGTGGAGGAGCGGAAACGGATGGAAATTTAAGGTACGAAGTATGTACAGTACATACAGTAGCTAGCCTTGTTTTGTGGGTGCTTTGAATTTCTGCTTCATGTGTGTAGTGATCGGTAAGGAAAGGAGAAAAGCGGGTGATGATTGATTATACTGTACATGGATGCGTTTCCCTTCTTTGGGGTTGTCTATCGTTCATTATTATTGTTATTATTATTATTGCGAAGTGAGAAGGGAGGAAGGAGGAATCATGATCAGTGCACGTTTGATATATTATCCCCCGCGATACAATATCGATGCGTATGCGATACGATAGCGGCTCTTACTGTACGAAGTACTGTAATTTACATATATCCCAGGGTTATGTATTATGAACAGGGCAGGGAGAGGGACTGTAGGGAGGAGAGAGAGAGGTTAGATAGCGCACGGATGGGATTAGATCTAGAGATGTGAATGTGGATGTGGATGTGGATTTGAAGATGTGGGATGGGGGTTGTTTCAGTACTAATGTAATTGCGAATATGTACGAAGTATCGTGCTTTGTACGGTAATTCTTTGCGATTGATGGATTTTTGTGGGGTTTGGGTCGGTTTAACGTTTAGGATTTGTGGAAGTATTCGTATGAAGGTACTTGCTTGAGGAGGGGGGTTGGCACGGATGTTTTGGTGTGAGCTTATTATTAATATAAGGGTCATAGTATTCGCGGGTTATAGGATGACGATGTGATATGATATGCACTGTATGTATGGAGAGGTAGGGGTGAGTACTATTCTAGATGTTGAGATGATGAGGAAAACTTGCATTGAATGGAAAGAAAAGTTGTATTTCTTCTTCTTCTTCTTCTTCTTCTTTTGACATGAATATCCTCAAAACAAATGAAAAAAAAAAAAAAAAAAAATACACAATTATTAAAAGATTTTCTATATATATCCAGTATTAGTCTAGTGATATTCATGAGAGTTGCGGAATGCACGATTCCTTAACATCTCTGCTCCGCGTTTGATCGATGCAGGGGTAAGGAGCTCGAGACCGGGTGTATGATTTCCAGAATTATAAAGGTTTAATTTGCGGGTATGTACATGTACATGTAGTGATCGAAAATGCAGGTAATGTTTTTATGTTGATGTGGAAATCAGGTATGATCTTTGAGTTGGGAAGAACTATTTGGATGACTTTTGTTAAAGTCGTCGTACGTTACAATAAACTGATATTTGCAGAGACATATATAGCATGGAAGAGAGTAAGTACCATCTCCAGGTTCGATGCATACGTACCGTGATCTTTCAGTGAGGAAAACATGGGCTGAAGATATGCAGAGTAATAAACCCAGGAGATGCGAGTTTCTGCAAAGAGCTGGAGGCAGAGTATCGATTAGCTGCTCAACAGAAAACTACCTCCGATCTCTTGAGTAGCTTTCCCCCGGGATTTCAAGGAGGAAAGACAAGAACGGCCGCGGAAGTGAGTGGCGAAGGACGACGAAATCAACACCTCGTCGTCGAAATCGTGCAATTATAGATGCTTTCGGAATCCGTTGCATCCGTCCGAGGATTTTAAGGAGCTAGGTGTATCATAATACTGATTGATAGTCTCCACTTGGATTAGTCTTTTGACAACACACTACTTGCCTAATCTCTATAACATGGGAGTTGGTTACACTGGATATATATCTGCTGTTTGGTGGAGATGGAAAGCATAGAAATATGAGAGGCAGCCAACTAGTTGCGAGCAGTGACTTGTACTGCATCGACTTCGCTCTTCACTTCTACTCGTGAGAGGATGTGTGTTGGGGAGAGACAAGAGTGCAATATAGAGCATAGAAAACAAGGCTTGACCAGTGTCAAAGAGGGAGGGCACAACTGTTACTATTCGTAACGATCGAAGGGCATATCATATGCACGGTGAAAGAGATCTTGAGAGGTCGCGTAAAATGGAAGAGGCACTGGTACTGAAGGCTTGAAAACACATAGGTTTTAACAACAAAAACAACATAACGTCCTCTATTCCCCCCCCCCCCCTTTGTCTCTAACTAGTGAGACCTACCGACCTGAACGAGAAAAAGATGAGCTCGATCACCGCAACCTTATTTCCATGTGCTACCTCACCCCTGATTGCCCAAAACACCGGCACGTATTTCCAAACCCACTCAGACCTACTTCTTTCCCATCTTCACTGCTACTCTCTTTCCAACCCACTCATCATTCCCATTCGCCAAATCCTCAGCCATGAAGTCGGCCACTTGTTCGTACTCTGCATTATACTCCATAATGATCATGTAATACAAATTTATGTACGGCCCAATGATCGGTATCCTCTCTAACCATGTCTCCTTGTATCCCGGGGGGTAGGTAGCCCCCACGAGCAAGTTATGCCGACGAGGAGCGTCAAGGGGTTGGTAAACACCTTGTTTTGGATCCGCGGGCGACATCCACGCGACTGCAAACAAGGACCACCGCAGTTTCGAAGTCGGAATTGCTTCCATTACGGCACTTGTAGCCTCATGCTGGGCCCCGCCCCTCTTTGGTATGCTGACGATTCCCAGAACACTGGTCAGTCATGGTGTGCACAGAAACTCAAAAAAAAGGTTGTTTGCTGAAGGGGGGTACGCTGATACTGTACTGACTAGTCTTGAATGAGCCACCGTGTTCCAGGATACTTCATGATGCCCAACCCAGCCGTTATCCACGCTCTCAACGATCGACCCGTCTCGTGCTCCACCTCCAACGCGGCATCCGAAACGGCCGTTGCAATTTTGGGGAGGACGTACTCCTTCCACGGCAGCACTTGGTTCCCGGCGACATCCACAATCGCTTCGATATCGTGATCCAGCATCGCTTTCTTCAAGGCCGCAGAGTCCGTCGCATCTCCGATGACAATTGCACTCGCACGTTCTAGTAGCTCGGCAGAGATGAGGGAGCGGAGCTTCGAGATGTTGCGGACGTAGATCGTGAGGATATGCTGGTGGGCAATGAGGGCTGGAATCAAGCGTCGACCCAGATTCCCTGTTCCGCCGAGAAGGAGAACGCGCATCTTGTTGGATTCGCGGGGGCGATGATTATTGCGAGGTAGTAGGATGGAAACTATAACGGCGACAGCTGGCAGTGCCAGAGTACCGATATTTATCTTCTCACATGGTGTAGGTGCTGGGTGAGGTACAGTAAGTGGTTGGAGGTTGAATGTTGGAACGCCGAAGACCTGATTCTCGGTGTTGGATTGCCAAGACCGACATTTTCCCCCTTTCCGCTCGCTTCAAGTGCAGCACTGTAACCTTACACTTAATTCGCATCGGCGTTCATCATGGGAACCAGATAAAATTCCATGTCAACGCTATGTTCGTTCTATATCTTATCCTGCTTTTTCTCCTCTTGCAACTTTCCTCGAAGAATCGTACGCGGTAACTTTCCAAATCAAATGATGGTGTCTTGTTTTCACCCCTCTCTTCTCTCACTTTCTCATGCATATGGATTGGACGCACTAAGAAGTCATGACTTGACCCTCATCAATACCACTCACACCAATGACTTATTCCACAAATTAGTACGAGTTCGGAAAGCCTGTTGGATATTGTGTCATTTTCGTCGGCATTGGCTGTCGTCTAGGCACATGGCCTCGCCAAGCGCATATGCATGTCAATAATAAATAAGAACGTCGGAATTTTCCCCTTGCGCAGTGTATACGAAGTTATAGAAACATACCTAGCTTCTGTACGCTATTGACAAACCAGTGGCTGACTTCCTGTGTCATTGATCAGTGCTCTCTCCACATTGATACTATGATTTGAGGGAAAGTTATGGAATGTCTTCGTGTGCGATGCTTGCGGTGGAGTAAATCTTTTTCGATATGATTTACATTCACCTAAATACAAGCCCTCCAAAATGTGTGTGCCCAATGTTCATCTCATCCCTATAGCACTACAGGTACCAATAAACTGTCATGACCTCGAGTGGCCCAGCAACTTTAATTAGTCAAACGCAACCAGTTGCGTTCCGAGTCCAACACAGAATCAGTAAGTAGCTTAACATTTCCGTACTCCCTCCGCGAATTCTCCCTTATTCATCCCTATACAGGTGTAAACATACAAGCAAAGAAAATCCACGCAAAGAAATACATCACTCAAGCACACAAAGTTTTCCTCAAAAACTCCACCTGTCTCCCTGCATTGCTATCAAAGTTCGACCCAGAATAACCATCAAAATGCCCTCCAGGCAAGAGATGCAGCTCTTTCGGCTCCAGAGCCCGTGAGAACGCCTCTAGTGCGAGATCTGTTGGGGTCAGGACGTCGTTCTGTGCAACTGTCATGAGCAGGGGTGCCGGGCTGATATGGTGAATGTGGGCAGAAGGATTATATTCGCGGAAAGCTTCGATTCTGAGTTTTTCTTTAGTACTGTTGATACTTGGTGTACGGCAAGTTAAGAGGGGTAATGGAAAGCTCTATGATTGGATTTTCTGTCATGGGAAACTTTTTTTTAAAAGAAAGAAAAGGAAACTTCGAGATGCATATCCGGAAGGACTGGACCTACGTTTTGATTGTACATTCATTCTTCCAGTTACTTTTCTTGCCCCATGCAGTAAAGAAGTCATAGCTATCGGCGGTGGGAAGAGCAGAGGGTTTGAGTGGATCAGCATCAACTACGGGCAGAGTACCGGCATCTTTTCCTGCGGCTCGAGCAAGACGGTCTGTTTTAACCTGTTATCATATATCCGAATCATGGCATAGAGGATATATTTGAACTTGCCGTCTTGAAACATCTTATTGAGTCCGGCTACGAAATCCGGTCTGATCAACCGATGAAAGTTGGCCCATCCATCCACGCACGGTACCTGAGAAAGCACCACCTTGACACGCTTATCAACAGCACCAACCCAGAGGACATGGCCGCCGCTATACGAGCTGCCCCAGATCCCGATCTTGTCGGGATTGACCTCGCTTCGTGATTGCGCGTAGGTGATGGCGTCTGAGATGTCGCTGGTCTGGACTGCGGGAAGGATTTCGTGGCGCGGGCTGCCAGGTTTGTGGTCACTGTCGCCGAATCCTCGATTATCGTATACGAGACAGGTTAGGGAGAGATTGGAGGTGAAGTGCTCGGCGAAGGTGTTGAGATCCATCTCTTTTAATGCTGAGAAGCCGTGTGACATTACGAGACATGGGAGGGGAGTGCTAGATGCGTTTGCTGGTGTGTAGAACCAGCCGCGGAGAGTGACTCCATCCGAGGTCTTGAATTCAACGTCCGAGTGTGGCATTGTCGCAGGAATAGGTGTTGATACTTTTAAGAATGTAGAGGTTCCTGCTTTTGAGGTCGAGTTTGTTTATTACTTTTGGTGGAGAGGTGTTGCTGCGGTTTGTGTACCGCAGGTGCAACCAGGGATTTTAATACTAATTATGCAGATATGATCGAAGGTTGTAGAATCGCAGAAAGACGTTGTGTATACCACCATCAATTACTATATGAACATAGCATACATAGGTAGTAAATTTCCAATCAACATATATCAAGTGAAGAAATACGTGGTGACATGAAGTAGATTTAAGCAAGTAGGCAAGATGGAAGGAATATGAGCTGCGGGGTTGGATGCGGGGAAACCACTTAGAACGTACGAGCTAAGTTACATAGGGATGCCGTACGGTACGTGCTATATCACTGGGCCGGACGATCGGCGAACAGCAAAATCAAAGTCACCATAGATTGTTTCATAGCTAAGCACAATTTTTATGTTCATCTGGTCTCTGGATTTGTATCCCCCCTTCCCCATGCTTCACCTCGGCAAAGTACCCCTGAGTGTATTGATTAACCGAGCTCGCTAGAGGGCCTTTCCTCGCCATGGTCGCTGATTTTATCAAGATAGCGGTAGCTAAAATTTGATTATTGCTCCTCTAGACATCCAGGCGATAATGAATCTACATGGCTTCCTTTTTTCTGACCAGAGAATATCCATACTCGGGTTAAATCGTCAAATTTTACATCTTCAAGATGGAAGATGATGAATTGATTGAAAAATGACCCTCCACACGACATGAAGCAATGAATCAAAGGACAAGATAAAGGTGCAGAGAATTGATGGTCATGAATATCGTAGCTTGGTCAAGTTCTTCAATTTCCCATTCCCAATCACTACTTCTTCCAAGCCTCATTAGCCTTGTCATGAATGTCCTTCACCAGGCTGGCATCGATGAACCTCTTCTCAACACTCATGCCTTCTGGGAAATTTCCAATTTCAAACTCCCACATCTCGTCTACTTTTTCCCTCTTAGCATCGAACTTGATCCACTTCCATCCTTTTCTCGGACCATCCCTCCCCATTCCAGCTTCCTCTTCCTTCCTCTCCCATCCCTGTAGTGCTGCTGGCACGTAAGGTTCCAAGCGATGATTCAGTTGTGCTTGTTGCCTATAATGCACACTCGGATGGATTCGCTCGACTGTGTACCATTGCTCCTCGATAGGGATCTTCTTCCCGGTCTCATTATGAAAATTGGGCTCACGCTCCTTGGGGAAGGCCATGAGCCAGTAGAGTGAAGTATGGCTGTCGTCGATCTCGCCGAGACCATATGATGCGGGTAGAACCTTGTTCGTCGTGTCCGAGATGAAATTCTTCACAAACTTCGGAGCATTCCAGATAGACCACCCCGCCTCAGGAGGCGGGCTCGACTCTGCCATTCTCTTAAATTCAGCGATTTGGCCCGCGAGCGCGCTTTCCGACAGAGCGAGATGAGGTCGGATCCTGTCAAGCATCCAGGCATAGCTCACAGAGGCAAGCTGCTCTCTGTCACCCTTTGGATTCTTGCCTACATTTGCCGAGCTACCGCCGCCAACATTAATATGCGCACCTGGGAACCAGCATTGACAAAGAGCTGTTTTAGGCTTCTGGCGGGGTCCATCGGCGGGACCATTGGGCTCTATGAGAGGTGGTGGTCTGAGTTTCCAGATCGCAGGAGCGAATGATTCGCGGCGCTCGTCGAGGGCGAGAGCTTGGTATGCAAAGAGAATTTCTTCGAAGTTGTTAGCCTGGGAGGAACGCACGAGAAGAGTTTGGGGTGTTGATTGATGAGGAGCGGGTGAAAGGAATGATCCACGAAACTTACGATCATTGAGAGAAGTATCGTAAAATTGGTAGGCTTTTTGATCGGCTTTGTGCCACTTGAACCAGTGACCAAGATCAGGTATACCAAGAGCACCAACGGTATCCCAGACGCCAATCACTTGAATCTTGATGTCACTTGAACTTGTAACGGCATGCTCGCCACTATTGGTGAAAGCTTTCCAGGCCGGGAACTCATTGAAAGACTGCTCGACACCGTCCTTCCTGTGAATGTAATCATTGTACAATGCAATGAAAGTTGGCATAGAAGCTGGCTTCAAAATTCCGAGTTGGCACACAAGTCCGGCTGTCGCTCGAACTGTGTAAGCGCCACGTGAGAATCCGAAGAAGAACAGTTGGTCGCCGGCCCTGTAGTTGTTGGCGAGGAAGTTGTATGCCTCAAGAATATTCTCGATCAATCCAATTCCCAGACCACCTGTATGTTCATATCAGCTCATTTGTTGTGGGTAGCAATTATTATGTCCCGCTCTTACCTTGTCGCTTTTTCTCGGTGTCGCCGATATCTCCCGTACCAATACCAGCATCGTAGTAGACGACTTGCTGCCACTCCTTTTCATGGAAATCTCTACCGGCGTTTGCAAGAACCCGACTTAATCGAGTCACGTTGGATGAACATCCCTTTGACGGATCCAAGGATGTTGCTGACTGCCAAGTTCCATCACAACAGATGACAAGCCTCTTAGGCCGGGCATCGACCTCCAGAGAAACGAAGGTCTTGTCGTAAGTTGGGGCCATGATGATGATGGTGGGCAAGGAAATAAGGAATCTCTAGCAGAGGGACCAAGCCAGTGCTTATATACTTCAACAAGCGACATCCCAGGCCAATAGATGTAATTCTTCTTTGCACATATTTACTAGCCTAATAAAGACAGTTTGCAGGAGCTGAAATTCCTAATGGTCCAGACATGTCTGAGTTCAGTCAGCCTCGAAGGCGCGGCCCGCGCCTAGGGCTCGAAGTAGTTCGCTTCTCGCATCCTATATCCTCTTCATTGGAGGCTTTTGGAGCTGCTACTACTGTACTCGGGAATATATTTTCGGCGTGGAGATTGCTGAGTCCCAGGCTCCTCAAAGCGGAATATCCATTGCCTTTTCCGGTATTGAATCTTCCAGCTTTCAATATTGACAGGCTATCATAGCAGCTGAGGTGGGTCGCCGGACGCTAGCTCATGGTATTTTGTACTTAAGAGGTAATTGTAGTCGCGTTCAACTACTCGTACAAGATACACAGGTACCATCGTCGTAGGATATTGCAGTGAGCTTATAACATGCCACTGTTTGTGAACAATATAGAAAGCTTGGAGGAAAAGTACGAAGTACCACCCGAAAAGGGAGACAGGTTCAGGTTGCCCGAAATAGGATTAGCGAGTCAGAACGCCACTGAGTGTAAAATATGGAGCAAGGGCTACCCCTATAATCCTCAGTCCATGACCGTTGAGTTATCTTGCCTTGAGCTACAATAACAATAAACCAGCAGTATCTTGGAGGTAGGCTTTGCCCACAAACATATCAGGTCTTCACCGTGCCACAATGTGGGGGCGCAAGAATATACGGTAGGTAGGAAAGAATTTCCAGGGCTGCATTCGCAGTTTGTACCTCCCTAACGAGCCTCTCTTATCATCCTCGAACAATTTCTGTTAGTTGTCTTGTAACTGTCGATCAACTCTCTGCTAATTATCTTTGTTCTCCTACATTCAACTTCTATTGGTAGAAGCAAATGCCGAAATACAGTTTTACAATCGGTAGATATGTCTCGTTAGCCCTCCACAATCGACAACACTGAAGACACTGCGAACTCTACATACGAATCTGTTATTGATACCATCAGCCCGCGGGAAAGGCAAGCCGACTTGGACTCCAGTATCAACACACCTCACTTCAACAGGGATAAAACTTAGCTAGGAACCATTGTCGATGAAGCTACTACTGGTAGAACGTCGCAGAAGGAGGAGAGCTGTGTCGAGAAAGGTGCCTTCGACCACCCACTGCTCAAAAGCAATTAGACTAGATGAATCGACCACGAGAGGCGGGTTTGGATGAAAGCTGGTGGCTTGAAGCTCTGTCCTATATACCAAGAACGGCTACGACCCAATGAATCCACCAGGAGCAAAGTCGAGAAGTTAGGGTGGCCCGGATGGACCCCTGAAATACCAGATCATAATTTTCTTGGATGCAAGTTTCTACGGGGTTCAATATCACAGCAGAAGTGGGGATGTTGTGCCCAAGTTGGGGTACTTGACCAGAGGGATTGCGAAAGAGCGGCGGCAAAACATGGAAGGGGATAAGAATCACCATTTTACAGTATGATGATATGGAGATATAATACTCCGCGCTGTGGCTCTCAGAGGTTTCTGCAACGCAATACATTTACGTCAGAAAGCAAACTTACTAGCCAAGTGGGCATCGTTACATATGTTATTTTTTTTCTACTTGCCACTATAGATTGTCCTCAGGTCACGCAGCCCAGCAGGGTATACCTTTTACCAGTCGATTCCAGCTCTGATAGCTCCCAGCACCTCTATCTGCGTTGCAATTCTTCTGCATATTACTCACTCTTCGTTTTTTCCTTCACTCTCGCCATCCAAAAATTACACACTGAATTAGATTGAGGTCCTAAGTAGGTAGCACAAGAACCTCTCATGGCGGTAGCTTGCATTTGAAGATAGTTCCATGAACACTCGAGTGACCATGAACGTTGTTATTGACGTGTCCGTGGAGCACCAAAGGAGGTTAGAATCTATTTACCTCCAATGGTCGCCATCTCTACCTCAATTCTCCCAAGCAGCATCGAGCTATGTCAAAATGCAACCTATCAAGGCAAGACTGTCATTGAAATCTATAAAGTAATCAGACAAGGCGCTCGACACTCAAAGCTGAAGCATATACTCTGTACCCGAACCAGTAACATCTGAAAAGTACACAGTTTAACATGCGTTCCTTCTACCTGTGTTTCCCTTTGATCGTCCTTCTCGTCGTCACACCAACACAATCTCTTCCAGCCGATCTCATCGAAGACAATCTTTCAACCCTCCACACCACCGCTCTCCTCCCCACACCCGACGGGACCTGCGGCGGCATCACAGCTTACACCTGCACAGGCAGTCACTTCGGACCCTGCTGCTCCTCCTACAATTTCTGCGGCAATCTCACATCCCACTGTCTCCCATCTCACGGCTGCCAGCCCCCATTCGGAATCTGCGTCGATGCATCCTCGAACATCTCAACGCCTAGCCTGGACGGACTATGCGGCGGCGCAGTGACGTGTGCGGGCGGTGCTTGGGATGGAGCTTGCTGCTCCAGCTATGGATTCTGCGGACTCACAGACGCATTTTGTCTTGTTGATAAAGGCTGCCAGCGCGGACTGGGCAGATGCAGAGTTGTCACAGTGGACGGGACGTGTGGTGGAACAAATGATTATGTTTGTACGGGGAGTAAGTTCGGCACATGCTGTTCCGAAGCAGGATACTGCGGCTCGGGCCCACAGTACTGTGGACTGCGATGTCAGGGCCAGGCAGGTCTTTGCCTGTCTCCGAGTGTGGATGGCACCTGTGGTTGGGATAGGGGCTATACGTGCCTGGGAGCGAAGTTTGGACCATGTTGTTCTTCGTATGGGTGGTGTGGGAATACAACGGGGCATTGTAGTGTCAAGGCAGGGTGTAATGAGGGATCGCTATCGAATCCACATTTGGGGGTTTGTACGGAGCTGTGAGGTGGTGAGAGGGCAGAACGGTTTGTGGATGGAGGGAATGTAATTGCTGTGAGGTCAGTAGTTTCATGCTCCTCCAGCGTACCTAAAAAGTATGTATCAAAATTAATGCTGGCTATCTGTGGCTTTGCTGCCACTAGATCTTCTTCTCGAACACCACTCCTATCAGCCAAAAGTCTAGTCGGTAGAGAATCTTTAGATGATGCACATTCTCGTTAAGCAGTCCATGTCACGCCCGAGAACCTATTGCTGAACTACCTACACCCCAATATCATTCTCCGCACTGTCCGCAGAATATATTATACTCACTGGCGTAGGAGCTGACGTCTAAGCAGTGAGTAAGTAGAGTAGACCTTGCAAACAAAATCATATGTACAGATGTTCCATAATCTTATATCTCATCTCAATAATTCAAAAGTTCAGCAACTTACCTCTCTTCTATAGTCTATAGTCATGAGATCTTTAGTAAATATGATAAAACATTCAACGATTATTTTAATCCTTAAGAAACCACCCTGGTGAAGCAGTGAAGTAATCATTCTAAACTAACTTTTAGAATCAACATATCTATTCCTTCCAAGTTCCTACCTCTACTTAATACTGTACTGTATTACTGTACTCTCGATCTGGATCCCAATCTAAATCTAAACCTAAATCCTAAAACCATAGATAGAATAAGGGAAAATAACCCCTTATACAACATGCAATCAACCTACTCTTCAGGCGCACTAACACAACACAACACAATACAACAAAACCCCTAGCCTTTTGAATTTTCTAAGAACAAGTACTTTAACCTATATACCAAAAACGCCTTAACCACCACTCCTCACACCACATCACCCCAAACCCGAACCCAAACCCAAACTCAGTCCCAGTACTCAAGCAATAGATAAGATAAATAACATGTACAAAGTAGACTCACACTCAACTCACCCCAAGAGAGCCAACCAACCCCAACCCACGCCAACCCACACCAAATAATACCAAACCTCCGCTCTAATACAATAAACACTAGCTTCCGCTATATCGCCAAATCCAACAATTAAGTACACAGCAAGCCTCGAAAGCACCCAATCCACTCCACCTTTCTCAAGCATATTTGCATACACCACCCACCTCAATTACAATCATGTCAACCAACCCCACCACTCTAACCCATCTATCCGAAACTTTCGTCATCAGCTGCGGAACAATCACTCTAGACCCACCCCAAGCCAAAATGCTCCTCATCCGCTGGAAGCAAAACGGCGAAGTGTTTCTCCCCAAAGGACGCAGGAATATTGGCGAGACGCTAGAAGATGCCGCTGTACGAGAGACCTATGAAGAGACGGGCGTGCAAGTCACTCTCCTTCCTTTGCGGATTCCTACACTAGCAACCCCAGGAGCAACGTCAACTGCGAAGCTAGATAGCGGTGGGTTAAGTACAGAGCTTGTTGCTTTCAGTCAGCGAACTATGCTCGACGGCATACTAAAACTTATATTTTGGTTTATTGCACAGGGGGATTCTACCGCGGTGCTTTGTAAGGATATAGGAACACAGGAGGAAGGGGAAGACTTTGATCCGATCTGGGTCGATCTCGGGAGCGCGGTTGAAACTCTGACTTTTGACGAAGATAGGGAGATTGTAAATAGGGTTATTCAGCTGTAAGTAAGTACTGTATAACTTCCCCCTTCTGCTGTAAATTATGTAAAGCTTAGTTTTAGTTTGCCTATTGTAGCTATGCTATGCTAACTTGAAATAGCTTCAGCTCCAGGTCTACACGCGATACATATCCCTAACCTCCCGAAGACACCTAGGGTGAGGTAGAGCTGCGCTGCACGTTCACTTTGTCGACTCTCCCGAATACTATACCACCAATTACATAGATAGCTACTCAGTACATGTAAACGAGGAGGCCAAAGTCAGAGAGGCCAGGAAGCATGAGCATGAACATGATCTATCTGTAAGTAAAAGCAGAAGAGGAAAGAAGCACAGGCAAATTTCGTTCATATCCGCGAACTAAATACTGTGTTGTCTTAGACAGCCATGCACATACAGTATAGCAAGGAGAAAGAAACATGGATTTATGATATATATACTATATCATACTATAATCTCATGCCCCTCAAAAAATCAGCCATTTTCCCATCCCGCCAAACAAGGCCGCTACTGCACTGCACTATATCTATATCTGCCATAGAATAGAATAATAATTCCAGAAATTATTAATATTCTCCTGCGCTACACAAGTGACTATATATACTCCAACCACCCCCCTCCCCGCCGCCCCCTAACCCGGGCCCCCAGAAGAATTATCTACTTACATGTACATGTAACAATCGATTAACCACTATAACTCTATATGTAAGCCGCGACACCTGCCAGTGGTACTGTAACTATATCCACGATTACAGTACAGTATTCTAAAATTACGTATCATAAATTCTATAAAAACTTGACATAGTATAGATTATATGATACGCATTACTCCCTCTCTCTCTCTATATATATCCTAATCTATGAATTTCTCTTCAATTTTCAATTTTCAATTTAATTTTCAATTTAATTTTTATCCATTTATGTAATCTTCAATATATTATTTATTACGTGTTTACGATTTCTAGCCTAGCCCTCGACTGCACGTCAAAAACTTTCACTTTCAGCCCGCCGATTTCCATGTTGGTACAGTATTATAGTACGTGTACTTCGTACAGTAAGGTTTCTCCGCAAATTTCGAAGCGTGAGCGTGATAACTTGCTTTTTTTGCATGACTGTACTGTACTGTATGTACATGTAAGCGAGAGCTCGCCGAATACAGTAATTACAGTTGGTGAACCGACGACTATTACTCTTTTTGTTTGTTTCTTTGATTGATTGTTTGTTTGATTTTGAATATGCTGCTGCTTTTCTTTTCTTTTCTGTTTTTTCGTTTTCGGTGAGGTGAGGCTATCTTTTTTTAGTGCTTGTATAGTAAGTAAGTATCAATCTCAAATCGATTTTGAATGGAGAAGCGAGAGAGAAGCGAGGCCGAGTGCACTTGTGTAGTAGGTGAGCTTTATTCTCTACTCGATTCTGATGAAGGGTCGATCGGTACGGTACACACGGCTGGGCTGGTGAAGGCAGAGGCAAGGCAGAGGGATGTGACGGCAGAAGTCTGTTTATTGTATGACTGAGTATGCCACTATCTAATCCCTATGTCAAAGGCTCCTTTATCTACTCTAACTCCAAAGGTTTTCATTCCATTCGGAAAGAGCAAGCAGGAAAGAGAGATATCTTCAAGAGAGACAGGGAAATCACAAAAGAGTACAAGAGCGAGCCCAGATCCACCATATACACATCATTACACGAAGCCGAATCCCAGGACAAAACTATTCTGGAAGGCCGGACAGATACAAGCGAAAGTCAACCGGAATACCGAAACGCCTAGCTCAATGGGGTATGAAAAGTGCGGACAATGTACGACATCGAATATGTACAAGTAGAACTGCTGCAGAGGCTTGATCGAGCAAGCCAAGTCAACGTGTTCAATTCACTCCGAGGGCTGGATGTCGAGGACCGAGTGGAGGGGAGGGATAGAGATCGATACAGACAGAGGAGGGTGACGATAGACTAGGGTATATGGTCAGCTAATTGAGCTGGGTGAATGATGCGTGGAATGTGCATACCTAATCGTACCTCACTTGGTGGGAACATGCTTATCACTGCCAGTTCAATCATAAATATTCCCGCCAACCTTCTGCGATATACCGAAACCGATACCTAGAGCAACACCAAGGACGGCGAAGATGATGGCCGTGATGATGAGGCCCTTGTATAATTTGCTCAGTCCAGCCCAGCACCCGCAACGAGACCTCTGCAACTTTGCTGCCTTTCTCTGTGCCTTCATATGGCGTCGACCAGGCCAAGCGGAATCGACACAGCTCTTGGTCTGGAGCAGGCCTGTCTTCGATACAGATACCTCCGTCTTCTGTTCCGTCAGGCCTTGTGCCTCGATATCGGTGTACATGTCGCGATCGTCTCGGGATAAGGTTAACGAGGTTTGGATTGTCTTCTCGTTATGGGGAGTTGCAGGAGGTGTCATGGAATGTGCCGAGTCGACGTCGCGAATGGTAGGGAGCTGTTGACCAGAACTCTGTCGACTTGGGGAAGGCCGATTGATTGTAAGGACCGTGGCATTGGCACCTACCTCCTCTTGAACAGGATCGCTGGTGATGACGACCACTGTCTTTTCCTGAAGTCCTGACATTGTTGCAATTACGCTGTACGTTCTAGTAATAGGTATGCGTGTATGTGTCTGCGTATGATCGAAAGATTGGATCTGCGAGTTGTGCTCGAGAGAGAAGACGGGACGGGAGTTTGGATAAGGTTGGCTGGTGTTGTAATTATCGTGGAGAAGGAACGAAACAGGTCGGGTATAGATAGATAACAATGGACGACTAATTGGCGAAGAATCGACTCGGCAGATTTATGATGTTTTCAATATCGGATTCTGATTCTTCCTCACAAAATCAACGCGTTGTTGGCTTGCTGTAACTCGACAATTGGTGAAGGAAGTTGGAGAGGAGACACTTGTACGGGGCTGCAATTGTCACGGTCAGATTGTCCTACTTCGCTACTTCGTAGTCCAATGGAAAGAGAAAAGAACAATAAAGTCCTAAAAGAAGGGCAGAATCGAGCAGCGCGCCTTGGCTGTCGTCTTATCGAAGGAGAGGACGACGATGAGGTGAGGTCAAGAAGAAAGTCGACTGAGAAAGCTCGTGGTTCGTACCTGGATGCAATCTCGCGGGTCTCCAACTCTCTATCTCGCTTATGCGCCGCCCCGGGGTGGTCTTGGCTTGGTCTCTTGGATCTTCAAGCTAGGTAAAATTGGCAAAACGGCAGAATTGGCACAGCGGACACTAAAAGGTGCTAACTGTACAGTAACCGACATTCGAAGCGTACATCTGATGCTTTTAATCTAGGGTAGAGTACTAGAATAATAGGAATAGGTATTGTAGAAGTTGTGAAGAGTAGAGAAAGGTCGATGTGCCAGCCTGTCAGCTTGCCATCCTGCCAGAGCCCAACCTAGGACAAGAGCTTGCATAATTCGGACGCATAAGCTTGCCAGTGGGCATGGTGGCGGATAAACCCCATTCTCCGTCTCCATCTCTCTGGGAAAGTAGAATGGTCGTCGAGAACGCGAGTCAGCCATCGAAGGAGAGACAGAAGCGAGCACGATGGATGCTATCTGGATCCTCTACGGGAAATGCCGTGAAAAAGGCGCGCACGCGAGGTCCAAAGGAGCGGATTGTCATCCGTGTGGTTGGTATCAATGGTAGGTAAATAATACTTCACCAGTACAGTAGTAGTATAATTATTAGTAAGTACTACTCATCCATCCTGATTTGTGGAGTGGAGTGAAGTGGAGTGGATATGGACTTCTACAGAAGCCCCTTTGATTAACAAAAAGCAACCCCCCAAAAAATACCACCTCATCACGTCTTCATGATATGATATGATGCAAGATTATACCTTTTGCATCACACGCATAAAAACCAAATTTCATCTTCACAGAAAGCATGAGGGGAAAAAAAAGAAAAGAAGAAAAAGAAAGAAAACGAAAAAAAAAAAGGGTTCTTCCGTCTGCCCTTCCATAATTCCATTCCACAACTTGTTTCAGCCGACTATCACAAGCACCCATGCAACAGATAACGATTGGCGCGCAACGTTAAGCTGGTCCTGGTCCTTTCCTGGCTTTTTCCTTGCAGGCCCTTGCAGGGACTTTGCTAAACCGCAACCGTATTACAGTAATTGATAATAATAGGGTTTCGGAGGTGGAAAACTCACAAGACGGAACATGGACGAGCTCCCTAGGTTTTTCGGTAGGAAGGTGGGTCTACTGCTGCACGCTATGTATGATACTACTACACTTCGTACATGTACTGTATCAGTAGTGCACGCTATCATTACCATTACCTATTATTCTGCATAGAATCTTTCTAGATGCAGTAATAATAATAATAATAATAATAATAATAATAATAATAATAATAATATGGCGATAAGAGGTGGATATGGATATGGGTGGGATAGGCTCCATTCTCCATGCCCTGTTCTACATACGAACTGGGGATATTCCGAGATGCACACTTTGGGAGGCCGTTTTATTATTGAGGCCTTAATGACTCGGACTTTCTGCTTCCTTTTAGACGTTCTGCAACATGACCGCCCTATCTTCTTCTGTTACTGTGCTGTACTGTATGTACATAGCTTTTGTGCTCTTCTCTTCTCTACTGCTCACTTCTCTCCTCTTCTCTTCTCTTCTCTCCCTCCAGCTCCGATCCCCAACCACCTGCTTTGCTCATCCTACTATAAGTATAATATCTGCATGCTACTACTTCGTACTACTTACTGTAAAGAAGAAGAAGAAGAAGAAGCTTAAAGCAGGGGGCCGTAAGAAAGCAAAGGCCGCGCCAGCTGCGGCGGCCAATTCTTCCGGGCGGTGACATTCTCGATGAGGATACCTGGTGAGATTCTTTTGGGATGTTCGGTTCGCGACTAGGGATGCACTACGGTATTAGTAGTAAATATCGGCTGTATGGGTCGCTGTGCTGTGCTGTAGTAGTATCGGCTACATTTCTACTTCGTACTACCTTGGAGATATCTTATCACTTGGTATGCAGCCCCGTGGGATATGCCGTAAGGTGGGATGAAAGTAGGAAGCAGAGCAGACTACTTTCCACAAATAATATGCACAATATCGAAATTATTTGGAGAATAAATCACAAGAGATTAATATTCAAATCGTACTTTTTTTTTAACTTGATGCGAATACGAAAAATATATGATACCATAAAGTTACCTTATGCATAAATACTAAATCACGTGAAATAAACCCATCACGTTTTCACAGTACGTGGCTGATCGACAGGGGGAGGTGACTTGCATAACATAATACTGTACTGTACCCGACCGTCAACAGGTTCTCATTGGATGAGTCAAAATAAGTGGCAGGAATTTTGTTGCACGTCGCATGGGTTGGTAAATGGACTGCCAAGTTGGTGGTGTGGCTGGGCAGGGCATGTTGATCGCAGATCCTTGTCGGCTGGCTTGGCGGTTGAAGGTACATGTATGGTCCCCCCCCAGAATAATTGTCTAGCTCACATCTGACACTTTGGCTGCTTTTGCTCATATAACGCATAATATAAGATTAGCACGGACTTTATATATCACGTGTATAACTTGATACACAAACCGGCAAGTAATGCTTCTGTTTGAAGTTAGAGAGGGAAAATGGCGCTAGACAATTATTCTGGGGGGAGGACCATAAGTACTGTATTTGGGATGGGAAACGTGATACTTGGCTGCACTGTATATCAAATAGATAGAAGGAATGTGCAACTGATCGAGCATGGATTCTATATCATAATAATACATCTGTTAACAGTAGTTAGTTAGAACGAGCTGTTTGTTGGCAGCAATCTATGGAGATCTCGAGGAGCTTAGTGAATAGTGATTTGATGATCCCGCCCACCTGACGATGCTGATATGTTGAATGTAGGTATCCAACAGTTTGGGCCAAGATTCTACTTGGGCAACAAGATCGAAATTTTTGAGAGTGAAGGTGCATTATGGCTTGTAATATGGGGAGAAAGGAGTGGTCCGGTCATCACCAGCCAAATCACTGCATTTTCGTTGTATGAGCAAGAACAGCTTCTTATGATGACGGAGTTGAATAAATCACCGAAGTTATGGCCTTGTTGTTTCAAGTTGAGGATCGAGTTTATGGCATGAGGGTTTATCTAAGAGATAGCAATGTCAAACACAGCTCGTTGAGCAGAGATGTCGATTGGGATAATCTTACTGATGCATCTCTTAGTCGTCGTGAAAGTGGTAGAGAGACTGAGTACAATGACAAACGAAAGACACATTACGAGAGGTATTTTAACAAGTTGTAAATGTAGTAAAAGTAGAGGAGGTTTCCTCGTGCTTATATTCGGAACAACAACCCACTACAGGAGTTGCTGATATGCCAGCTTCGAGCTCTTGAGCCTCGCCCTCGCCATCATGGAATAGTTCGGCAGAAGTTACCCCATTCTTCTAATAGAATCTACGAACCCCGGCCTAGCAATGAGTCGATGGCTACAAATGACTCAAAGATTTGTACCTAGTTGCCTACAAGTCCCTAGCACTGCGAGCAAAGAGAAACAAATTTCGGTTGAACACTGTGGATTATGACTTAACCTCGAATATCAGAGAGCAGAGTGGTCCAGAAGCTGTCTGAATTATAGAGTAGCATCTTAGTCTTGTTCGTGGCTATGACATGGACGATGAGATAATGCCATCATCGCCCGGCAATATGATTTTCGTAGCAAGGAGAGAAACATGAATCGTTGATCATGATTATCGTCAATTAAATCCCCAGGACTCCATACTTGACAAGACGCTCTTTTCTATGTTCATTGCTCTTGGTAGCTGGCGGTTGTCATACTATGATCAGCGCCAAAGGACAACTATGTTCCCTACTAGTTCGTAATGTTCGAAGGAGGGGTTCTGGAGGACAGCAAAGATATCATTTGTTGGCAGAAAATTGCACTTGCATTGCCTCGTCTTGGTTTGGCCTATATGACAGGATTTACAACAAAGGGATATCACACATAAGTATACCCAGAACTATGTCGGATTTGTGCAGAAATCTGCAAGTTCGAATTAGAAGACTCGTGGATCCGCAAGTCTCAAAACTGTTAAGGGGGCAGGAACCAACAAATGAAAGCAAACATTAAAGTCACATGATACCTAAAGCAAACACCCTGTCATTTCGCTTCACTAGCGCCCCCCTCTAGCGCGGCCCAACCACAAAAGCTCGAGAATTTCCGCAACTTTCTGAATTTTCCTTCTTCATCAAAAAGTAACAGAGCCAGCCACGACCTCCACCTCGAACTCGTCACAGTGGTGTGTTGCCAGCATCCTCGGATGTGAGGCTCTGGAGATGGATAATTTCTGCTATGCAGGCTCCCTGATAGGAAGTTTGTCTACCGTTGGGTCTTCTTCATTGAGGACGATGGGAGGTGAATGTCGATGATGGGAGACAAAAAAATCAAATGTCGAAAACGGTTGATGCGGATAGGGTATGGACTTGAGATACATGTGGATATCATTGTTCCCTTCGAGTAGGGCAATGTCGAGGAGGATATGAAATACACGGGGCCGGTGGGTGGCAGACGAGGTTCGGCTTGATACTCTGTCTGGGTCGGGGATTATGGGCGTTCTGTTCTCTGTGCTCAGACGCTGCTGCGCCCTGGTGGTCAATCGGCGTCTTCACTACGATTTATTTATCGTGAAAAGTAACTTGCTGAAGCTACCAAGGGTGCGCACCGCTGAATGATACCACCAGGGGAGAATAGTAAACACTTATATTCAGATGATTACTTGATGCACTGGAAGCATCTTCCATTTATCATGCCCTAACTTTACCGCTTGAAGCATGCTAGACTTACAGCTAGCTACCCTATCTTCTTAATAGTCGGTCGACCACTGTAATTCTGCGGGCTGTAAGCGCTATTAGATGTCTCTTGAGTGTTCGCTGTGGTCGAATGAAACAGTGTTTCTACCAAGTATGGTAGCTCAAGATTGCAATAATTACTTTTTGCAGCAGCATCTGATCGTACACTACATCTCCGTCTTCTTCATCCGCACCCATTTGCTCCTATGGCTACATCTACGGCACGACCACTCTCATCCCCCCCCCCATACTTCTATGTTAGTACTATAGTTCCAAATCTACGACTGACTAACCCTTCTCGATGCAGGTTGGTCAAGTTCAAAGAGTCCCTATCTCGCAGGTAGCTACAGGCTCCATGACAAGATAGAAATGTTCAATATTCCGCATCATCGTTGAAGGTCCACTCAATTCCGCAGATCCCACTTGACAATGGGATTGAAATATATAACCTCTAAAGTAACTCCCTGTGCATATCTACGAGCTGCGCACGACTACCGCCCAATTATTCTCTGAGCTAGGTACTGTATTGCTTGCGGTGGTAGGATTCAGTGAGTATTGATTTAGAGGGTGCCACTGGTCTGGATATTAAGTGCTGGGAACGTTTGAGTAGATCTGGATTTTTTAAATTCCGACTGAATATGGCTGCTGGTGGAAACATGTTTCTTGAAATTCAAAAAGATGCCCCTAGAGGACGTCCTCTTCCATATATCTGTCCCTTGTTCCCTCGCGCATAGATAGTCAAACAGTGCTTCCTTCCAGACGAGTTGTCCTGTCTCTCACTAGAGTCATGCATTCTCCTCAAGTCGGCAAGTAGGCCAAATCATCATCTTCTGAAAAATAATCTACGCTGCTATAAGAGCAGTAGGAAATTTTCGTAACTGAATCCCAGTCCACCATTTTGAACGCTGAACGTTTCCAGCTGTATTTTTGTCCGTGGCAAGCAGCATTCCTGATGGTCCTGCAACATCACAGTAACGCAACATCCTATCCCCACCCCTTTTCGAAGACAGGAGACTTCTCTAATCTTGCTAACAAACAAAATAATGAATGAATACCGCAAATAGCTCAACAACCACGTCGATGATTACATGTAAAATAGATCGACTCCCGTTTCTAATTTCTTAAATAAACAAAGTCTCGGCTAGTTCTTGCCCACTCTTCGATGCCCCTTTAAATGTACTGTAATTGTACTGTACCTACCTACCCCGCCTCTCTTATCTCTTATCGACCCCTCTACATACAGTCCAACGAAAAAGGAGATTTCACGCCCTTTGCTTTGCATCCATGCTGACCGTATTTCGTTCCAGGGATTTTTTGTCTTTTTAATTATTCTCCGTTTATTGTAATTCTCTCGTATACAGCTTCCTGCCATAGTTGAGCACCGTCACACATTCTCAGATCTAGGATTAATAGTCGATCCACCACTGTAAATTCTGCCGGTTATTAACTTCCCAAATATCTCTACACAAATCTAACATCACTTGCATTGATACAGCACCGGAATGACCTCCAACCCACCCTCTCCCCTTCCAAAACCATGGGTCAAAACACCCTGCATCCGATCAGCACCCCTCTCCCTCTCAGCAGGATGGTACAAATTTCCTCTCTCTCTCTCCCTCTCCCTCCCATCCCATACTCTTCCACATCCAATTCACTAACACATACTGTAACGAACCCAGCAACATCTTCCTCAAACTAGAAACCCTCCAACCATCCGGCTCCTTCAAATCCCGCGCCATCGGCAACTTCCTGCGGAAAGCCATCATCACAGCACACGCTGACCATGACACCTCCAAACCCAAACCCAAACCCAAACCCATCCATTTCTATTGTGCCTCGGGCGGTAACGCTGGCCTGGCATGCGTCGTGGCAGCAACGCTTCTCCAGCGGCCGGCCACCATCGTGGTGCCGATGAGTACATCCGCGCTCATGATCCAGAAATTGGAGACCTTGGGCGCAGACGTGGTGCAGAGGGGACGGCACTGGAGCGAAGCAGATACGTTTTTAAGAAACGAGTTATTGGCAAAGGATGAAAATGGCGTGTATGTGCCTCCCTTCGATCACGCGGATGTCTGGGAGGGGAACTCGACTATGGTAGATGAGCTCGAGGAGCAGATGGGTGTAGTCGGGGGCTATGATGCGCTGGTCTGTAGCGTGGGCGGTGGCGGCTTGTTCTCGGGCATCATGCAGGGCCTTGAACGGCACGGCCATCTCACAGATGGAAGCCAGGGTGATGAAGAGAAGAGTCCAAATACAAGCAAGAAGGTCAAAGTCCTCGCTATGGAGACCCACGGCGCAGACTCATTGAATCTCAGCGTACGGAACTCGAAGCTCTCGAGACTGGGTGCCATCACCAGCATCGCCACCTCCCTAGGCGCAACCCAAGTCGCCAGCCAGGCGTTTGAGTGGGGGATGCGGAAAGAAGATGTTACAAGCCATGTCCTCACCGATGCCGAAGCGGCACTGGCTTGTGTGCGATTCGCCGATGACGAACGGCTTCTCGTGGAGACTGCCTGCGGCGTGAGCGTTGCTACAGCATATAACGATAGTTTACATACGCTACTCTTCCCTTCTCTTTCCTCTGTGGAGTTCTCTCAGCTTAATATCGTCATTGTCGTGTGCGGCGGCTCGAATATCACGCTGGATATCTTGCAAGGATATAAAGAAACATATGCTCACGAGCGAGTCGACTAGGTCACCTGGCTGGAAAAAGAACTCTAAGTGAATGGCGGAGGGATGAAGGAGGAATAGACAGACAGACAGACAGACAGACAGACAGACAGACGCAGTATAGAGAATCTCTCTAGACGTTCGAAAAGAGCGCAGAAAAACAAAAGTTGAACGGCATTTGGAAGATCAATCATCAAGCGGAAGACGGCGCAGCAGGAAAAATAAAACAGGCTATCGGGATAGTAGAAGAGAGAAATGATATTGAAGGGGTTTTATCTTTGGCGAATAGATCTTCTTTTTTTCCTTTCAAGAATATTGAAAGAATAATAGGATACAGAAATACTTGCGAAAGTAAGCACCCTATACTGTAAATTAAAATCCACTCCAATCCCAACTCCTGAATCCTCTCCTCCTCCTCCTCTCCTCCTCTCCTCACCACCCCATCACAATCACAATCCCACCCACACACATACACATACACACACACGCAAGTATAACTTTTCCGATCCTTTAAATTTTCAAGCTTCAAGCTTAAATTTACTTGCTTACTTACTTACTTACTTACTTGCCTGATTAATTATCCATTCATATAATATAATATAATAAACTATAACATAATGCAAGAAAGCTAAGAATCATAATAAGATAGATGATCGAACTAGCTTGTAAGAAATTGTCGCTTTTTTAAATATTTACTGTGTATTTACTATTTACTATTTACTTACTGTTGTGTGATGAGAGTGGAAAGGTAAGCAGGTAAAACAGGCAAGCAGGCAGTAAATGCTAGGAATGGTAGGTATAGAAACTGTATGTTGGGTTGGGTTGGGTTGGGGCGTCATCTTCAAACACCTCTGATCTATTTCTTCCACACATACACATACATATACACACACACACACACGCACGCACAAGGTCAGATCATCAGAGAGGAGGCACAGAAATTGATGATTGAATGTTTCATTTCTTCATAGCAAAGCGATCGTAACAGCAAAATCTTGCCTTGCTTCCCGAGAGAGAGAGAGAGATTTTTTCTTCCCCACATGTACGCCATGGTTTTTTCCCAGTCATGTTCACATGCCTATCTATCCATCCATTCATAGGTTGTTTTCTAAAGTACATACATACAAGACGATCGGCAAAAATGCCCGAGAAGGAGAAGATCAAGGTGCAACAATCCTTAAACGCCCCCTATGACCAGAAAATATCTGTCCTTTTAGAAAAGAAAATTCAGCGGCTCAGCCGTAAGAAGTGAAAGATGCGTGCTCTTGCTTCTTGGCTCCTTCCTGTTCTCTCATCTCTCATTGTTCAGGCCCTCCATAAAATATGGTGGGGTATGATGTCAAGGGAATTGAGAGGAGGAAGACGCGAGTGAAGTTCAGAAATGGTTCTGATTGAGATGGTGGTGGATGTGTCTGGCATTGCGAGACTTCTTGACACTGGCGTTCGAGTAGACGCTGAGGGCCATACTTCCACCACAAGTTTGAGAGCCATCACCCTCACAAGGCATGCTACATTTACCATCATCGAGAGTGGAGCTACCGACAAGGGCGTTGCCACAGAAACATTGTCCACCATACTCAGTACCAGCCATGCTAAATCCTCTAGCCTCACAGTAGGCGACACACTTGGTGTTGGTAACGGCGTGTTGACCAACATTGGCGAACTCGATGCCAGTAAGGACTCGATTGTTTGTATCGGCATAGCAGCCACAGTAAGACCAGCCTGCAGCGTTGGTGGATCCAGAAGTTGTGGCGGCGCTGGGAGCAGTAACTGTAGTCCAAACGACTGTGCTCTGGGTAACGTATGAGGTGAGCAGAGTGTTGGCGGCGGCAGCAGCAGCAGTAAGAGCTGGAGCATTGGTGACAGCCTTGGCAGTTGGTGTGGAGACTGGCTTCGAAGATGCAACAACGGACTTGGAAGGAGATGCGCTAGGTGCAGCAGCCGATTTCGAGGACGCAGTTGAAGCTGCTGTACCAGCAGCGACATTCTGGCCCCATTGGCCAATTGGGTTATTGCCTGGAAGCTTGTCCATTACGCCATAGACAGTCTCTTGAATGGGGCTGACAATGTTACAACTTGTGGAGGGGTCGTTCACTCCGCCGTGAAGCCCAGGGCACTTGTCGATACCAGAGCTTCCAGCATCACAGTTGTCAATGATTTGTTGAAGGGTAGCAGAATCCCAACCATTGATGAAATCAGCGTGAAGGCTGTAACCAGTAGGGTCGCCATTGGAAAGAACGAATGGTTGCTTTCCTTGGCCAGGGGTCCAGCGATCTTGAAACTTGGGAGTGTTCCAGTACACCTCGTAGAACATGTGTGGAACATGCTTCCAGCCGGTAGGGCATTCGCCATCGGTTGGGTAGTCCATGTTCTCTTTGTAGTTCTGGACGCCTTTGGCAGGATTGTAGCAAGATGGAAGATGGATATCGGCGCGGAGAGGGGAAGCATAACCATCGCAGTTCTTGTCTGGGAAACCAACACCGGATCCTCCATTGCCTGGGTCCTGGATGCCGACGCCATGAAGACCGTCCGAGTTGGTTGGGTACAGAGGAGTAGCCTCGCTTAATCGAGGGCAGGTCCACTGAACAGGTTGGATACCACCATCGGAGTGATCAATGATTTGCTTTCCACCGATGGTAGGCGGGCTGCGGAGGCTCGTGTTACCTGTAAAGATGCGAAGTCCCTCGGGGAAGGCCTCGATCTTGTCGGTGGTGGCATCAAAGCTGTACAAGATTAGAATTGATCGACAATGAATCTGTGATTGACCTACAAGTAGTACACGTTCATGTAGAACATCTCGACGGCCTCAAGCTTGCCAGTCTGGGGGTCTTGAAAGTACAAGCTGGGAGTCCAGTAGTTGCTCTTATCGTTCTTGACCCGAGAAGAGGTGCAAGTAGACTTGAGGGCCTGATTATCGGTCATGGTAAGATCGAATGCGTTTCCACCTTGGATTGCATGGACATGAGAGGCGGCAACTCCAGGACTGACAATGGGGTCCATTCGGCCCACGACAAGAGGACCCTTGCCATAGAAATGGTTGACGGCGAAGGTGCGCTTGTTAGCGGAGTAAGCGGAAGCTGCGACGGCGCAAAGGGCCAGAAGGGCTGTCTTTGTGAAATGCATGTTTTGACTAATGTAAAACTGCTGGTATGATTTGAAGTGGCTTTGGTCTTCTTGAAAAGAAGGTTTTTATGCGTGGAGGGTTCTGATCTCGAAGTGTAAAGTATCGCCGGGAGTACTGTGAGTCGCTGCTGCTGGTTCTTTGTAATGACTGGAGAGCTGTCGAAGCTGGAATGATTCGCGAGTAATGACTGGAAAGAGCACACACTGGTTATGAAGACTGTGTTGACCGACTCGCAAGGGGCAGTTGTGCGTAGGGTAGGTAAGGTAGACGGGGAGAAAGGCTGGAAGGAATGAAATAGTCTGTATCAACAGACCAAAATGAATGTAATGAAGGAAGGAATGGCAGTAGAACTGAAGGAGTGTGAACGAAGTACAAGCAGCGGAAAGGCACACGTCGAGTGCGAGATGATGAGTCGCGGTGGAAAGAGAAAAAGGGTAAGAAAGAGACGGAGGTGGGATGGGAAGGAAGAAGCCTTATAGTAAATAAAAGATCGCGCGGGGTGGTGGGCGGTGGGCCACAAGCGAGTCGCGACCAGGGGGGTCTGGCCATGGGCTTGCACTACCTACCTAAGATGGGTAGAAAGCTACCTACTCTTCAACTTGGTATTCACTATTTACAAATTAACAAGGTAGTGTGCTATCATTCGGAGTTTCAATGGGAGAAAATGCAGCGCTAACGCACAGGACCGCTCTTTTAGATTCACCTTTATGTTTCCAAGCCTTGGATAGCTTTCTCTTCCCGTGCGAAGTACCAAGTGTTCACATGCAAGGACATCTGTTTCTTTCTTGGGAGGGAGGTGCAGTTCCATTTCAGAAATCCAGTGGCCTGGGCATGCCGCTCGAAGACACATTTAAGCAACAACCAGAAAGAGCTGCCAGCCAGGGATGAAGACCAGATCACAAACCAAGGGTATTTTGCAGCTACAAACTTGGGATGTCGGGAAGGGAGAGGTAGGGCCATGTAGGGAAAGGGAAGCATAACCTATCAGACAATAGGTAGGATACTGTGCCTAGGTGAAGGTAGGACAGGGACACTGCAGAGAACTGCAAGCCACAAGTCGTCAAAGGAAACAAATACAGTAAGCGATGAGGTCGGATTCTGGTGTTTGTCATGTCAATATAGGCTAAGACGAGCCGGACGGGAACAAGGTCGGACCGGCTGTTTCAAAGTGCCAGACGAACCACTTACAAGGGAGATGGATTTAGGCCAAGCGGCGGCTGCTTTGAGTACTCCTCTTGAATAATGGCGTTGGTCTAACAACTGTACAGTATTTCCTCTCCAGATCTTCCCGCCTGGCCTGGTCCCTCCCCAGCTCCATGGGTTCCCAAGTCCCCGAAGATCCAAACGGCCGAAACAATTCTAATCACACGTCACTGATGAAGCCTCAATTGATATCAAGGATTCAGCAGTCAGCCAAAGCAGCTTTTACATGTTTGGATTGTGGATAGGTTTGGGATTGACAAATTGTTGAGAAATCCCAGAGTAGTTTTAATAAGGTAAGATTGCTTTTATTCAATATTTTTCTTATTTCTTGATTATCCTTCTTCTCACTATAGTATAGTACTACCTTCCCTTTCAGCATCTGACTCCTGTGATCAGAACAGTACAGCGCGCAGAACGCACAGCTCAGGAGAACCCCAGTATATACAGCATTTCTGGCCGTTCTGCACTCAAGTTCTACAGTACACACGTTGACTGCATCATTGCAACACCGGATATGCAGTGATCATGTACTGTACGCACGGCGCAATAATGCAGATGCAGGTCCAGGCCAGGTTCTTGCTTGCCTACGCTTCACTTTGTACCGTACTGTAAATAAGAACGGCTCTCCGACCAACAACCTCGAAAATGACAGACCAATAACAAATATCCTCGAAACATTAACAAAAATTATTTGGGCTCCAGTATGTAAAGCCGCAGCCGAGCATTCCGGGTCTGAAGGAATGCAAGTGTCTCTGCTTGAAGCACTGTAAGTGCTTCGGAAGATTGCGACCCCACCAGTGTCTTTCAGTTTGTTTACAGTTGGAGGGATCTTATTGAAGGGCCAAAACAACATCAATCAACAGTTCTATCATGCATCTGCTCTGCTCTGCTCTGCTCTGCTCTGCCCTGCCCTGCCCTCTACTACTCCCTAGGGAATCTGTCATATGTCGAAATTTGCCTTACTGTACGAAGCACCTCCCTCCACCCAGCCAAGGAATTTGTTCCGAACAAGCACACTACGTAATCTTTTTTCTCCGAAGCAGCATCAGAAGAGTTGCTGATCCACGACTTTCTGAAACAAAGCCAAGAAGAAAACCATCGAATCGGAACTGATCGAAAATAAGGACTGCGCTTGTACGGTACCTGCATTCCGCTACTCTATCAGGCTAACTACTTTTCTTCTTCTTCTTCTTCTTCTTCTTCTTCTTCTTCTTCTTCTTCTTTAATTTTGGCCCGGGAAAAGGTACAGTAAATATGGAAAATGTCCTGATCCAACTTTTCTCGGAGTGAGTGCCTGGGCGGTTCGATCCTGGCCATTTTCTTTGGAATTGTAATCGAGATGCCTACCAACTTTGTGTTTACATATTATTACAGTTTTCGGCGATTTTGGCCTCGTGGAAGAAAAGAGCTCCACCCTCCCGTTCCTTATCCTTATCCATTGGGTATAGTAAGCTAGAAAGGTGGAACGAGAGCGAAGTTGCATGCTACTGTATGAAATGTACGAAATGTACTGAACTGCATGTTGTGGAGTTGAAGAATTTGCACAGAAGTCTACATTTAGTACCTCCTCCTTGATCGACGAGAATTCGACAAGTCACCCCTACTCCTCACAACGCTGTCCGTTGTCTGAATCATCCTCTAACAGACCAAGTCAACTAAAGGCCAATCGAATCAGCAGGAAAACGAAACATTATGATTCATTTCACGTATCCTGAAATTTCCGCTGCTCCCGAATACTGTACACCTACACTCAATTATCCCGTTGAATACATACGTACATACCCTCTCACAAAGCTCACCAAATACGAAGTAAGCAAATCTGCACCCGCAGCGTGCAACCCAGCATGACATCTCTACGGTAATCCGAATGATTCGCTTCAGCTCCGAGTGTAGTACTTTACTTACCATACCATAACACTGCCGTGCTCTGCCGTTGAAACAAACACGGCTACACACCTTGATTCGCTGTCACAGATAGACCCATCTCAGATCTCCCGATACATGATAGATGTTGTTGGTTTTCCGCCTAATGATACAGTATGACTCCCTTTCTTCCCGCGCTCGCTATTCTTGAACAGCGACACGCTTTGAACCTTTCTGTATTCGTATATGTATGGGAGGTTGGGAAAAGGGGTCGATTGGTTGAGAGGCTTTTTCGACTTTCCTTCCCCCTGAAAAGGCTTCCCGCCGGCGCAGCAAGAAAAGACAAGCGGTTGCTTAGCGCTTTTGGGTAGAAGTCGTGTGAAGCTGAGCGTTTCGCCCCGAGGCCTTGCTTTGGATGGTTCAACAGCCTATGTCAAGACCTAGATGTCTCCTGCAGTCCTTCGGTCAGTCCTTCGGGGGAAAGAAAAGGGGGAAAAGGGTTACAATGGCTACTCCGTCCCTGGCATCACTGGCGATAACCGATAAGAAAGTTGGCGCTTCAGCTTCAGCACCCCTCACTAATCAAAATTCCCCTCACGCCGGCAGGAAGGGATAATTATTCCTACTGTACTATTGACTTACCCCTTTAATCATGTCACCTATCCCCGTCACAATCATCACAGGTTTCCTCGGCTCCGGAAAGACCACCCTCCTCCTCAACCTCCTGCCGCAATTGCGCGCCCAAAATCCCGATTACAAACTCGCGCTCCTCAAGAATGAATTCGGAGACCTAGCCATCGACTCCCAACTTGCATCTTCATCCTCGATTTCGGGTGTACGCGAGCTGCTCAATGGATGCATATGCTGTAACCTGGTCGGACAGCTCGATGTCGCGTTACAAGAGTTGTCCGATACCATCCACCCGGATAGAATCGTCGTCGAGACGAGCGGCAGTGCGTTTCCCGCTACGCTGGCTATGGAGGTGAATCGATTAGCCCGAGAGACGAACGGTGGATATGTGCTGGATGGTGTGGTTACGGTCATCGACGTGGAGAATTGGAAGGGTTATGAAGATACAAGTTACACGGCGAAGATCCAGGCCAAGTACACGGACTTGGTGGTGTTTAATAAATGGGAGCTGGTCAGCGAGCGGCGCATGGACGAGTGTCTCGATCGGCTGGGCGATTTGGAGGTTCAGATTGCGTGGGTGAAGAGTGATAGGGGAAAGGTACCGATGGATGTGGTGTTTGGTGTTGATGGTGGTCTGGCTAGGACACTGGGCGAGAACGAGATAAAGGATCATGAGCATGAGCATGGACATAGTCATGAGAAAGGCCATCAAAGCGAAGTCGAGGTGCTATCCATCACACTTGAAGCGGAGCCGGGATCAGTCGTAAATTCTTCGACGCTACAGAATCTTCTCAAGACTGCACCGAAGGACGAAGTCTACCGCATAAAAGCCGTGCTCGCAGCATCCTCGCCCATAGAGTCGTCCGACGAGAGTTCTGCCAAGCCCAGCTCCGGCGGATCCGACAGGTATATACTCAATTGGGCATTCGGACGATGGACATGTACGCCGATGAATACTAGCGACGAGCACGAGTCGAGCAGTGGAGTTGTTTTAAGGATGACCATGATCCTCGCACGATTCGAGAGTAAGAAGTGGAAAAAGCGGATAGAGAGTGGGGGCTTTCTCGAGTTAGACGGCAGTCGAAAGGGAACACTGAAGGTCGATAAGATCGCGTGATGGGATGATGGAACGAGTTTATGACTTATGTCAAACAAGAAGTGGGTTCAGATCTAAGATGCAGACCATTCCTACTGGCAGAAGGACTCGAAGAGGATCCGACAGGAGAGAGATATGGAGCCGCCGTAGAATGTACAGTACGAGATTTACATATTCCAGACGGTCTTCCCTCCCGTATTTCATTGTTCTAATTTCCTTCTTTCTCCGTCATAGCGGGTCCCAATTCTCTATGACAAGTATTTTACTCTACCGACCGAGTAGTCGAAATCTCATTGTTTACTTCAACCCCACGCGAAGAATGCAAACTCAAAGAAAATAAGCGAGGCCCCCTCCTCCTCCCCCCCCGCTCTCCCATCGTCAACATTCCATCTCACGCGGGAGGCATCAAGCATAATAATCATAATAAACAATTTAGTATATGAATCTTTCCCTTCCTTCTCCATCACTTCCCTTTTCTCCTTCTCTTATCCCCTCGTTCAACTAAACCACACACTCTTTTAGTAGTCCCCTCATCATCATCATCATCATCATCGATACAGCCTGTCACTCTTTTGGCGCGTATCTTGCTCCATCCGGCTTTACATCGTACTACTTGCGTCTTCGATACTACAGATATAGCTTAATTAACTTAATTCATCTATGATCATGGTTTCTGCTTCGTAAGATCCCTTTTTGCTTCTCTTCTTCGAATGTATATAGATTTATATATTTTACCGTCCTTTTACTGACGTGATAATTGAAATAGATTCATGGCCGTCGGGCTCACACCCCTCTTCTTCACCTCTCTTGTCCTCGGCCAGTCTACCGTCACCGATCCGACTGCTACTTCAACTGTAAGTATTCCCAACTCTCGACATCACATTCGTAAAATTGCCCTGATCTCCTCTCCTATTTATTCATGCCATTACTTCACGGCTTTGAAATCCTGTGTATCTAGCCAAACTCACATTTCCCATCAGGTATCCTCCGCCGCCAGTACAACCACGCTCCCCGGCACCGCCGAAATCCTAGGCACAGTCTACGCAACAGTTTTGGAAACCGTCACCGTAAGTTTGAATCATCAAGCCCTGCTACCACTTTCACAACTTCCATTCCTTTGCATTCCATTCACCACACACGAACATCCTCCATCTCAAACCCCTCCATCCCCTTTCCCATCACCATTCCACTAACCAGCGAAAAACCCCTCCCAGGCCTGCCCATCCACCGTAACAAACTGCCCCCTCGGCCGCGTAACCCCCTCTTTGATCCCCATCTCCTCAAGCACATACCTCCCAAGCAACGCCAGCACAAGCGTCTACACCACCGTCTACATCGACGTCTGTCCCACCGGCATCATCGCGCAAACCTACACCATCATGCAAACCTGCCACGCCGCAAAATGTCAAGCCCCGTCCACCATCCCCGCCCACTTCACCGTCACCACCAAAGTCTGCGATGTGTGCGCCGGTCAGCCGACTCTGACCGTCACCTGTCCTATCGAGACCGTTTCGTCTGTCCCCTATTATGCTAATGGTACCTCCTCGCTGGCTACGGCTGTGGCGCCCTCGTTGACGGCTGTGGCGGCTGGCTGTCGTGCGGGTGGGCCTGGGTGTAGTGGGGTGGCGACGGCGGCGGCGGCGACGAGTTCGTCGTATGTGGTTACTAGTGGTGCGGAGGGGTTGGCGAAGGGATCTGTGCTGGCGCTTGTTGGGTGCTTGGTTGGAGGGTTGGTTTGGGGGGTGTAGGAAGGAAGCTTGTGTGTGTGTTGTTTTTTCCCTTTCTTTTTCGGGGTGTATTTGTTTGGTGGAGGGAAATGAATGGGCGGATGGATGGATGGGAGTTGGTAGTTGAGTTGGATGTTTGTATTTTCTTCGGATGGGAATAGGTTCATGTTGTTCTAGCTGTGTGTATGTGTGCATTTTTAGGGAAGAAAGTAAATTTTAAAGGGAAGGACAAGTAAGTCAATTTGCAGGAAATGAAAATAACTTTTTATATTACATCTTCGCTTCTGTTGGTCCTTGTACTGTGCTATCAAAGATATGGCTTCTGCTACTGCTGCTCTTGTAGTATGTATGCGCCTTGGGATGAATCTCATAACAGAATAGCTATAGCTGTTTTTAACATTGCAATGGTGTTATTCCTTATAGATAGTTGTGTTTAAGATACCGTACGGGGAAAGGGAGATAAAGGCTGGGGATAGAAATGAAATATAGGGCGCAAGAAAGGGCCTGGAAGGCTGAGATGAGAGAGGAGAGAGAAAAGAGAAGAAGGGGTGGCACAGGTTCGGAGTGGGGAGTGTGAAGAATATGAAGGGGGAGCTGGACAGGGGGTTGCCTTGGGCAACTAAAGGGGTGTTGCTTTTCTAGAATATAAGAGAGACCTTAGGCAGTGCGACTTACTTGAATACCACTGTCAAAGGTAATTCCATCTCCGATGAACTCCTCTTGCGACAATAATACTGCATGTTGAACATTCATCTATCATCTCCATCTTTTGCTCCAGTACAATAATCCAATTCCTCATACCCCTCTACACCAAACCTCTCTCTCAACCCCCTAATCCTCTCCATCCCCAAGAACCCCTCGAAGACAAGTTCCACCTCCCCAAAATAATTCGGCCCCTCGGCAATCTTCAAGAAACCGATACTCTCGAACAGCTTCAAGCTCTTCTCATTCGTACTCCCAATCTTGACTCTCAACATCAACAGCTTCGCTTTTGCAATCGGCGGTTCTTGTCCGGCGCCGTATTCCGTGAGAATGGCTTCGAGATGCGACGTGATGTATTGCATGAAAGCCAGTATTGTGGCACGACCGTAGCCTTTCCGGCGTGCGGTAGTCGGGGCGATCATGAGTTCCAGCTCGCCGATGACCCCTTCATCGTCTTCGTCGGCTGGGGTGAGGAAGAGGTTCACGTCGCCGATCATCTGGGAGGGAGAGTCGGCCGTGTTAGGTCGGAGGAGCCCGGTGGTTGTGCGTATGCTTGCTGTGGATGGGATGGGGAGGCAGGCGATGAATGTCAGTTTGTCCGAGTCGGTGCGCCAGCTTTGCTGCATTGCGTATTCTTCTGGGAGAGAGAGTGGCTCCGAGGCTGTCTCGGCTTGGATTTGCTTTTTTCTTATCAGCAGTTCATCTGTTGCGTAGTTGGGAAGGGACCTAGGGGGGGAAAGGGAGGTTTACCTCATCTTTCATCCATTCGTGATATGTGGGCACATGTGAGGCTTCATATGGGACAAGAAGAACTGATGATGTTGAGATCGCTGTGTCGATGTCAGAACGGCGAAGAGTATGGAATCTGAGATTGAAAAGACGCGAAGAAGAAAAAACGAGATAAACTGGTAGGATGTGCCACCTGGTGTTCCAGGATGCTATATAAATTCATGACTTCCTTTCCGTATCTTCAAGTAGATGCATCAAGTAAATGTGGTCGGTCTCCTCCAAACTTGCAGAGAAGACCGTTGAACGGAAATTAAACTTAAATGAACTGAGCGATACAATCAGGAAAACGAAGGAGAAATGAACACGAAATTATTGTCCCAAGCTTCAAGATAATAAACATATAACCCACCTATATCTTTATTGATCAACATCTCGTTCACTTACTCTCTCAGTCTATGCAAGACTTGAGATGTAGATGAAAGCTTTAAAAACATCGAGGAGGCCCGATTGGGTTTGAGTGGAACCCACGTGACTGACTAGTATATCCGAGCGTCACTTGAAGCTTGCTCTTCCTATCCCTCCTAACATGCGAAATGAAATCGGAGCTATTAATGCTCAGATTGGTAGAGCTTGATCTAAAGATATTTCTATTGTTAATAGCATTGTGACAGTCGTCACATGTTTGGGATCTAGTTGAGCAGGCTAGGTGAGATGACACTCGAGTAGATATTATGAGAGACATCTGCTGAATGTGGCTTACAGGAGCTTATAGGAATGCCTGATGTCTGGAGGTAGACTTTGATATCTACCTGCTGTACAGTCACCTTGTCTTTGGAAGTCGCAATCGTGTTGTCGATGCTCACATTCCTTTCCCACTATGGAGTGTTGTTGATAAAATCACACCTCCCGGTAATACAAATCCCTTTGCTGCAATAAGTTGTTGAGAATTGTTTAGTTAGATATTGTGCTACTCTGAGCATTCCAGCAAGTGTTGGCTCAGACGCACCCAGTGTCGAAGCGAAATGGTACAATTTTATGATTACTTCTAGGTTGATCTGAATTATCAAATTTCCTGTTTCTGTCTTTTAGTAATACTACTAGCAACCCTAAACTGACTGGAGGCACCGATTCTTACAAAATGATCATAATTTGATGTTCTGGAATTGTAGTCATACGACAACCAGCGATATTGCTAGTGTGACTCGATCTTTATTTACGCTCCGGGATTCACTTCCACAAACACAATCTGAGCTCTAGCTTAGATCTCACGGCCTTTGTATCACCTTGTTCTCACAAATTCTCAATTCTGATACCTAAACTTCTCACCCATCACTTCTGAAGCAACCAACTTCAACGTCTCGTTCAAATATATACGATCTCTTACAATTATTCTTACATGCAATTATTATAGATACACCATACCAGACATTGCCTTCCTCACCTTTCCACCATGCTAGCCAAAGAGACTCGACATACTCCCAAGATGAAATCTGACTTTGGTTGGGCGAAGGTACCTACGAAGCGGAAGCAAGTACCACAGCCTCAGCCCAAAGCTCTCAAAAGAGGGCGAGCTCATGTGCCATCTTCGAACGAAGATGTCCCCATCTGGGACCAGGACATAAGCTCCAAAGCAGCCCGTGAACGGAACCGCTTCAAGCTTTCCCGGGTGTCTCTCCAAGGACATCTAGACGAAGATTACATTGCAAAACAGACCGACAAGCTATCGGATGAAAATAAGGAGAGCTGGGGCGTGTCACAAAAAGGCCCGATCGAAGCAAGCAGACGCTTAAAAAGAAGGCCACTACGAGTCAGAGCATATAGAAGAGGTGCTGACACTGCAGCATTTACCTCACTGTTCCAAAGCATGGTACCACAGATGACCGATCCGATAGAGAATGATACCAGACGCTCTCCAATATTGAGAGTCTCATTGGAGGTTCGGGAGAAGATCTATGCATACCTTCTCATCTATCCCACACCAATAATACTGAAATCAGACTGGACGACTTATGAACAGAATTCATTCGTCAGCCACTCCCTCGTGTTTGTATGCAAACAATTCGCCATTGAAGCGTCGTCCTTCCTATACCGCAATAACATCTTCCAAACACTGCTACACGAACCTCCTCCAACCACACTTCTCCGTTCCGATGCATCCTTCAAGGTCCCAATTCACTTCCATTCTCACTTCCGCCATATTACCATCAACTGCTCTAAGAGGTGCTGGAACACAGACTGGTATGAGAAAGCGGCCGATGTACTCAACAAACTCATCGAAGCGCACGCTAGGATTAACACTATGACTCTGGTGGTCGTCCCGCAGCGTATTGGTATGTCTACCACAGCAGCAGGTATGGATTCTAGTCCTATCACATTTGCAGACTTTTTGTGGTACCCTGGTGCGTTCATGAAAGCTGTTCTCAAGCTGGCCCCCAAGACGTTCCGGGTTGTAGTCAAAAAACCCGGTAAAAAAAAGCTAGGGATAAAGCTGGACTTGACCTACCTTCGAGTTGTTACAGAGTCAGATGATCTTATGGCCAATCCGTTCACGCTCAAATTGAGAGAGGCCAGACTGGAAGCGGTGAAAGCTGAGTTGCAAGAGTTGAAAGGTCGGTTCGAAGAGATCTTCGAGGATGATGAGAGGGCAGTCCGTCAAGGAAAGTGTTTGTTAATCTCGGCTGGCAATAATAGAATGGTCGATGAGGACATCATTTAACAAATGCGTACAAATGAGGAAGGGTCCGGAAATGTCGAATACTTCGAGATTTCTACGTGGAAGAAGCGATTTAGCAAAGACTCCACTTTTCGAATCATGGCGCATCAGCTTGGAGATACTGAAGTGGCTCTGATATCATTATTTAGAGCGTTCCGGTCAATGGAGAAACACTGGCTTTCTCACTCTTCTTCTAGGAGACTGGGGGAAATACAACGTCTTCATCGCAACATCGACTACCCTCAGGTGCTATACCGGGGTTAGCGGCTACTGTATGTGGTATCAATTTATAACAGAAGAAACGGATTCAAGCAGGCATTAGCGGCCATCGTGTGATCTGACAGCAGAGCCAGTACTTGAGGAGATGACATGATGATTTCTTCGTCTGCGCAGCCACGAAACACACATGCGTGGCAAGGCGCATGAACAGTATTCCTAGTTAGTATTTTCCAATTCAATTTATTTTTATTTTGAGCTTTAAGTATCAGCATCATATGATTCTGCCACTGCATGAAAGTAAGTATCGAGATGTTAAGTCACCACTCATCACATGTCGTTAGAGGTCTGTTCCGGGAAGCTACATGGAAACTAGCATAGAGAGCTACCCCAACCCACGAGAGACCCCGAAAATTCGAGGCTAATATAGATCAGTACAAGTTGCAAAGCTCTCAATTCAGTTAGAGTATGACTGTCATCAGCTCAAAATCGACGGCGCTGGTAGCTACATAGGTCATTAAGTCATTTGGGCTACGTCAAGTGGGGTAGGCTAGTCACACTTTCTCCACGATGCAATGTGCTAAAGCATGATACGTGCTAAGTTTACTTGCTTACTAGAGTCTTTAAGGGAAGCATCCATTAGGAATGATTTACTTCTGAAGAAGTTCAGTCAGTAGTTTAGGACATTAATCGAGGACTTGGAGGAAGTGACTTCTCGCCTAATTCATATGTCATACTTGGCCTGCCATGCTGATTAGACTTCAAGTTAAAATATTCATTATAGCGTTAGGAGAAATGTAGAGGCATTGTAAGCTAGTTCAGTGTATCTAGTCTTGTATAGTCTACTCAAGTCATTTAGCATATAAAACTAAACTAGACATAGTCTGGAGGACTTGGGAGGAGTTTGGTAATCTACTGCCTAGCTACCAGCCGGTTATTAGACTAAGCCTGATCCTAAGATTTAGAATTGGACTGCCATTAATTTTCTTATAAGAGGGCTTTTCTTTTCGAGAACTCGACAAGCTTTTCCCCCTTACACTGAAATCTTACTTTTGACACCCAGCACTTCTGATACCACAACAAGATCTGAACAGCAAACACACATTTCAAAAGATTTCAATACCCGTTCCTACCTGACAATGAATAACTTACAAGCCAACTTTTGTCCTCATAGGAGAGCTCACAACGAAGGAATGAAATACGACTTGGAGATGAAGTTTCGTGACAAGCTGGTGCCTCTATGGGCTGAACGATTCCGGCACAGCACGTTACTGTGCGCCCTGGACAACATCTTTGACACAATCGGAGAGCTCAAAAACAACTCGACCAAGATCCAGACCTTCCACTTCGCAGATATGGTCAAGGGCCCCATCGTTGAGGCCGACTTCTCTGATCTATCCTGCCCAATTTGCCTCCTACCAATTCAGGGAAAGGAAGCCAAGAAGTACTGGTGGGAAGAAGAGGAGAATGGACTTGAAACATCTTGTTCGCACAAGTTTCATGGAAAATGTCTCTGGACATGGATCAGCTGCCAGGAAGGATCGAAGACTTGCCCGTATTGCCGAAAAAGGTTCCACATTGAGAACAACCCTTGGGAAGAGTCCATGTTGTCCAGGGAGTACCAGGAAGCTATGTGCAAATCCGAAGCTCACATCGACCAGTTGAGAGATTTTGAGGCCAGATTCAGAATCATGGGCTCCTTTTCGCTACACCCGAGTTTCTTACTACACCAATTATTGGACATTAACTTGGTTTTAAGAGATTGCCAGTACTGGAAATTGAAGAGCCCGGTGCAGCTGGCGAGATACTTCGAACGTGTCCAGATCATGGTGAGAACAGCGTGCAATCTGTTCGGTTTGCAAATAGTTTCCTCCAGCACACGCCATGTAATGCATCGAGAGACACCCACAGAGGAAGAGGTGGAAAATTGGCAAGAAGAGACGACTGTTACTCAATGCGCCATATTCCTTAACGCTCTTCACCATATTATAGCATTCCCAAAGTACGAGGCCTACGTCCAGCAGTTCATCCAAGGCCCTCGGGATCTTCTGGTTAGGTCTGCACCACGCCACGGTGGTAAATCGAACAACATCAGTGCAAGGGTTTCACACAGACCTACCTTGCCCTTTGAAGGCTTTATCATATACCAAACATATGATAGTAAGAAGTTTTCCATCCGATCAAGACGCCCAACCATCAGATACAACACTTTCAACTTCGAAATAGCCACCAGGAAATTTCTGGACCAAATCCAGGACTTCCATGAAAGATATCAACGTGCGCAACGATATCATCACGGTCGCGAGCGTCTGATGTCATCCGATGAGGGTATGGAATTAGGACAGGAACTGTTCTTTCTGACAGTAGCGATTGAGTACATCTACAAATACGACGAAGTTGATCACTATATACTACTGGGAAGCCTACCATGGACGGATCTTTCACTGGAAATGTATCTGCGACAGATGAAGCAGGAGCTCCCAGATTACGAGAAAGTAATTAGCAATAGGATTATGAACTCAATAGAAGCACTTAGGGAGAAGTGCCGAAGGTTATCCGAGATGGTAGCGCCCCAAAGAGCAAACATGATGGCTATGTGTGCTCGGCTTCAAGTTCAATTTGAAGGGCCTCTCGGAGATCTAATACATCCAGAATTGTGGGACTAGTCTACTTTATATAAGTCAAGGTGGAAAAATAGGCTCGGGTCGTGTTTTTTCAAAGAATTGTCACAGTTTGTGTGAGGGGAGATCCGGCTGATGTGATCGGAGCACTGGAGGTTCTAGCGTTCCTGTCTGTACAATAGGTTTTTGAGAATCCAGACGTAAATTTCGATGCAAGGAGAATTTCTGATATGGACAAGAACAGGGCATGGAGTTTTTGTAGTTTGAAGGGTTATTGAATAGAAAATTTGCCACTTTTCCACTGTCGGATTGATAGTTTTTCTATTTCATATAGAACAAAGACTGAAGACACTGTCTCAAATCACATGCCTGATACCCAATGATTACCTTAGACGTTTAGTATTGGTGACTCTCGTAGAGAATGAATGCAAAGAAAAACTTGTAGGAAGGTAGCAATGTCCACAAATCTGATCTTACAGAGATTGGAACTTGGAGAGGTGTAATATATCATAGGAACTTCCTTTGATTGAACCTTTATTCATCAAGACTTCAAACAATGAGATAGCCTAAACAGCTTGTTTGGTCGAATGCATGCACTTCCAAGATAATGAAAATCGTGAGACGCATTTTATTCTCGATATTTGGAGTCTTCCGTTAGTGAACTTCGTCCGTCCTCTGTCGCAGACACAAATATGATAGAGACCAGTGTGCATAGTAACTCACTAGACATCAAAAAAGCTTTTTCATGATTCCGTCCAGGTAACGCCCATAAAATGCTCAGCCAAGCCGCACCCCAGCCAGAACTCCATCAATATACCCAGGCAGTAGCTACCAAATCACACTTGTCCATCTGATCCTGACCTACTGCTTATCGGCCGTCCCAATATCTCCACTAACCATCTTGCGCAGCTCATACTCCTTTGTAAACTCCCGACTCAGAATCTCCATCTCTCTGACAAGCGCTCTGCAGCAGTTCACCAGGGCCTCCTTTGGGCTTATCGTACCATCTGTCTGCACACGAAGCTCGAATTTGGCGAACAGAGGATGAGGGATCTTGTAGCCGGCAAATGTGACGTGGGGGTCTTTGAGGAGGTGCGCACGGAGGATATTGGCAAGTGTGTGATCTTCTTTGATGAATGTGAAGACGGAGCTATCGGCAGTACCTGGAAACTGTTAGACACATCGGTTTTGAGCGGCAGAGGTGGTGAAGGGAACTCACGGGTATCAGAGGCTTCTGTGACCTTCTTCTCGCCCTCGAGGATCAGGAACAGCTCAAATCTGGAGCACACTTTAGCTTTAGCTTCTCAACGCCTCTAGAGATTGCTTTGTGCAGAGATAGTAAGAAGAGAGTCGTGATCTTAATGCACTTCCCAGCCAACCGCGCATTAGGTGTCGGGCACGCTTAGGGGAACAGGAACAAAGTGACAAACCTGTCGGGGGCGTTCATCGCTGCGACTATGAATAGGATATTTTCTGTAGGAAAATCTTGTTAGCTTCTTCTTTAGCAGAACAGAGATACTATCAGCATACCAGTATGTCGAAGGAGTAGTTTGCGATCCCGTTGTTGTTGATCCTTCCGTCGCGAGTTTGGAGATCATTTGTCGCGACTCGAACGTCCAGGTTGAGAATCGCTTCATTTGTTAGTTGGGGCTCTGCGGGAGTGCTAGCATGAAAAGGGCTAGTGTACCCGAAGTGGAGCTACTGGCGGGGTAACGTTGAAGATCATGTTAACTTCAAGGCCCGAGGAGATATTTTTACTCTCGGGGATCCGGGGCCCGGTAATCCTCGGGTTGGATAGTTGCGCCTGATCACAAACTAAACCTCGACATTTATAATCGTTTCGTTCCTCTAACTTCCTTTCCTTCTGATCACAAGCTGCTAATCCGAACACCGCACCTTCACTAGCTACTCTTCTCAGCTTCCTCCTATATAGCGTCCTGCTGCTTTCCGTAGCCTGATCCTATTATTCAAGTATAGTAACGCAATGGCCATACCTCACAACGAAACCCTTAGAACCCAGTACCCATGGGCACACAGCCCCTTGATCGTTTCCGCCCCCATGCGGCTCATAGCGAGCTCTCCCCTCGCCTTTGCCGTCTCCCAAGCAGGCGGTCTGGGATTTCTCGGTGCAGGCACTGACATTTCTACTCTGTCCAACATGTTGTCCAAAGCCACCGCCGCTGTCCGGTCTTGTCCAATCCCTAAAACCCCAGAAGGAACTCTGCCTGTTGGAGTTGGTTTCATATGCTGGGGAGCAGACCTCTCAGGCGCTCTTTCTTCCATCGAGTCAGCACCTTTAAAACCAGCTGCTGCATGGCTCTTCGCACCTCGAGACTCCGAACAGCTCGTTCAATGGGTGGAAGGCATTCGAAAAGTTAGTAAGAAGACCAGAATCTGGGTCCAAGTAGGCACCGTAGCATCCGCTCTCGAGGCTGCGAGAACATGTGAACCAGATGTTCTCGTTATACAAGGTGCAGATGCTGGCGGACATGGACTTGTCCAGTCCAGTTCCCTTATTTCCTTATTGCCAGAATGTGCAGATGCTTTAAAGAGTAATGGGTTTGGACAAATTCCTCTCATCGCTACAGGAGGTATAGCAGATGGGAGAGGCGTTGCTGCTGCATTAGAATTGGGTGCTGATGGAGTGTGTATGGGGACTCGATTCCTCGCCAGTCCGGAAGCTGTGGTCAGCGATGGCTACCAGAAGGCTGTCATAGACGCTAGTGATGGGGGTGTGACAACTGCGCGAACGACTGTATATGATAAAGTGAGAGGCACAGATGGATGGCCGAAGACGTACAACGCGAGAGGAGTTCTAAACCAGAGTTTCTGGGATAGCGAGAAGGGAATGAGCGAGGAGGAAAACATGAGATTATACGGTGAGGCTATGAAGTTGGGCGATGATGGATGGGGAGAGAAGGGAAGGATGACCACCTACGCAGGCACGGCTGTAGGATTAGTCAAAAGGGTTATGCCTGCCGGCGAGATTGTTCAAGAGATTTTGAGAGACGTAGTGAAAAGAGCGGTAGGGGTCCGTAATCGGCTCTGAATGTATATCTTGAACCTATTGCAATTCCTCAAATACACCGCAAATACTTGTAACATATCTAATTGACCTAAACAAAACCTCTGCTATATTAACGGACTGGCTGTGAGTAAAAGAAATTTCCCTGGTGTCTTTCTTTTCCCGTAGAGTATCCACTTTTCCAATTGAAAGTACACTCATCTACTCCTCCTTTCACACTCTTCAGCCACAATTATAGACGTATTGTATGCAATAAACCACTTGTTTCCTTCAAATCTAGCTTTCTGAAACGATTATTTCTTCATAGCTAGGATGTCGAGCCTCTCAATTTAGTGTGTTCCCGTATCGCTTGCGTGCGAAAGTAAACAAGCCACAACCTCACCTCTACCCCGGTACCCAATCCCCGCGTGGAGAATTCGCACAATGCTACTTGCGCCAAACGTGACTCCCCCTACAGATTTCATTTTGTTGCACATCGCAATGTGAAGTAAACAAAGCATCGCTTGCTTATCCTCGCTTCCGAGTAAGCTGCAATAGAATGTTATATCTTTGCTACGCACATGCCTTTAAAAGGTACATGTATAAAGTACTCAAAGTACCTCTACCACTGGATTTACTTACATGATTTGATATAGAAAGCATTCTTAGCTTATTCATCTGAAGAAGAAGAAGAAGAACTGATATACTTCTGTGGCAGTATTTTCTTCTCCAGTTCCCGAACTCGCGTAAGTCAACACACAATCCGCTCACCTTCCATCGGTTCATCTCCATTCACCTCCCACCGCCACGTGCCCAACCCTGGCTTCTTTCGAACCCGAAACATTTTGTTGCATATCGCATGTTGAAAGTAAACAAAACGAGACCCTCGCTTACTCGCTTGCTTCCCGTCACGAAATGGTTGAATTGGGGGGTCCACCCCAAGGCAAAAGGTAGCAGGCCGCCTTGACATCCAGTCTCTCATTACCCTCGTAATTTATGTCTTTATCAAGAATGCTCCGAGGTATTAGCTAGAGAGATCTTTGGTTACACGTCACAATATTATATAGAACAGGGACTCGCTTGTAAATTTCTTCGCTTACTTTACATGCCCAGGGTATTATTCCTCGCCATTTCTCATCGAGGTTTCGTACTATACGGCCTGGAAACATTGCAAGCAGTGAATACAACTGCTATTGAAGTATGATTTACATGACACCTACTACTCTTATTGAATCATAAAATATATATCACGTGCAGGAACACGAAGAAGGTCTTGTAGAACTCACTCCATGAACGACTATGCGATACATGATATATCCTCCATGTAAGTCTGCACCCAGACAATCAAATACAATCCATCTAGTCATATATTCTTCAGAAATTTTCTCTAAACATGATTCGTTACGCTCATTTCGTCCGTCTGGAAATATAGCCTATAAACTCATGGTCACAGTCATACTGTTACTATGCACCATCAATACCGGCGGACAACCTTTACACAATACCTCCAGATCCCCTAGATAATTCGCACTAGCCTCCTCACTCAAACTGGTCCCTTCCACCGGACTTGGCAGCGTCGTAAACATGACGGCTGTATGCTTACTCTTGCTCCTCATTAATTCATTGAGAATCAGATGCTGGGCTCTACATGGCAAATCATTGAAACTTAGCGGCACGCCCTGAGTTGAATAGGTGGAGCCACGACGAGAGTGTGATTCTGCACGAGGAGCATGAGGTGGTTCGTCGAATTCAGAGATATGCTCAGGAAGTGGAGAGGAGTTTGGGAGGTATGCGGAGGGTAAGCGATTCCGACGAGGCGGTGGGGAAGGCGTATCGGTGAACATTATGGACGGGCCGGGACCATCTTCGGTCGCGACGCGGGTCATTGGGACAGGTTTGCTGGAGAATTTAGGCTGAGAAGCGTGGCGGGAGAGAGGGGGATGCTCGGATTGGACAGAGGGAGGACGGCCGCTTCCTGACGCTTCAGGCTTCGGGGGGTTTGGTTCTTTGAGCGATGCGGGCTTACAGTCAGCTTCGGAGGAGGTCTTGAGCGATGTTGCGAGGTTTGATATCGAAGAAGACTGTTTTTGCACGGTTTCGGACTCGGGTTTCTTTAAAAAGAGCGCCGGCGCCGAAGTAATCGCATCGCTGCTTGACGGTAATATCGTCTTCCTCGGACTCCTCTCCGGGATCCTGACTTCTTGCTCCCCAGTAGATTTTTTTGACGGTGGAGGTCCTCGCATTGTATCGCTGTGGCTCTTTCGTCTCTTGATCTTTGAACGATTCGGAGAAGGAGAACTCCTATCTGACTCGTAATCATCCATATCTCCTTCTGACGCAACGCTGCCGGGGCCATCCTCATCAGAATTATCAACTAAGGCCTCAGAGTCACTGCCGTCCCAATCACTGCCCGAATCCTCACTGGCACTGGCGTTACTCGCCATAATGACGTTATCGGATAACCTGTGTGTCCGCATTCCGAGATTGACACCGAGCCGAGAAAGACCGCTCATAGTGTGCTTTTTCTTTGATTTCTTCAATAGCCTCCGAAGTCCAAGGAACCGTTCAACCCTTTCTCCTCTTGGGCCTTGTTGGAAGGAAGCCTCGGGCCAATTTGAGCCAGCTGTGTAGATACTCGCGATTTCCGAAAGATCTTCCGTTCCAGATGCTGGTCCCCTCTTACCACGAATCTTTTGCAATTCGTCCCACCATTCTTGCCCCTTCAAGCAGTCTTCAACCTCATCCTCGGCTTCTTTACTGAGACCTGAGCCATTCACAATCATCTCATATGTCGAAAGCTTGCCTGAAGCAAGCCAGAACACCAGTACTTCAGCCTCAATCCGCAAATTCTCAAGAAGCAACTTGACTCGACCTCGTTCTTCTTCTACATCGCTTTCGTATTCAACAAACACAGCAACCCGTAGCTTGTAGGCTTTCTTCCAGGCAGGAACTGTATTGAGAATGACACCGAGCTGCAGAATTAAAGTATCTGCAGGAGCAGTTTAGCTAGGGCTTCAGGAGTGGAGAGGAAATATCTTACAGGTATCAAAATTCGTGGTTAGAACATTCTGCTTATTGTCACCCTCCCCAGCAATCTCTGCCGACATTTGTATTGGCCACAAGTCGATGTACTTCTTGGTGTGATCTCCATCAGCGTGAGGGAACTCTAGAGCTTGAAACCCTTTGGCAACCGCGACATTGATCTGAAGTCTTAATAGCAGATCTTCCAGTATGGTCACATAACTTGTAACACTCATCATTGCCTCAGTCTTGCACGTATCAGTTGGCAATATTCCGGTCATCTTTGCATCCTTACTGTCCTGTCGAACTATCCACTGACGCTTAGAATCAGAGGTATTAGGCTGATCTTCTGGCTCCGAAGAAGACACATTGGCGACATCGATCAGCGGCTGATTTCTTCTCAAGTCGTCAAGGTTATAAAGGCCCATGACAGCGATATTCGGTCGCATGCCGCCAAGCCCAGAATTCAAAACAATATTCCTCGCGCCCCATTCAACCCCAGGAGAGATAGCAATGTTGACGAACGCCTTAATCTTTGAGAAATCAATGTACTTTGTCCATGCTGCTTGCTGCCTACGAGCTTCGGGAACAGAGCCGCCGAAGTTGTCAGTCACAATGACATGACCGAGGATATATAGTGACCCTTTCTTCATAGAGTTACAAAATTGTATGAGTTTATATTGCCGACGAGGATCGTTGACAAATAATAGGATCTGCGGGCGCCAGAACTTGACGTGTTCTTGTCGTAGTCGGAGCAGATACTTTCGGACCTGGTGATAAATAAGATTTTGGGACACATCTCCCCAGCTCTTCGGTGGACTCGTGTAATGAATGATGAGGAACAGAATGACAAGAATCCCAACGCAAGATGCAGCGTAGAGACCATCAACGAAGAACATAGCTATAGCAGAAACAATCGTTCCAGTGAAGGCTGTTTGCCAGTTGAAAAAATGGAAGGACGGGCGAAAATTTGGTGCCGAGCCTATTTTCAAGAGGAAACAAGCTAAGTTCATAACAAGAAATGTCATCTGTACTTGTCAGCACTCAAAAATTTTCATCTAAAGTCGAAGTATCGGGCAAGAGAGCAGTGAGCAAGCTTACCAGATAAGTCATTGTGACAAAAGATGCGATTTGATTCAAATCACAAAGCATGGTAATTTGAGCTACAAGATAAGTCATGATGATTGCATAAGTAGGCTCATCCCCTTTCTTTGTTCCCTGACCGAAGATAGTGAACCCAGGAAGTAAGTTATCTCGTGCCAGGGCTTGTAGAAGCTTCGCTGAACCGATCACACCCATCAATGTAGAGAAGAACGAGCTTGCAAACTCGCCGGCGAGAATTACAAGGCCAGATATATTAGTATCTTGGATGACATTAGTGTTCCTGAGGAATGAAGATCGTGTAATAGTGGCAGCCATCGCCAAAATAACAAGCGTATATAGGACGAATGTTGTTCCGAGACCGTAAAGAGTTCCTTTTGGAATCGACTTGCTGGGGTTTTTGAGATCGCCGGACATGCTAGCCCCAGCAAAAATGCCTCCTGTTGCAGGAAATAGAATGCCAAATAGATCCTGGAAAGTTTCCTTGCCATGAAGTTGACTCCCGGCAGCCCCCTTCGTAAGTTGAGGCATAAGATTTCCAACAAAAGTGCTCCAACTGAGGCCAGTATAGTTAATACCTAGCTTTCTACTTTCGAAGGGCGAGACGACCAATGCTGAGAATGGAATGCTCAAAGTAGCGACGACAAGTATAACCAAGAGACCATTGCTAGCCCGAGCAAAGATCGAAGAGCCGGCCAAACAGATCGCTGTACACAGCACCAGAACGACAGTTGACCACAGGTACAAGTACCATGGTGTTTCGGGTAGTATATTTGCCCAGTTCCCAGTACTTGTCCCGAAGTTCACCTTGAGGCAATCAATTAGACCAACAGCATTCAGACCGGTGTTGAAGACGAATCCAAGATAAAACACAACCCCAATGGATCCTCCAAACTCGGGGCCCAAGGACCTAGATATCAAGTAGTATGCACCACCTCCTCGGACTGTGCCATTCGAAGCAATTGCTGAAAGAGAGAATGTAGTAATTAAGTTGATAGCATAAGATGCAACAAGCATTCCCATAATGCCGAGCACTCCGCTCTGACCTGTTAACAGTCAATAGGTTAGCAGGCGTATTACACACAGTGCAATAGACGGACGTTGACTTGGAGTCGACCTCTGTAGTATGAAGACAAGGCCGAGTGGCCAAGAGTTGTACTAACCAAGGATAAATCCAAACCGTAAGAACATAAGAATGCTGAGGACATTCAAACATGTTGGCACGTAAACCCCGGAAAACATCCCAAGCTTTTCGTTTCCCCCAATTGGTCGTGGTCCCAGCCCAGCTTTCGGTATTGATGCTTCCCCATTAGCCTTTTTGATCTCAGCAGCATTGTTCATTTGAATGGTAGCCAGCTCATCCTCTGTATTGGCCGCAGAGGTTTTTCGCCCATTGTTTGACCGTCTTCGCACTCCAGAAGTGACATTCCCTCCTCCAAAGGACGCAATGTGTAGCAACCGCTTTGTTAGAGAATAATTGCGTGGGGGAGGATCTGATTCGTTCGTCGCTGGCTCGTATGGGTTATGGTCCTCTGGGTGTCCATCGTTATCATTAGCAAACTCTGATAAGAGAGGCTCCTGTTGTTCTATCACCATAGAAGATCTTCTATTTAGTTCCCCTGCCTCATCGTGAGCCGTTCCTGAGTGGAAATTCGAGTGTTGGCGAGCTGCGCTCCCACGCGAGGGGCGTAATGTGCCAGACATTCCTCGCTATTTGCCTACAGGCACAATATTGGCTGGTCAAAGTCGATATGCCGCCATATGAGATAATAGTTGATAACTGCAAAGCTATAGGTTGTCAGTATTAAATGTTGGCGCTGGTGCTGGTGTAGGACTGAGTTGTCGGGCTCAGTACGAGTACAACTGTAGGGTAGGTTCCAGTATGGATTGTGTATCCCTGCACCAGAACGTCATTTGAAGCTCGGCAAAGTTTCTCCAACCTGCATGAAATCTCTTCTAGTGAAAGAAAAGCTCTGCGCCTTTGGATCCGGAATCCAAAGAGATGAGATTGACAGTACATAAGCATGCGAACAAGAAGACTAAGAAAAATACACAAATTTGAGGGTTATAGAACTATCAAATACAAATAATCCTTCTTTCTCGCAATGACTATCCTATCAGGGCCTAAGGGCCAGTCTATCTACACGCAGAGATAACCATTGGCCAGGGTGTGCATTCCCGCATCTTGATTGGCCTGTCTTTCAGACCCCACTGATTCACGTGCATGGGATTTATCTACTTCGGGACTGGTCCTGGGGAAGTCAACAGGTGATAGCATCCTAAACATCCACCCCAAGACAACAGAGCTCTACTTCCAGCTATTCCTACTTCCTTCTCTGCATTCTACAAGTTGTGGTGAGTATTATACACCTGCATTGGCTGTAGGCATCTCATATCAAGAGCGAAGAGAGGCTGACTTGAATGGCGCAGTCACTTTCCTTTTTCATCCCACCCACGCAGTTTGTAAGCCATGAGATAAGAAAGCCCTCCATCCTCTGTCCTACGGCAGCATTATCGCATACAATACAATATCGAAGACAATGTCGACTCCCAAGGATGGCGAGTCGTCTTCTCGACCTCTGCCAGTACCAATGTCTTCCTCCCCTGGCTCGTTCAGAGGACGTCAAAATGGTAGTCCTCTTCCACGAGCCGCCTCGACAGCTCGATTGGCCTCTCCTGTTCCATCGCATAGCACAGTAGGCACACCGCAAGTGCGTCAAATACCCACGTCGAGTCAAATAGGGACAGGCTGTGTTGCTTCTGGCAACTTGACGCCGCTTGCTGGCCCTCCATCCCACTCTCCGCAACCAGGTCCCGGAGTATCAGCTCTCGCAGCAGCCCTTTCGAATTCTTTTGGTCAGTCACCTCCAAAATTTGGCACTCCCCCGGTCCGACCCTTGTCTCCGAATACTGCTGGGCATCAGATATTGCCCGCAGGTCCTCACAGTAACTATGGCTCTTTCGACAGAGCTCGGTCAATACAGGGTGCCCCCGGGTGGGTCGGCCCTAGTACGTACGAGGATCCGGAAATTGTTAGGCGGCATCTTGTACAGCCCGCAGAACCTGGTGATGGTGTACAAGACAATATGCCTGGGCTATTTATGTCATTCCGGGCAGGATCACCAGCTGGCAAAGCCAAACAAAACATCGATGATATAGCTCCGGGGCTGGATGACGACGAGTTTTCAAGTTTGCGACTTCAAGGCGGAGATGTCACACGACCAATATACCGGTGGACTGAAGAAGCACAAGCAAGAGCTGGACGAGGGAAGGCACAAAGGAGCCAGAGCTTTCACCTCTCGCGACCGCATCCCGAAAATGAAGTCCTAGATATTGGCTCAATCAAGATTCCAGGTGGGTTCCGGCGGAATTTTCTGCGACGTGCTGCAGCGAGTCCGTCTCCGTCTGGTAGACACGCGGATGAGAGCGCCAGACCTCAGCCCAAAATGCTCACTAACAATTTCATCGAATTTTTGACAATATATGGTCATTTCGCAGGCGAGGAATTAGAAGAGGATGATGAAGTTCTTGGGCCTGATGAGTATTTTTCGTCTGGAGGATACTCGGCCGTTGGAGACGAAGAAAGTGATGAAGATAGAGAGCCGATGGAGGACAGTGCACTGCTTACTCCTGGGCAGAAGAAAAAGCGGAAACGTAAGGGCCGCCAAGTTGAAGGGACCAACGGATCTATGGGTGCAGCTTTGTTGCTCCTGAAATCATTTGTTGGTACCGGCGTATTGTTCCTGCCCAAGGCGTACCTAAATGGCGGCATGCTTTTCAGTAATCTCGTCCTGTTGTTCGTGGCAGTCTTGAGTTATTATTGCTTTGTTCTGCTTGTCAACACTCGGTTAAGGGTCGATGGATCATTCGGTGACATGGGCGGGATTCTTTATGGCAACTGGATGCGAACGACCATTTTGGTCTCCATCGTGATCAGTCAAATTGGCTTCGTCGCTGCGTATATCGTTTTTACATCCGAAAATCTGCAAGCTTTCATCCTTGCAGTATCTCACTGCAAAACGTTTATTGAGGTCAAGTGGTTAATCTTGATGCAAATGGTAGTATTTCTTCCGTTCTCGCTATTAAGAGACATCAGCAAGCTGGGCTTTACAGCTCTGATCGCTGACGCTTTCATCCTAATTGGACTACTATACCTCTACTATTACGATATCCTCACTATCGTCACACAACATGGGATAGCAGACATCGTCAACTTCAATCCCAAGGACTGGACATTGTTCATCGGAACTGCAATTTTCACTTTCGAAGGCATCGGATTGATCATTCCCATTCAGGAGTCGATGAAACACCCGAAGAAGTTTCCTCCGGTTCTTGGTGGAGTAATGATCATTATTACTGTCGTATTCATCTCTATGGGAGCGTTGTCATATGCGGCCTATGGGTCAAAAACCGAAACTGTCGTCATTCTCAACTTACCTCAAGACGATAAAATGGTCAACGGAGTTCAATTCCTCTATTCCCTCGCCATCCTCCTTTCTACGCCGTTGCAGATCTTCCCTGCAATCAGAATCACAGAAAATGAACTTTTCACCCGCAGTGGAAAATACAACCCTTATATCAAATGGCAAAAGAATCTTTTCCGCTTCTTCGTCGTCATGCTTTGCGCCGGAATTGCGTGGTTTGGTGCTAACGATCTTGATAAGTTTGTTGCAATTGTGGGCAGCTTTGCATGCGTGCCCCTAGTGTACATTTATCCAGTAAGCATATTCTCTCTTCACCACTTCTGGAGCTAACATTGTAAAGCCAATGCTTCACTTCAAAGCTGTATCAAGATCTAGATTCCGTAAAGCATGTGATGTCATCCTCTGTATCTTCGGATTCGTAGTGATGGTCTATACCACCTCTCTCACAGTCATGAGCTGGGTGAGCGGGACCGACGAGCCAAAGCTACCAAGCTATTGCGATAAGCAGAAATTTCTAGGGCTTCTGGATTGAAACCTTCCTGGAATAAGAGATCAAATATTTGGACGAGCAAGGGTTAGGACCGGAAGTGGACTGGGTTTTTCCTTTTGTATACGTTTGTTTAATTGCATAGCGCTGCGCTGCTGGTAGCTATCCTTTGGCTGGAAGCTACTGTTATTGCCCAACATCATTTCCTTACTTTCATAGCTTTTTGCGGGCGGCATTTTCACTGGTTGGTCACTCACGAGATGTGATTGGAAGAGCGACTGTTGGAAGTTGATTTTAGTATGATAAATGTCTATAGATTCCCTTCATCCGCCTATACGTGGGCTTTGATAACTGCTGCAATCCCTCACTTCTATGTTTATGTGAACTAATATCCTATCCTATCCTATCCAACCCTACTCCATTCCGCCAATCCTGTACCCCAAGTCTTCAAAGCAAAGCAAAATGAATGGCCCTCGAACACCGCTCCGAAATGAACCGTCATTCTCTTTTCCAGCTCTTTCTTACTCTAGAATCTTCAGCTAGACTCGGGCAAATCTTAAAGCCCAAGAGCAATAACCCCGATGACGCTCGCAGCTACGAGGATGAGGATCTCATTTCCGGCAATAGAGTAAGAGTGCGGAGAGCCAGCTAGGATGCTCGATTGGACGGGGGTGCTGCTAGATGTGGTAGAGTTGACTAGTGGTTTGGTGCTGACAATATTGTCAGTTGGTTGCTGATCAAGGACAGTGAGAGCGGAAGGATACAGAAGACTTGGGAGAGGTGTGGAAACGGGGAAAGCGTACTAGGTGCTATTGGTAGCAGCTAAAACCGAGGAGATGAATAGGGAAAAGACAATGAATTCGAAGATAGTGGATTGGAGAGTTGAGAGGCTGATGCGTGCCATTTTGAGGTGGGTATGGTTTCTTTAGGCTAGGTATGAAGCGTTACAGTATCAGACCAGCAACAAGTGCTACAGTATACAGTAAGCGGAGGTGGAAGATTTGTTTTTTAGACGCCCAAGTTACGACAGAGGAAATCTGCACCTAGAAAACAGGAGCGAAGGTCCTGTTTTAAGGAGGAAAGAGGTAGTGAATTTTGGGTCAACATGGTCTCCTGCATGAATGGGAGATGGTTGCCAGGAATGCGAGTCATTGAGTACATGACATTCTCAGGGCTGGCTAAGAAACGAACGTTTCATGAGAATATGTGGCATGCAGATCTACGAAGTTTTGGGGATAGCAGCAGTAATGTCTTGCTATGCTTCGAATAATGAACCTAAAATAACAATCTCTCTCTCAATTGAGGCAAAGGGAGAAGGGATTATTGTGGGAATCAGTCACGTGTACTATGACGAGTATGTCGATCTCATAGACAACGCGAGAAATCGCGTCCGCTTTCAACGCCTTATAAGCTTTCCAGACGACTTCACCAACTGCATGGCAAAGCCGCCGACATGACAATCCCCGACATAGAAGGCAGTCTTCTCCGTGGTCCCTCGTAGGCCACCTATTTTGTTCCTAAAATTCATAAGTAATTAACATTGTCCAGCTCCCAAACCTACGCCTCCCTCTCGCGCCAACCCTCATCCTACAAACCCCTCTCGACCTATGCTCTTGAAAAAGAGAAGCACTATCAACAGCAATATGGCGATATGTATTTTCTGCGCCTCACGAAGCTGAAACCAGCCGTGGAGAGCATAGCAGCCGAGGCATGGGAGGGCTTCCAGATTGCGGGAGAAGAGGTTGAGAAGACCGAGCGCGTGCTGGATGTCAGGCAGGGGAAGCTATGTTGGGTTGCTGGCACAATTTATATGGAGATGTCCTTGAAGCCGAATATTTTGGATGATATTTCGAAGGATGTGAGCTTTTTCAAAGTAGGGAGGAAGGGTGAACGTGGCAATTGCTGATGCCGATTTAGCACTGGATCTCTGCCCCTATACCGAGACAGAAATATCTTTCCCCGGCAGGTGAGGATCTCATCATGCTGGAGGATGAGTCTGGAAGGTTGAGACTTGTCGGCGCACCGCTAGCAAGTGAAATGCTAGTCACAGGTTGCATTGTTGCGGTCATGGGAACGGAGAATGCGAATGGAGACTTCGAAGTTGTGGATATCAAGGTTCCAGATCTTCCTCCCCAGGCGGAACGTTGGCACACTGAAGATTCAACGTCGAGGAGGAAGAAAGTAGAGAAAGACGAGGATGAAAGTATGGATTTGGATAAGCCGGCCGGAAAGAAGATCGCAATTGTTTCTGGGTTGGGATTCTCAGGCATGGATGTGGATCATTCGCTGGAAATCAATCTTCTAACTGAATATCTACTGGGAGAGGCGCTGGATCCTGCCTCGCAAGAAAACGTCACCCAGATCAGCAGATTGATCATTGCGGGAAACTCTATTGCATTAGATAATGATGCTATTTCTCACGACACTATTGGCAATACTCGAAAAACTCAGAAGAAGTACGGGTACGATAGTAGCGCTTACAATCCCGCCCCTACGAAACATCTCGACGATTTCCTCGCTACCTTATTACCCAGCATACCCATTACCCTGATACCGGGTTATTCAGACCCTGCGAACGTTAGTCTGCCTCAACAACCTATACACCCCGCTATATTCCCTCAAGCTCGGACTTATGGCGCGATACCACCGACAAAAGATGGAGACATTCCACAGCCGGGTTGGTTTGACACTGTTACGAATCCTTGGGATGGCGAGATCGAGGGTTGGAAAGTCCTGGGTACGGGAGGCCAGAATGTTGATGATGTGTTTAAGTATGTAACGAGTGAAGATCGGTTGGGCATGCTAGAGGCATTGTGTAGGTGGAGATGTGTGGCACCGACTGCGCCAGATACTCTATGTAAGTCCCAAATGCTCTTGCAGAGTACACATCCTATGTCCCACTCCAGCGAAACTAATTTAGATTAGGGAGCTACCCTTTCCAAGACGACGACCCGTTCGTCATGAACACATGTCCACATCTCTTCTTCGTAGGCTCACAGCCCAAGTTCGATACTGCCGAAATCGAGGGCCCGGATGGTCAAACTGTGAGGTTAATTGCGGTGCCGAGGTTCGCGGAAACAGGAGAGCTGGTGCTGGTGGACTCGGAGACTTTGGAGGCTTCTGTTGTAAGAATATCTGTGGTATAAATGATATTAACTTGAACTGAACCCGGTCGCCTTTGAGAATCTTCATGGCTAAATTGGAAAATTAGCAGTGGTGCAAAGTACCGCGAAATATGAATAAAGGCCATCGGTTTTTATACATCTATTTGGTCGAGCTAACAAAAGATAGTAATCCTACAGGGAATACTCAAAAAAACAGCATAGTCGAGGACTCGAACCTGACGGTCAGGTATTCATTAGGCACTGCAGAATGTCCAGTTTTGTCAAGCTACTGATTATAACTTCTATTTCTGCATGCCTCTCTTGCTTGCTCGTCTTAGAAGTTCTCAGAAGTATAAGATGTTGTACATACAGGCAAGTGAGCTCCAATAACCCTTCCCTAATCATAATACTGACTGTCGTCATCCGACATAGGTCCGAGATATGTACGGCCGCCTTGACAAGAAGTATCTGGACACTGTAAGTAGCCGGGTATTGAATCTTGGAAAGGGGCTTCTGCATAAGAGATCCTCACCTTCTGTGGTAATACTGTGGAAGTCATCTTATGCTATCAGCCACTGGCAGGCTCGCGATTTACGCCAGTAACAATCTTGGCTTCTTGAACTTTTGAAGCCAATACAAGGAGATGTTTAGTGCCCCTTGACTATCAAGATTTCGCGAGACTGGCAAAGTCCCTGCCTATTTACTTTTAACACTGCCTTTTTTTCTTTCTTATAAGTCGTGTCAATGTATCGGCGAATGGTTTATTATTGAAGTTTTGCTTTGCATTTTTCAAATCATACATACAGCAGTATGGTGAAATGATCGTTTTGAAGTTAGAACGATCTGTGCTTCTGTGACACACCAAATATACTGACTATAAGATGTCGTTTGGGTTGAGTTTTGTACTTGATTGAAAGCAGTAGAAACCAAAGGAGTTCTCAAGCTCTAAATACCCATCATCGTGGATCCTGTTGGAACTCGAGACGCATGCTTATCAGACTCTTAGGCTGTGTGATCTTACCGATAAGGCCGTTCGACAACTATGAGTCAGACTCTGAATCAATCTGACCTGCTCAGCCTGAGGCATATGTTGTTCAAGATTCCTAAGAGGACTTCGACGTTCGCGCGCATCCGCGACAGTATCTACCATTTCCCGAATTTGGTAAATTTGATACACTCACACATCTTACTGCGGGCTAAGGTACTTAGCAGCCAGGTCCACACGTGCAGGTGGGTTGAAAAATCGATAGCACATTTTAGACACAGGAGCTTTCGCTTAATTTTTTCCCGCTTGTTTGTTTGTTTGTTTTATTCTTCCTCGTTCAACGCGCGCTTCTTCCTATCGGACCTGCACCTCTCTGCGCGCCTTCTCCTGAAACTACCTAGAAATAGGACGACAGTGTTGCTTTTCCCATCACACCTTCTCCACCTCCTTTTTGCGACAACCTTGCACACACACATCACCAAAATTAAAGTGCTTTACAATGTTTGATTCGATCAAAGAAAACGAGCTTAACATCATCGTGCCGGGCTGCATCTTAAGTCTGCCTGCCAAATGCTGGATCCCGGAGGACAAGTTTGTTGATCCACGCCTCCCGAGGGAGATCATTGAGTACAAGCAGGTACTAGTTATGGTTACGCATGTGCCGGAGAACCTAAGCAAAGTTAGATGGGTTAATGTTGTTCTGGTATGTCCTATACTCCTGTTGTCTTATTCAAAATCAGGAGCAGAGCAAGCCACTTTTGTCACCGTTGAGCATTCTCTTGTTTGCGCTTGCCGTCTCCAAGAGCGGAGTGTTCTGTTTTGGTTTATCAGTGTGTGTTTCTCACTATCACCCGCCAGCCTCTCGAAGCTCTGGAAACTAGCTCCTTCAGCTTGTAATTATCCATACTTTAGAGGTGTCCTTCGCTAACAAGGCAATCTACTGCTTAGGCTCATAATCTCAACGACCGTTTCGACCGAGCGCGAGTCTTCCCACCCGGTCAAGGTCTTCGATCTAATTACAGTCATACAAACGCCGTCAAACAGTTGCCATCCCTGACACATTGTTTATCAGGTCTAGATCGCTATGATACGGAGCGATTTCGTTACCTTGTGGGACTAGTTAACTATACCGTGGATATTGATGTCCTTCGCCTCAAGATGAACCCTGAAAGTCGAGTCTATGTATCAGATAGGACTGAATTCCACCGACTGATTGGCACGAATGATCTCACATATGATTGTAGGTCATGTCACGTTAGATTCAGTCACTGCCAATGAACCATCTAATACTACCTCCAGATCACCAAGATTTTTTAGATTGGCGCGATGATTCGAGTGACATTACAAAATTTACCTTTGAAACCATTTCCTTGAAATCGGTTCGAACCTTCCGACCAATTTGGACTGACGAGACACGAGCACTAGCAAAAAGGTCTGCTGTGGATGATTTGGCTATCTATCAAACCGAAGCTGCCGAGGAAGGCAAGGTTGTTAGATTTGAGGATGGATCGCTTCCGAGATACCAGACTTGCCAGGATATTATCGACGACAGTGACTACCGCAGTGATAGTAGTGACCCAGAGACTGCGATTGTTTATAGCAATGCAGAGGATACAGATACAAGCTCTGGTTGTTGGAGGTCACTGAGTAAGGGCAAGAAGATCTCCAGGCGCAAGGTAAAGCAAGGCAAGAGCAGTAAGCACTTTCCTAGAAACAAAATGTCAGCTTGTGGCGTCGAGTTGAAAGATGTTTCTAACCCTAACTCTTTCCAGTCTCGCTAATCAACTCGACTTCATCAAACACACGATGACGATTATGATACTGCTGAGGGCGGAGCGGATGCCTACGCCGGGTGTAGTCTGACAGAAATAGTCCAGCCAGCTTTAGTAGGGATGTTTCAATAATCATTGGAACATTCTAGCGATTGAATCAATAATGAAATCAAACACATCTGAACCTCTCGATCCATTTAATAGGTGTCATCCTTGAATACTTATGCCAGATATGTCCAACTCTCGAGGCTTGGTTATTTTGAACGAGGCTTCCAGAGCTTGACTTCTGCTTGACTTCCATGATGCAAGACATGGAGATACGTTTTCCCAAGAGAAATCGACAGAACTGATTATGAGCGAGTGAACGTAAAAGTTGGAGATCATAAGCCAAGAGAGTTGTTCAAGTACCCAACTAGAAAGTGCAAGAAAGCCCTATAGTTTAAGAAGGACTGCTCTTATCAAAAATTCTTCGCAGTCTGACATAGAACGAACACTCGGCCTCTTAACCCAGGATAAAAAAAACCCATAAACAATTCATGCTAGGGGGCAAAATATTGGCAAGATTTCGAGATTGGAAGGCCTAATGGAAGCACAAACATCTGCACTCCACAGCACCAATTCAAGAACACTGTACATGAGTGTTCATTGGTTTCATTATTCGTTTGCAATGTCGTTATTAAAAGCTTGTTGAAAGTTCTCCTAGACTTTGCTTCCCTGAATTAAGATGTCCTCATCCCACCCGAGAGCCCTCAACCTGTCCCTGTTGGACCGTCTCCACCGGGTATTAACTATCTCGAATTAGTCAGTTCCTTTGAAAGAGATTTCTATAACATACCATGCAAATGTTATTTCCATTTAACAGGATCTTTGATAGCTTGGTCTGGCCGCCTGAGTAGTCACTATTCGCTTGTTAATGCATGCATGGATATCCAGTACGAAGAGATGTACAATTCAGTCACATCCTCAAGAACCATATCTAAGTAATCATTAGTATGTATATTGACCAATGATACCGGGAAGCACTTACTGACGTAGTCATCAAAGCCAAGTAGAGTGCCGCTGAACTCTAGTGACGGTCAGCTGATTCAAGGAAACAATTCAAGAAGAGCCATACCTTTGTCACCCTTCATGACAACCCAGATTTTGGATCCAACGCACTTATCGATCAGCTCTGTGCGATAGTCAGTAAGATCGACTTGAGCAGAGAGGCAAGGACACATACCAAGAGGTAATAGTTGAGAGGCCATTTCGTTCTGGGTGAAAATAGACAAATGAGCGTGCTGAGAGACGTAAGGTTAGCAAAATGGCCTGGCCCAAGGTGAAAAGAGCCTTGGAGCTTTAAAGAAGGGGGTAAAGCAAGCTCGTTCCAGTCGATTGCATGGCTAGGAGAGACCTGCAGGGTTGAAGATGTTGACGTGCATGAAAGGAGTCTCAATAACGCTAGGTACTGCTGAACCGGAGAGAACTCACGAAACCAGAGTCAAATATGCTGTGAATAAGCTTTCTACTCTTTATTCACCGGATCGTCGTCTTATTGTTGCTGTTCATGAACCACTCGAACAATGGTCTAGAATTCAGGTTCTCGCTCGTGATTGTCAAGTCAACTAATGTTTGCTCTGTTTGCACAACATACACCTCGGAAGCCTAGACCTACTGCAATCTAGGCTAACCTTACGCGCGCGCCTCCATTGGATCATCACGTCGCGTCTGCCTTGACTCGACTCTAGCAGCAATTATTCATGAACCCTAGCTTGCGGTCATGCTCCTGAGCAATTATGGGGCATTATCGCTGGGAAAGACCCTTCGAAGACCGATTATGACCACTGTGAAGGAACTAGAGCAGCACGGAACTGCCACAAGTACTTCCTTGGAGAACTTGAATATGCGGAAGACTGTTGGGACGGCGGGAAGACTGGCGATGTGAGTTTTTTAAGTGGGGGAAATGATTCGCATATTTCTACCAGTTCTGAGAAGCTTCAAGATCGTCAATTATGTGATTACACAGCTGATGATGGTCTTGAGTAGTTCCAACGTAGTTCGTTCGAGTACCACTCCACTGCAACCGCAAAACCGAGCCTGGAGTCCAAACAATGGAATTGTTTTTGGTGGAGCTTGGAGTCCGAATCAAGGCATTGTTTTCAGACCTGCGGCTGGAGCACCGAGATCATTGAGCACATCTGCTGTGCAAGGAATCAACCAAGAGGAACTGCTCTCTTCGAACCCGGAGGGTAATCAGGTCATAGCGTCCGCAGACACGACTGCATTGAAAGATCAGTCGTCTGTTAACCGGAAGACTACAACTCCTACAATTCCCAGAATATCAGAAGATTCCAAAATACTAGAACTGGAAGTGCAACCAGTAGATCCATTGCAGAATGTGTTGCCTGAAACCCCAACCACATTCAAGATGACGGAAGAGCTATTCCGGAGAGCTAAAAATGCCGACCCAGGAACCAGAGACTGGTACTGGTCGCACACTCTCTATAGAGGACCCATTGGCCCCGATGAAAAACCCCAACGAACAATGGTTCACTACTGCAAATCCATCCTCACCACCGAGCGAGTTTTGAAATCATATTTCAGTGACGCAAAAGTCCTCGGCTTTGATATTGAATGGAAAGAGAATGCCTACCGCAGCAGCGACGCCAAGAGCAACGTCTCCCTAATCCAAATAGCTAACGATGAACGCATCGCACTCTTTCACATCGCTCTCTACCCGAAACACGAGCTCGTCTCCCCGACGCTCAAGAGAATCATGGAAGACCCCAACATCACCAAGGTAGGAGTTAGTATCAAAGCAGACTGCACGCGACTCCGCAAATACATGGCTATCGACTCCCGCGGGATGTTCGAGCTAAGCCACCTCTATAAACTTGTGAAATACTCGCACAGCAAGGAATACGACTCGATCAATCGACGACTCGTCTCTCTCGCTAAACAAACGCAGGAACATCTGCATCTACCGATGTTCAAAGGCGACGTGCGGGTGAGTGATTGGAGCAAAGCGCTTAATTTGGATCAAATCATGTACGCGGCGAGTGACTCGTACGCCGGTCTGCAATTATATCATACCTTGGAGATGAAGAGGAAGAGGCTGGAGCCTTGTCCGCCGAGACCGTATCATGCGGAGTTGAACTTGCCGATTCGATTAGCCGAGGGAGTGGAGATTCCGAGCGAAGGGGAGGAAGGGGACGTTGAGGATGCAGAGCCGAAAGGCGGGGCCAAAGTTGAATATAGTAACACGGGAACGGGCACAGTCTTTGATGCAGAGAATAACTCGGTCGGGAATTTAGAGAGGAGTGTTAAGACTATATCGAGTACTACAGATTCTGCTACTGCTGCGAGAGATAACGCGGATGAGCATGATAAGCTCCTCTTCTCAAGGCTTGCTTCAGGTCTCGTCCGTACGGCATGATCTTAGACTTGTTTAGCTAGAAGGTAATACCAGACAAGATATTGAATCGTGTGATGATTTAAACACAGACAGACACTCGATTAGTTTTCAGAGTTCATAGCAGCATTCGAGGTGTAGGCAGAGGGCATAGCATTGCATTGCATTAGTTGAGAGAGACGTTTTTGTTGCGTTAGATTACAAGATAGACATATAAAACTGCCGTTTCTTTCCATGATATGTATAACACTCTGTTTTTAGAAAAAAAGAAAAATCAAATAAGAAGCTAGGAATTGTGATTTTGTATCAATGAGTATGTCGGGAAGAACCCGTACAACGAATGTCACATTACTGTACTTTTATACTTGCATTTGTATAAAGAATCAACGAGTGTATTTCTAGAATGATTATAAACTACCCAGCAACAGTCAAGTAATAAGCGATCAAGTCGAAAGCAAATTCATCTGCACTTTTTAGAAAGTGTCCCCTTTTGGCAAACACAAATTTTTATCAAAGAAATTTTCCAAGCTTGTCCCAGTAAACGCAAACAGCCATGTACTAATCAACTCTGTGGATAGGCCAAAAGACTGGTCCGGACAAAACCTAGTTCATCCCCAAGAGAGCTCTGGCCCCAGGCTCGCTTGCAACGTAAACCACGTCATGAGCATCACTGAAGCCATTGAATCTCGTGGCTGAGCACTTGGTGTAAGCGCCCATCTCCTCGAAATACAGCCAATCACCAACATCAAGTGTATGGTCAAAGCGAATGCTCGCTGAAATGCGATCGATACCGTCACAGGTCGGACCCCAGATCGAGTACTCGGTGCCATCGGAGGACTCTTGGGCTGCGATATTATTGAAGTAGGTGCGGTCGCCGGTCCGAAGAATTTGTGCAATAGGGTTTTGGTGGTCGAACATGATGCTAGAGAAGTTGCCATAAAGACCGTCATTGAGGTAGACCATGTAGCTATTGTTGCCAGTGGTTGGGTCTGCAATAGTGCGACGAGCGATGATGTGGCATGCCAACGTGAAGGCCGAGGAGACATAATAGCGACCCGGTTCGCCGATGACGTTGATGTGGCTGGGCATATACTCGTCAAGGGCCTCACAGAGGACGTGGGCCATGGCCTCAAATGTCTCGCTTACGAAACCGCCTCCAACATCCAAGGTGTGCAGTGAAAAGCCTAAAGCGGCTGCTTGGTCGAAGACAATACGGGCATCTTGGACAGCTTTGATGAATGCAAGGGGGTCTGATGCGCCTGAGCCAACGTGGAAGCTGACCCCTACAACATTAAGACCAAGTTCCTTTGCGAGAGCCAGAAGTCCATCAGTTGAATCCATAGCGGCTCCGAACTTGAGGCTCAAGCGGCACAAGCTGGAAGAGTCGTCGGTGCAAATGCGCAAGAAGAGCTCGGCTTCTGGAAAGAGCTTCTTAACTTTGTATAGCTCATCGGCATTGTCGAAAGTCATCTGCTTGACGTTTTGACTGGCAGCATATCGTACGTAAGAATTGGTCTTGCATGGTTGGGCGTAAATAATGCGGCTCGGATCAACATCAGCCTTGATGACCTGTTCAATTTCGGCTTTAGAGGCGCAGTCGAAGCCAGTGCCAAGCTCAGACAAGAGTTCGATGACACGTGGGTCAGGGTTACACTTGACCGCTGCATGATTATTAGCATTCATGCAATGACAGCAAGATGGAGTAATCGCTAACCATAGAAAGGCTTGACTCGGGGGAGATTCAACTTCCACCGCATGTGCTGTCTATAGACTTCACCGAGATCAGCGACGAAGAAGGCGTCTTCCTCGCCCGGCTCGCAGGCATCATGATCGATATTCTCGATTCTCTCCTTCAGAGCTTCGCCAATGAGTTTCTTCGGATTGTTCACGCCATGATTATTGTGTTCAACATAGGAACCCTTGATATTCTCAAAATACGAATGGTCATTCGTGAGACTTGGTTTGATTTCAAAGGTTTCGATGGCGGAAGGTGACATATCCTCGGGGAAATCGAGGGGTGTTTAAGGTTATTCGGCTGGAAACTGGTTAGCACTGTACACAGCACTATCGTTGGTGACGAGGGGAACTTGCTGTTATTCTGAAGTAGGGTTAGGGAGGTCTGTATCGATCAGATCCTGCACTGATCTGACGAGGTCGGCTTGACTCTTCCTCGACGAGAGGAAGAACCTCTGAACCCGTCCTATGCGGCAGCTGAGAAGTTGGTGACGGAACAGGGTTATTGTACGACAAGTCGAACAAAAATCGCTCAAGCTGCTTAGCAGACTGCAGCAGAAGGGGGAGGTCGTGTGTTGATAATGTGCCGGTTTGGTCGTAGAGAGTAATCGTGATCAGAGACTACAGTTACGGCTGCTGGAGCCGTAGTGTACGGGGCGCCTTTGAGTTGACCAAAGGCAGTCGAGAGGAGGTGATTTTTGTAGGATCGACGAGTCTAAAAATATATAGCTATTAGATATGTCTCTTCATGGCTCATGAGACTTTTCTTCGAAAGAGAGAGTGGGTGAACTGCTGTCAAGCTTAGGCAAATAACATTGCTAGTGATTCACCGCCGCTCTCTGATGAAGACAAGAATAACCACGTACCGGATCCGAGGAATGTATGCTGTCTACTTTGAGTAGACAAGCCAATTGTTTAATTCTTTGTGGTGTGTTGGATCGAGATAGGATGATGTTCCTTCGAAGTCGAAGAAGGGGAGTGGTGTAGTTTTATGGAGGAGGTTCGCTGGTTGAATGGGGGAGAGGACTTCGGAGGGCGAGGGCGTCAATTTTTTGAGAGGCTAGTGGGGTTTAGCCGGCGCGAGGCGAACCTCTCCCCTGTCAACAACGACAGAAAATCACGCAGTTGAAGCTTTAATATCAGCATCGAAATCTGGTGGATGATTTCTTGTAGCGGGAGTCAAAAAAAGCAGGGGAATTTTTTTTATTACAAGAATTTGTAATTTTCATGTGGAATGGAATGGTTATTGTATTAACTTGCAACTCGTACCTGAATATTTTTTACAGTAAGATCACTGGGTGAATGACGCAATGGGCCTCTCGCTCTGTCAGGGGTATTTCAGCCCAACACATGTGAGCCTCCTACGAGGTCTGTATGTTTATGGCTGTTGGAGATGTTCTACCAACCCACTCCACTCCAAGCTCTCTCAGAGGCATATATGTCCATGTCTTATACCTACTAGTACCCTACCAAATCCAAATAGGTAGAGCTAAGTCCAGGTTTATCTCTGCATGAAACCTGCATATTGTACAGTAACACCGCAGCCTCTTTCTGCCACATCAGCACCTCCTGTCTACACACAACACACATGTCCTCGCATCTTTAGTCCGCCATCCCACAACTCCAGGACAACAGCTCTGAAATAAGACGGAGATTGCAATGGCCAGAAACACACGGCCGAGGCCAGGTTACTGTCACATTAACAGTTGTTGCTCTCGCGCTAGCCCGGAGGCATGACTTGTGATCTACCAGCTATTGAAAAGGGCTGGAGACGTGGTAATCTGTTCGTAGCGCATGGTTGACACTATTGCTCTGTTATTGTATATAATAATAGGCAATTTGGGGGGGGGGGTTCCGAGGCCGAGTAGATAGAGATGGAAGATGGCAATACCCTCTTGACGTTATATGTGAAAGAAGATTAACTCCATAGACCAAGGCAGCCATGCGACACAACTTGAGCGCTAGACTAGAAGTCGATTTTTCTGCTTACCAGACTACCAAGCCCATGTCAATTCCGCTCAACAGGCCCTCGTTTCAAAAACTACTCACTTGAGTCGATCCCTATGTGCCGACGCAATCGCTCGGGGAGTGGAATACACTATCATACAAGTATTTACATAAATGTACACCATGGTATCATATTCATGAGCCCATACCCGCTTCTTTAACATCAACTTCATCCATAACTTCGGGCTCTTGGGACGAGATTCCCATGTCTCTGGTCTCCCAGGTTCCATCCACCCAAGGCTGCTTCTCCCCAAGAAAGGCAATACGGTCCTCGCCCTTCTCTAGGGCGTCAACGATATATTTTTGTGCAACTTCTCGCACTTGCTCTTTGGTGACATCTAACAATCTCTCTCGTCGTTCTTGCAGCATCTCATCAGATACTCCAGACAGGAAGCGGGTCATGCCTTCAGCACTGACAGATTCGGGCGCATCTACGCTCTGGAATACGGAAAGCTTGGCTTCTTCAAGATCACGGTCTGTCCATTGCTTCTCCACAGCCCACTGGCCAGCATTGCGCATGATGGACATGGTATTCTGGGGGTTGGGGTCCCGGTACGAGTAGAAACCGAAAACACCATCTAAGCCACGAGAGTAGGCCCCCCCACCATAGGCACCACCCTTCTCACGAATCTCGTGATGTAGATGTTTGTGTGTAAGCAGCTGTGAAAGAATTTGAAGAGGTGCGCCAGCTGGAGATACGTAGGAGACAGTAGGTAGCGCAAGTGCACCATAATACACTTGGTAGGGTAGTGGAAAAAATGTCTTTGTATTCCTCGAGAGATTCAAAGGAGGGGTTTTCCTAGTTGAACCGGCTGTTTTCGGCAAGGAAGAAAGGAAGCTCTGAAGGGCCATTTCATTAGCCGACACACTTTCCGATCCACAGGTCATGGCGGTGCGGAAACTGCTTAGCCCCGAAAATGCCAATCTCTGAATATCTTTTAACTTTTTGATGACATCCGCTAATCCTTGAGCCTCAGGTCTAGAGGCTAATGAAGTGACAAGCTTCACTTGTGATAGCCCACTAACTTGCTCTCTCGTGCGAAAGTAGTTTGTAAGTCCTGACTCTGCATACCCTCTAGCATAAACATGCCCCGAGGATGCAATATTGTTTACCGCGCCATCTGCAGCTCCCTGCAGAAGTTGTCTGATTCGGCTTTGCGCCTCGACACTGTCGAAGTCCGTCTCGAGCACAAGCATTTGAAGCAGTCGAAACATTTCCGACACATTCCGATCTAAAACTGTCCCTGCAAAGCTCATGCCCTCGGTTGAGGATCTGAAGTCAACAGGTGATGAGGATGAAGAGTAAGCGGCTGATAAACCTCCGGTTTTAAGCTTGATCAAGTCTTCGATCTGCTCCATGGTCATATGCTTAGTCCCTAATCTCATGATGGAGTCTGTGAACAAGGGTATTAAAGCCCTCAGCTCTTCTGGTAAATTCTCGAAAGTATTGACTGCTCGGAAATATGTGAGGCCATTGGTAGGCGCTTCCCGCCATTGGACACTGACATCTCCAATCTGAGAATCCCGCACTGCTACGGGTTCCTTCTGCCGAGGAATATCCCTCACGTACACAGTGGGTAAGCAACTAAGGTCTTCGACGTTCGATTTTCCTTGCTCGGAAAGAAGATCTAGCTCTTGCTTCCCTAGTTGAGCACGAGCCTCTGCTTCACCTCCAGCCTTTGCCGCCACTTCTGCGATCTTGCCAGCGAGACGAGAGGCTTCTTCTTCAGCAAGTTTATCACCGTACGTTGACGAAGGTGTCATTGTGAAGGTCAAAGTGTTGTCATTAAGGATATATTTCTCCATCAGCCGTTCCAAATATCCCCCCTTTGCAAGCTCCACCTCGAATGCTGAAACGGTATCATTCCAGGCCAACGATTCGAAAGGATCAACTCCTTCAAACCATTGGGGCTTGATTCTGTGCATCAATCCCATACCAAACTTTGCTGTCTTGTGTTTCAGACTGATTTCCAACTGATGGAGATATCCGTCAATCTTGGATTTGTCGAACCCATTTTCATGAACCTCTTCGAAAGTCCTGCGTATTGCTGCCTTGACTTTGGGTACGTCCGCTTCCTTCACGCCTGTTAATCCAATAGAAAAAATTCCAACCCTCCCAGAGCCATCGAATCCACTATTAGGACTCCAGTCCGTTCCGAGGCCAGCCTCAATAAGGTTTCGATATAATGGAGAGCCGTATCCGTCCATTAAAAGAGCCGACATGATACCTACAGAGAAAGTCTCCAAAATGTTCGTAGCATCTCCCATTAACCACGATGTTGATGTCTTGTACTGCATATCTCTGTCCACCAGAGGATCAACAGGTCCAGCAACAGTAACATATTGGGGTCCTCCACTCAAGTCGATTGGTCTTCTGATCTCAAAGTCTCCTTGAATACGCTCAAATGCATTCAGCTGTGCATTTACTTCCATCAAATGATCCGCAAGAGGCATATCACCGTAAGTAAAGACCTTCGCGTTACTCGGGTGATAATGCTCGGCATGGAACTTCTTCAACTGCTCGTAGGTCAAATCCGTAATCTTCTGCGGGTCACCTCCTGAGTTGTTGATGGCTGGGAAGATGTGGTCTTGGAACCTGATGTAGTACAAGTAGCCAGCATCTGACATCTGACCTTTCATCTCGTTGTAAACCACACCCTTGAAGACCAGCTTACTATCCTCCTGCTTTGCAGCAATTCCCGTTTCAGCGGCCTTAGGATTCTCGGGGCCTATTCTCCATCCCTCTTGCGTGAAATCGCTCTGCTTTAGTAGTGGATGTAATGTCGCATCGAGGTATACGGACATCAAATTCTTGAAGTCCTGCTCGTTCGTCGTGGAGAAGGGATAGAAAGTGTGGTCCGAGGCAGTGAAGGCATTCATGAAATTCGAGAGAGTCCGGGGGAGCATCTTGAAGAATGGATCTCGAATCGGGTACCTGCAAATAATTAGTATAGCTCACTCAGAGGTATGGGATGCTTCTACTTTTCACTACCACATAATGTTGTATGCTCCAAGATATGCGGCACTCCCGTATCGTCAGGAGGATTCGTCTTGAAGCCAATAGAAAATACATTGTTTGTGTCTTCCCTAGCGACATGTAGATAGTCTGCCCCAGTCTTGTCGTGCTGCAGATGCAGAGCCGTTAACTCGAGTTCGGGGACATGCTTCGATCGGACAAGAGTGAAGCCATGAAGCTTCTCCCCAGGCTTCGGATATTGGGCGAGCTCTGTGACGGCCTTTCGAACAGCTCCCTTTGATGCGTTTCGTAACATCTTGCGATGTTATTGTCAATAGAGATGAAACTGCACTGAGCGTATTTCAAAGCCGGTATGTGCAGACAGAGATGCTGGTGCAAAAAGTCGCCGCTTCTTTGGTGTTTTCACATACGAAATACACGCCTAAACGCTAGAATCATTCGAAAGATTAAGATCGGATCGTGCATAAATCACGAACGTCAAGAGGGTCCAATTAACAAGGATAGTTTGTACCTTATTGAAGGGCAATTGTGCTGTACCTTGCACGGCAGAACAAAAGTAAACCCGTAGAGTCGTGGCCCTATAATTGTAGAATAGCTGACCGGATCCTGTAGACTATTTCTTGGAGTTCACACAATTCCTTTGGATTCCCCACGGGAAGGAGATTTGGTGATTCCACAATTTAACTTGCCCGGCTCTTTTATGCGACTGAAACTGGCCACCTGCCAGAAGCCGCTAGTCTCAATTAGTGTTACGGTCTTCCTGCTACACCTTTCCTCCACAGAGCGATAGGAGTACGAGTCGATGGGAGCACGAAGCAACCACAGTACTACATTAGCTTATCCTTGCGCCGAACTTGAACATCGTGAACTCGCAACTGTGTCTGCGCCGACGAGCTCAGAAACCAGGAGACGACGTCGTAACTTCACGCCCGAGCGAAACCATGTCGACCGCTGCGAGCTCTAGAGCACCATCCATTCCTGCGAACCACTCCCACCCAGAGTCTGCCTATACAAATGGACATCATCACCATCACCATGATACGAGCGCTATGTCAGGAAGCACCGGAAAGAAAGGGCCTGGGAAGAAGAAGCCAGATCCGAATGAAGCCTCGAATTTGATCGCAGCGAAGATTTCGCAACTCGAGTCCGATGCTGCAGGAGACAAGGAGCAAGAGGCAGAAATTGGTTGGTCTGCCCGTTTTGTTCTACTCCGTGTTTGATAAGATGAGATTGAGGGCTTTCGTGACAGGAGGACACGCCAAAGGTTGGATTTGTCCAAGTTGGCACAATACTCCCCTGTGGGCACACTTTGAAAATGGGGAGGCGATTTCTAGAGGAGAGAAATACTCGAGGACCGCGGCTCCGGTCCCCACCTGCGTTCTTCTTATTGAGTTGACAACTGGAAAGATTTATCTCTGAGTTCAGCTACTTTTCTACATGTCGTATACTAACATCTATTCTGAAAGAACGAGAACTGAAAAAGTATAACCGGGAACTCAACAACATTACGTCGAAAACAGACGACTTACAAAAGATCGAAGTGCTCCATCGACGAGTAAGCGAGCTGTTTACATCGATGAAGCGGTTGGAAAGAGATAATCAGAAGAATAAGAAGCGGGGCGATCAGTTGCAGAAAGAACGGGACCATGCCAGAGCCGACCTGAGCAAAACGACCACTCTTAAGGAAAAACTGGAGAAGCTATGTAGAGAACTGCAGCGGGAAAATAACCGACTTAAGGTCGGTCAGTTGCGGTTGGGCTATAGTTTGGGAAATGCTGACCCGGACTAGGCTGAGAACAAGACAATGCAAGATGCGGAGAAAGAGAATCATGCGGCCTGGGATGAAAAGTTCAAGCAAGTGCTATGGCAACTACAAGAGTACCAAGAAGCAAAAGATTATCCCCAGGCACAAGTTGTGAATATAGAGGTCGAGGAACTGTATGTCACTCCAGTCAAGCCTTGTTAAGATGTTCTCTAATTTCTTGGCTAGGTTTAAGCAACGATTCAAGTCCCTTATCGATCAGTATGAGCTTCGCGAATTACATTTCCACTCTCTTCTGCGGTCGAAGGAACTCGAAGTTCAATACAACATGGCAAGATTTGACCGCGAGAGGAAGCTAGCCGAGGCCGAGGTTTCAAGGTCTCGAACTCTGAATTCCCAGGTCTTAACATTCTCAAAGACGGAGACTGAGTTGCGAAATCAGCTCAATATCTACGTCGAGAAATTCAAACAGGTATGCTCTAGTTTTTCATCATTTTAATTCTGACCATCTCTTTCCATGACTCAGTATCACACAAGCAACATGTATTGCCTCTCTTTTGTCCAACAATATATATATATATATAAATCTATTGTGGAGCTAATACCACTCAGGTGGAGGACACGCTCAATAACAGCAATGATCTGTTTTTAACCTTCCGTAAAGAGATGGAGGAGATGTCCAAAAAGACGAAGCGTCTTGAGAAGGATAACATGACCTTGACAAGGAAACATGACCTAACAAATTCAAATATCCTGAAGATGGCGGAAGAGCGCACGAAGACGAATCTCGATATGGACTCGTTAAGGAAGAAGAACGAGAAGCTAACGAGTATCATCAATCAGATGCAGAAACAGGGGAGAGGTGTAGCCGGGGGAATGGCGGCGCTGGCAGAGGGCAGCACGGAGGGAGAGTACGTAGAGGGCGATTTAGGGAATACCGAAAGCGACTACGATTATGACGATGACGATGAAGAAGGTGTGGATGGGGATGGAGAGGATGAGGATGGGGATGAGGGAAGTGATGGGGACTACAATGAGGATACCGAGGAGGAGGTTGTGCATTTTGAGGGATCGAAGCCATTTGGTCCACTTCCTCCGCCAAGCCTCGCAACTGCCGCCAATGGCATCAAGCACTAATGGAGAGTATCTATCTGAATTGTCACGGGTATGGTCTTGTATTACATATGCTTGTGCGAGAGAAGCTTACCTTGCCTTGCATGGTGTTTGCTCCTGTTATGTAGCTATCAGATCTCAACAGCGTCGCTCATAAATGCATCTGCTGGCTGCTTTCTGTTTCATACTGTGCTTTAAGCATTCTGCTTTCCGGCAAAGTTGCTAGGGCATGATTACCTCTTCCAACACTTGTACTAGTACATTCATGATCTGTATTTGAAGGCCCTCGATCATACCTATTGTTTGTCAATCGTTCCCACCAGGGCGATCAATGATTTCATGCATTCGGAGTCACTGCCCGTCTTCACCTTGCCATGTGCTCCTGTCTTTTCGATCTTGAAATCTTACAATCTTATATAATCATTTCTTTTCAAGTCATCGGCGTCCCATTCCGCCCTTTCTCCATGCTTGTTGCATTGATCCTACAAATCTGCGTAGTAGCATCATCTATTCACTCTTGAGGTTCCTCTTTCGTCTAAGTACGTACAGCAACCTTAGTTTGTTGCCAGCTTCTCTAACTAGTCCAAATCGATCTTCCAAGGCAGGTAACCATCAACTCATTTTGTGCAGTCGCACTGGAGTCATTGAGCCTGGGGTGGTCGCGGAGCCATGTGTGTAGACTGGCGTTCCAATCTGGATGGATATACAAAGACTTGAGTGACCCCCGTAGTCCGAACCATCGTTTGCTCGGAAAACAGCACTTGCAATAGTCTGAGTTCAGGCAGGCAAACTGCAAAATCCCCTTTCTGTTTCCCAGGATACTGTTGCTGAAGTAGTCCTGGTACAGGTGTACCAGGTGCTCGGTGAAGACCATCTGCTCGGGGGCCAAGATTGGCTTCATATCTTGCTTTATATGATCTGGAAATTCGTCGCAAAGTGAAATTTCGAAAGCCAGGAAGCGAACCTGGCGAAACAAATCACATTCCTGGATCCCTGAAAGCCACCAGGAGAACGGGGTACCAAATTGGTGATAACCCTGCAGGAAGCTTTTGCCAGTGTACAGTGTGTCCAGCTTGAGATTGATTCTGAAGGGGAGGAAAATGGTGTTGGGCCGCACGGCGCCGACCTTCAAGGGCTTGGAGTAGACCAAGCTGCAATACTTTACGGCAACCTCGCGAGACTCTCGATTGACGACCAGAAGTGGTTCTACAAATATACGAGCCCGGCTTTTCTCGTACTCTTCAGCGACCTTGCTCCAAATTTTGGATATGCTTGCTAGGTGCGCGTCGTATCTGGGGACTAGACGAATAACTCGAGGCTCAGCATTCAGCATCGCGAGATTCCATATTAGTCTGCGGATCTCCAGTGGCAGGCTTGAGAAACGCGTGCTTGTTGTCTTCTCCATTGGCCCATGAGACCTCTAATATGTCAGAAACCAAAGTAATAAGCTCAAACAGGGTGGTAGTGATATCAAACGTACCCATTATTAACGACAGGTTTCTTTCTCTTCAAGAAAGAGAGCATTGATTTGTTTTCATTGTCTGTTCGGACCATCTTATTGTTCAGTAGCCCTCTATGATTGCTAGTCAGCAATTGTGCTTCAATAGCAACCGATCTCCGCCTAAACTCACTTCTTTTGAAATGATAGAACCATCGTTGTTTACTTGGTGCTTCTTGTTTAGTAATTGTCAATAGCGCAATCACAATATTGGATGCTGGATTTACTTGAGTACTAGGGCAGGTACAAGCAAGGTAGAATAATGTTGTATCTCCGGAAAAAACAACCAAGATCGCGTCAAAGTCGAGACAAGTAAAGTAAGCTTCATACCGTCAACAATTGTGATGTTCGTCAGCCTTATCTCGGTTAAGGCGAGGCTGCCGATTGATACTTCCGAAGTGAGACCGATTCGCTAATATGGAGACTGGCACTATTTTGGGCTAGACTGAATCAGGTAGGGAGGTATGGATCTGATATCACAGCTCCCCAGCATTTGAGCCGCAAACAGCAACCTTTTTCAATCTCAACGCAGAATGTCGGACAACTCAACAGCTTATACTTTATCTAATACCATCGAGTTTGAATTTAGAACAAATACCCATTTGATGTGAACTGCATGCCTCAAATCATTTACCTGTCAATCACCTCGCCTCAACACCTAATCATCCACAATGGCTCCTCTCCTCGAGGACCCCCGTTTCAGACAGACCTGGAATCAATTCTCGCAAAATGCCGAAGAAGCTACAGAAACTGCTGCTGCAGGCATTTGGACTTTCCAACATCAATACATCAATCCTTGCTTCTCTTCAATTGCAACCGGCTTTGAACAATGCACTGGGCATTGTTTCCCAGATCGCGAAGAGCGCGCGCGGCGCATAAGAGATCGGGGAAGAACCAGAGGCAGAGCTGAGCTGAGCTTTGACTTTTATGATGATTGGGATGAGGACAGTGATGGCCGCAATGGAGGATTGCTGGGAGGCTGGGGAAATGATGAACTCGATAGGTTACTGGCTGGTAGCGGATCACACAGTGGGCCGAGTGGAGGAGTGGAACAAGCTCCTAGGAGAAAAAGAGGGATGAGTTACGGTACGAGAGGAGGGAGGAAGAGTCTCGAGCCAGATCCGACAGTAATACCGAGTACAAGTGCGCTGGGTTTCTTGGGAAGGCTTCCATTTAAGTTGGGTGGGACTTTGAGATACAAGCCCAGTGCAGCAGATTTGCAGGAGCACCCAGGAGCACCCCGCTCTGGTTTTCGTGATGAAGAAGGAGAGCCATTGATACCTGATAGTGACGATGATGGAACGAAACAAAGAGGGCATACGAGGAATCGGAGCTCTACCGCTAGTTCGGGGGAGACAACAGATTCTATGCGGTCAAGGGGCGATTTATTTCCAAGCGATGGAGAGGATGATGCAGTTCCTTTGAGCGATGAATTCGCCATGGTACTAGAGAGGAGAATGACGATCACAGATGATAGGAGTAGTGGAAAGACCAAAACAAGCAAGGATAAAAGACCATCCACCTCAAGGACGATTTCGAGAACGTTATCCAGGACTACACAGTCATCTCAGACGAGACCATCTATACACAGGACTAGCTCCGCTTCACGATCTCAGACACCAGATATAGAAAGTCCGGGGATGGTTGAGACGCCATCACTGACAGACTTGCGACAGGAGGAGGAAAGGGTACGACATGAAGAGGAGATAGAAATCACAAGGAAGCGACAGGCTGCTGGGAAGCTAGCAATCGAACGAGGTCTGCATAGTGGAGAAGGGGCGGAATCTATCTCAGAAGCGAAGATTGAGCCTACCCAAGTTGAGAACACACCTACTCCGAATGAAGTCACTATTGAACCTTCAGCTGCAACAGTGGCGGAGGCTTCAGTACATGGAGTTGCAGGCTCTGGCCTTGTTACTGCTCCAGGTAGACAGGCTGAGGAGGGTTTTATACCGGCGAGGCTACCGCACTTCAGCTAAGCTCACACTTCTATTTCTCTTCTTAGTGAGGTCCGTAGTATGTTCGGATGCTTTGATAGGGTACTACTTGACTAGTAAGGTTGTCAGATAAATGGCGTTATACAAGCATGCGAAGCGCTCGCTGCTGGTGAATCAGGTATTTGGGCATATATATGTAGCAGAAATAAAGTGTCCGAGAACAATCAAGAATACATCATATTACTGACCGCGGGTTACCAGCTATCATCTACAACCTACTCTTCCCACCCAAGAAAGTCTGTGCCTGTTCTAACATCTCCACTGCCTCACCAACCATCTCATCCACAATCTGCTTTGCAGGCTGAATAGTCGTAATCACACCTGCGACCACACCCATCAAATGCGGGATATCAAACTCATTCCCATTCTCCATGTCATACTCTAACGGCACAACCCCCTTCTCAGTCAACTCCCTAATCTTCTCCGGCTGCGCCTCCCATCCATCAACCCAAGCATTCCTCTTCGTCCTCAGCGGCCTCCCACTAACAACCAGCGTCCTAACCGTATCCTCAAACCGCGCACTCACCACCTCCTCCTTATGCACCTCACTACACCCCGCTTCAACACTCGCCACAAACCTCGTACCAACCCACACCCCCGACGCACCCTGCATCAACGAACTCGCCAGACCCCGCCCATTATATATCCCTCCAGCCGCAACCACCAGCGCCGTCCGCCCACCGAGCAACGCCGGCCGATACCCGCGCGCAACGTCCGCCACGCTGGGGATCAGTATGGAATTGGGGATATCCCCCGTATGACCACCTCCTTCTCCTCCTTGCGCACACACGATATCAACGCCGGCATCTAATGCTTTCTTCGCATGTTTCGGTGCCCCGACCATATTCATAATCAGAATCCCTGCGGCGTGTAGCCGTGATATAACATGCGGCGGAGGAACCCCCACTGCGCTGATGAATAGTTTTGCGCCTTCCTCGATCGTGACGGTGATTAGTTCATCCAGTTGTCCGTTGGTGTAATCGTGATTAGTCTTCCGGGCTCCGTCGCCGATTTTGGGGAGGGCCAGGTCGACGCCGAAGGAGAGGTGAGGGGAGGTGAGGTGGGCCTTGAGCTCGTGGATGATGGAGCGGAGTTGGGTTGGTGTGTAGCCTAGGCCGCCGATGCAACCTAGGCCTCCGGCGTTGGAGACTGCGGCTGCGAGGGAACCGCCCGATGTGCGTGCCATGCCGGCGAGGAGGATGGGGTGTTTGATGTTGAGGAGGGTGGTGAGGGGGGTTGTTATTGGGCCATGGTGGGTGGATGTCATTGTGATTGCTGGTTGCTGATTGATTTTTGTTCTTGGTTTGGTAGATCTGTACTTCAAGGTGGCTTGATGGGAAGAAGAGGGATATAGACTGATGAAGTGGGAGGGAGGATAGAGATCAACATATGTGAATCGATGATACTGTATACAATTGTATGTGGAGTTGTGGGGTAAGATGGAGAACGGGTCGGTCGGTTGGGAAAATCGTGGGGTACAAGCCAGCCGAGGCTTGAACGGTTCAGGGGTAAGTAAATATGGGGGACCGGCACGTGTGTTAGCAATTATTTGGATATAACTAGTACTATTATCGACAATATTTCAAATACGCGACATGAGAAAAGTTTCAATTTTTAGTAAATTTCATTGGTGGCCTTCTGATTAGGTTCTGTACTTACAATGTGAGAGTGCACGAGGGTATTGTAGGCATGGGATACTGGAAAGTTTCCCCCTTTACCGAGATTATTCAGGCTAGCCGGGAGCCCCTTAATATCCATTCAGTCCCAGCAAGCTTTTCTGTCGCACATCGCACTTTGAAGGTCAAAGCAATGGGACAGGGATAGAGTGCTGTAGAGCTGCATCCTAAATGTTCATGAACGCTATCGTTACTGTAGACTGAGGTTGGTACGAAAAGAGTATTTACAAAAGCCTCATACAAGCCTGATTTGACCATGATCCATATTCACGACATCTTCCTTCCGAATAACTTGCACCACCGCTCGAGCTTCACCCTCTCGATAATAGCATCCGAGTCTACCGCATCCTCCCTGCCACTCCAATCCTCTGCTGTTGCCAGGATTGTACGGGCAACTGCCACGTTCATGGCCATGAATACGTTCGTTGGAGTCAACATCTCCTCCTCATCCATTTCGAGCATCTGCCTTGCCAACGCCTGCGTCCCATCCTCGACCTCTTTTCTTTCCATCCAGGAAACAGCTGCAAGCATACGACTCGTAATCATCACACACGAGAGATAATGCGCAAAGATCTTATAATGGGTATCATAGTCTGGACTCCCTGCCGCCATATTCGGACGCTTGTTGAGGATGGCGCGGTACCGAGTATGCCAGCTCAGGAATTCACTTCGCAAATGTCGGATACGACTTGCAAGACTCGAAATGTAGGCGAGAGTATAATTCATAGTGTGACAAACAACTTCTGTGACGTCGACAAAGAATCCGGGTATGTTGCTTTTCAGCATGAGTAGGGAGATGACAATCTCGCTTCTATCAGACAGGAGAGCGTTTGGATCAATCACAGACTTGAATGTTTCTTGCCAGGCTTTTCCTTCAAGATAACACCGCTGGGAGTTCAGAAGTGCTTCGGTTGTCTGCTAAAGTCAGGAGGAGATCTGATAAATAATTGCAAGGTGGAACATCTCACGATTTGAATAACTTGAGCGATGAAAAGAGACTTCTCGAATTCAGTATTGTAGCTCGTGGGTCCTCGAAGCCAAATCAATCTCGCCGCGCCAGCTGCGTGCCGCACCCAGGCAGTTTCACCAGATGGATCAAGAAGCTGCGGGAAACTATCAGCAACGATGTATTACGAGACGGAGAGAAAACCTGCCTCGTACAAAGCCAGAACCTCCGTTGCACACAGCACTTCAGGTTGGAGTCGTTGGATGGGACAGTCCAAAGCCCTTTGTAAACTTCTTAGAGCCTTGACATAATTCCTTGTGGCAATTGGCTCGAGCCTTGAGTCCGATGATATGATATGGCGCATACGAGAAATGACGCAGTCTGTTGCATCTCTCAGGCATGGGATCTCTTCATAGCGGGCTGGCACAAAGGATAAGTAAGACCAGCGCCTGTGTGATCGGAGTTGAAGGATGAGATGGTAGGGGTTCTGAGATAGATTTGCTCTGATAGTACGACTGATGTGAAACGTCGCTAGGGTTGACAGAATGAGGAGATCAAAGTTGGTTTTCATGCTCGACAGTTCATAGCCAACCGCAGAAGGCTTCGCGGAAATACTTTCTGTCCATGGAAGCTTACCAGACAAGTTGTATTTCTTGATCGTATCTTCTTGCACCTTAAATTTACTGGATTGTGATCGCAAGGCCGTGGTACTGGCTACTTTTTTGCTTACTTCCTGCGGGCTTGTCTGATGATCGTCGTCCGATTTAGACCCCTTTGGAGATATCCTTACTTCCATTGTCGTTCCCATTTCAGGTGGGTCTGGTTCGGAGAGGAATATTGGATATTGGCGCAGGTTGTGTTTTCCATAATTTCCATCTCGTTTCCGCGCAGCCGATGCCTTTTTCATCGCTTGCTTCCGAATCAGAGATCGAACCGCCAGGTCTTGCGGAACTGTCGGGCAAGTGATAGTAGAGTTGACGAATTGAAACTCCATGTCGGAGGTGCCCATTTAGATGATAGTGAACTAGATGAGTTCCAACAACTTCGTTCTACCTTTACTGGGAGAAAAAAAACTGGCTGGATGAGTCAGATTCGATTCAGCTTCGAGCGCCAGCATGACAGATATCGGAGACAGTATTGACGCGAATGATTGGTTTGAGCACTTGAGAAGATAACTAAGGGATTCAAAGCATAGATATATCCAGTCTGACCTACCTTTCTTCATTAATCAGAGGCAGAACGATTGTAGCAGGGCTGGATAAGTGATGGTTAGAAAGTCGTGTTCCTGCACATCCGGGGCACCGAACCCGTACGGTGATGCCGAACGGCTTGCAAACGTGCAATTCTGACTACGCTACAGTAACATGCCTACGTAGCAGGCCATCTGTGGAAGCTTGGAATCCGAAAGGAATGCGACTTGGAGGTTGAAGGACATGTATTTCGTAGAAGTACTCTTGGGAAGGACTGCGCTCGCACCTCTTGCACTCGTCGTCCCAGGAGGTCATAGCCACCTAAGCGAAAGGACGAACAGGGCGCAGCAAAGTCTCTTCAATTCAGCTTCCAACCAGGCACTCTGGGCACTCTACTAGAGGAGTTAATTATTCTCAGATCCATGTTAAAAAGGAAAGCTGACTCATTCTCTTCCGTTTGTAGTAAAAACTTCCTGCAATTCCTCCTCTGGGGTTTTGACAGCTTCACTCAAAAGACCTCCTTTGCTTCATGATCACGGGATATTAGTATATTGTAATCCTATTTCTTCGTTTCCATCTTGTCTTGTTTGATGGTGAAGTAAATAAATACTTACTGTAGTTCTGTTATCGGTTCGGAACTGCCTAGTCTCCTAGGATTAGCACAAGAACTTTCTCTCGCATTAGCCAAACCTAGTAGATGCAGACCATATCTCACTCTGTGACTCTATATCTTTCTGCGTACTCGTAATCGCATGATCGTTCATTCGACGTATCGCTAAGAGGTCATCCTTTCTTCATTGTTGTTGTTGTTGTTGTTGTTGACTGTAAAACCAGGACAGTAGCACTGTAGGCTAGCTAGGAACAGTACAGTAGTCTCGCCGTTGGTTCCGGTTCCGTCGACCGAAAAAAAAGCGACCAAGACAGAAATACATAAATGCAGCTATACTCGCTAGGAAAACTATCCATGATTTACTTACACCCTCAACAGATGTAGAGAATTTCTGGAATGAATAAATTGGATGGCATAGGCCAAGATTGAGCTTAGGTAAGAAGAGGGGACGAAGAATTGGGCGGATTTGGGGTACTACGGAGTTGTCCGAGTAGTGTACCGAAGTACGAAGGTACCCCTACTTGCAGTAGTATTGTAGGGGTTGCTAAGATAGGGTTCTTGATCAGATAAGTTAAGACCGAAGAAATATTTTCTACTAGTACAGTAGCTCCCGTACGAAGGTACTTGATACGAGAAAGCATGACGAGATGGTAACGTAACACCTGCATGTGGTCAAGCGCTGCTGTCGACATATGGCATTTCCTTCAACACGGACGAGTCGATATTGATCAGTACTGTGTAGGTAGAGCAACTCTGTTCCAATAGTGCGATGTGTACATACATGACACACCACTTGTACTGTGTCTCCCACCTCCTATCGGATGGCTCCCCGTCCCGTCCTCACTTGACAATCTAATCTGATAGGAAGATTAAGCTAAGATCTACAGTCGATCTAATCAGATGGTATGTAGTCAACAACCAAACCAAACCACCATAGGTATCCATGAAAGCATCCAACACCAACAAAAAAAAACCTCTTCCTTCAAGCTCTACACCTCGAAATGCTAGACCAGGGATTATTACAGTATTCCGTGCCTCTCGTGCGCACCTTCTTCTTCCCCTGTAACACAGCAGGCAGGTGTTCGGAACGATTCGATAAGTTCATAGGACAAGAATCTTCCATGCTACGTACTGTACGCAGGTCTTATATACAGAGTCAAGTACTGCATACTGTAAGTGGACGACTGACTGACTGACTAGTAACTGACTGGAGAAAAGTAAACACTCCACCTCCGACCTCTGTACCCAAGTCCTTCGGTATGACCGATGCTACTAGTATGCAGCTGCAGCGCAGCGTATCGTAGCAGCAGATCACTACAAAGATCAGCCATGCGCATAATAATAATATCTAATATCTCTTTTCCCCCTGGGGCTTCTCCAATCGCACTGTACATGCCACAGTACGTACAGCCATTCCATTTTTCAATCTCATCGCTCAAGATGAAGTTCCCAACTTTTGGAAAGCGAAACGAGCTTGTGGAAGAGCTCGCAGTGGGATCATGCTTAGCTCCCCAGCCCGGCGATTCAGAACTTGCGGCTAGTGATGGACCTAAGCTTGATAAGCTGGATGCTGGTGTGGGGGAGAAGAGTATGAATGTGCATGGTGGCGGTGGTAGTAGTAGCGATGCCGATGAGAATAGTCGTCCGACTTCATGCGTGGAAGCTGGTGTCAAGAAGATTGAAGCTGTCACCTTGACGTGGACGAAGAAGGAACTTATTGCCGCCTATGCCTGGTGAGAAGAAACCCAGTTCCAAAAAAAAAAGTGTTGAATGATGTCTAACTCTATTCCATAGTGTGTTCTTGGTGTTCTTCGTTGTGTAAGTGAACAATTGAGGAGGAAAAATACGCTCTACATCTACCTTCCAATTGCAAGCAAGTCATGAAGGTCTATTCATAACGACTGGCCATGTGCATGGCTACATGAAGCCCTTCTCGTATATCGAGAATCTACGTGTTCTAACTCTCTGATCCATCTAGATCGATGCAGCAACAGACACAATTCAACCTAAGCTACTATGTAACCTCCTCCTTCGCCCTTCTTCCATTGACTGCCACAACCGGAATCGTTTCAAGTATCGTGGGCGGTGTCCTCAGACTTCCCACAGCCAAATTCATCAACATCGTTGGTCGCGCGGAGGGCTTCGCTCTCATGACTGCCATTACAACCATTGGTAAGACAGCCAGCCGACTGAACCACCCCCCCCCCCTCCAATCATCAGAACTGAAATTTTAACATACATACGTATCTATAGGTCTCATCATGATGGCAGCTTGCAAGAATGTCGAAACATACGCTGCAGCTCAAGTCTTCTACTGGGTGGGATTCAACGGCATGGCGTACGTCCTAGACGTCTTCATGGCCGATACGTCCAGTCTGAAGAACAGAGCCCTCGTTTTTGCGTTTTCGACTACGCCGTATATTGTTACGACCTTCATTGGCCCAAGAGCTGCACAGTCTTTCCTAGAGACGAGCGGTTGGCGTTGGGGTTATGGGGTATATACGATCATCACCCCGGTCATCACCATCCCCATCCTTACTCTTCTTTGGCGTAATCAACGAAAAGCTACACAGTTGGGTCTGTATGTCAAGGAGAAGGAGAGCGGACGCAGCTTGATGCAAAGCGTCAGCTATTACTTCTGGGAGTTTGACTGTGAGTACCCTCTCATTAAGCAAGCAAGTCTATCCAACTGCTGACCAAATACTAGTCATCGGTCTCCTCTTGATCATTGCTGGCTTCGTCCTCATTCTCCTTCCCATCTCCCTCTCTCGATACCAAGCCAAAGGCTATCACACTCCCATGATAATCTCCATGCTCGTCGTCGGCGGCGTAGCTCTCATAGCCTTCGCTCTGTACGAGAAATACCTCTGTCCAAAACCCTTCATCCCCTTCAAGCTCCTCATGGACCCGTCCGTCCTCGGCGCCTGCCTCCTCGCCGCCTTCCTCTTCATCTCCTTCTACCTCTGGGACAACTACTTCTACAGCTACCTACAAGCCGTCCACGGCCTCTCCGTCACCAACACCGGCTACGTCGCCAACATCTACTCCATCGGCTCCTGCTTCTGGGCCGTCCTCCTCGCCGCCATGACCCGCTACTTCGGCCGCTTCAAGTACCTCGCCATGGCCCACCTCGCCCTGCAGATCCTCGGCGTCGGCCTCATGATTCTCCTCCGTCAGCCAAAGTTCGGCATCGGCTTCGTCATCATGACACAGATCTTCATCGCCTTCGGTGGCGGCGGCTTGGTCATCTGCGAGGACATGGCCGTCATGGCCGCCGCCCCGCACGAAGGCGTCGCCTCGATGCTCGCCCTCATCGCACTCTTCTCTTCCGTCGGAGGAGGCATCGGCAGCGCCATCGCGACCTCCATCTACACGACCAAGTTCCCGGCGGCCCTGGACGACGCGCTTCCCGGGAACGCGACGCTGAATGCGGAGTTGTATGGGAGTCTGGTGGTGCAGCTGAGTTATCCCTTGGGTAGTCCCGAGAGAGATGCTGTTATCTATGCCTATGGACATGCTATGTGGTATCTGACTATTTCGGCCACGGTGGTGCTGGTGCCGTGTTTTGGGTTCATTGCTATTTGGAAGGATTTTAAGGTCAAGGAGCTGAGACAAGTCAAGGGACGGGTTGCGTAGACTATAATGCATGCAAATACCTTACCATATAAATCTAATTTCTCTAGATTTGATATATTCGCCATCCCTATACATTTTTTAGACCTTCAGTCTCATTGGCGAGGTCGTCAACGGGGAGACTTTTAAATCTGCACTTTCAAGATGTTTGTTAAATCGTGGTTTATTATCGGTTTCATTCTTGACAGCCACTCATCATTGTCATCATCTTAGGCAATACCACACCTAGTCGTAAACTCAGTAAACGCCGATCCCCTTAAGCGCACCCATAAAGCCAACGAGCCACTCCAAGCAGTCTCATGAACCAATGACACCCAAAGCTAAACATCACTACAAAGCCTTCCCCTTTTCCACCCTTCCCAGCTATTATCTGGCAGCATTTAACACCACCTGCCCACCAACCCCACTCGCCGCAGCTCCAGAACCAGTCGACGTCGTCGCCCCGGTGTAATAATTCGGCTTATTCCTCTCAACCGTCGCCCTCGCATTCGAAAACCTATCAAAGCAACTCTGGATGACATCCGCCGTACTCATACCCTGCTCAACAATGCCCGAGTCCATGATCTCCACCAGAAACATCTCCACCTTGTCATACTCATTCCAATCATTTCGAATCCTCCCCGGCGCCCCAGAATTATGCAGCAGAGCAACAAGACCTGCATTCACGGTGTTCGCGGCGGCCAGAATAGTGATTGCGGTCCCGTGCTGGTTCGACGAGGATCCGAGGGCGGTTAGGGCGGCACCGAGCAGGATTTGTAGAACTAGACAGATGTTGTAGAGGATGGACGAGAAGTAGTAGCTGAGCTGCGCATGGCGACGCTTGCGTAGCGTGGTTTTGTAGAGGCCATCTGGGATACGATGGGAGATTCGCGTGCTGGAGGATGTGGAGGGTGCTTCGAAGCGGAAGGGAGGGGCTCCAATGGCGCGGCGGACCTGAGAGAGGGCTTCGGAGGAGAGGATGGTGACACCTGGTGTGAGGGCAGGTGATTGAGATGGAGATTGTAAGAATGGCGTTTCTTTATCTTCGCTGGCTTGGGAATCCATTGTTTTATATTCGAAAAAACGGAGGGGGTTGTTGACGACCTATGTATATGGGAAGTGAGGTTTCCGTCTGGAATTTTAAGATAAGAGATACTGAGGTTGAAGGAAGAGGAGAGAGATGTGAGAAAGGTGAGAGAGTTGGGCCGAGAGTCCAAACTGTTCAACGACAGACAACAAAAAGGGACACGTGCAGTTGACAACAAGTTTGGAAGGGACACTTTCAACTTAATTCAGCTGAACTCAGTCAAAACGGAAGTCGCGACAAGACGAAAAATACATAAATACAAAAGAATACAAGCTTTGCTAGGGCTGACCCTCGACGCCTCAACTCTGCAGCGCAATTGGGAGCTAAAAAGTCAGATAGATACTAGGTGGGCTCGACTGTGTCACTTGGTACTGCTTCTTGTGCACCCTCATGAGAGCTAGATAAGAAGAGGCAAAGCGTAGTCTGTCTCGTTGACCAACTTATGATACCAGATGGCAGGTCGTGATACCTCATATAGGTAGCGTAGGTAGGTTTGCAAGATGGATATGCAATGCAGCTAAGGTACATTGAATGTAGAATCAGCGAATAGATTTCAGCCCTATGGATTTAAAGGGGGGAGAATCGTTAGTGGCTCGCTTACATACTGTACAGTGTCAGCATGCCAAGAGCAGAGGCAAAACGTTTCGTTTCTTTTTGATGCCTCTAGATCTTATTCGCCAGGCGGAGAATAAGAATCGCGATTGATCATTGGTGCGCCGGAAACATATGTGCGGGATGTTACTGTACAAAGTACGCGAGTTAGCCGCTTTGATGCATTGATACTACTGTATTGTAGCAATTTCCACTCTAATCAGGTTGAGTGATCAATTTATTGCTGCAACATCCCGTCCTCTGGGAGCATCTTGATCAGCGCCCTTCTCCTCCATCTGTTAGTAGAGTGTCGACACGATCTGCTGGTCTATACTCTACTTTTGCAATATTTTTGAGTTGTGGATTCAGGAAAGAGGACATGTTTTGTGATTGACGGTTTCGTTCTTCGTGTTGGTACAATGAAAAAGCAGATGCATGGCATCAGTCGACCTGTACCACAGTAGTAGAGACTTCCGTTTCTTAGAGGTTGCAAAACACTCAATGCGTATCAACAAGTGTATCTAGACTAAAACCATTCATGATATTAGCTCAGGATTTACCGTGATTTTGAGAGGTTCATAAGAGGCGAATGCTGGATTACTGAGCTCTACCAGCAGAGCTTTCTGAGGGTGAGGATCATCAATGTAGAAGTACATACATAATAGTCGGTCCACCACTGTAATTCCAAAAAATAGCGAATCAGAAAGATACAGCATTGGATAACATCGTGATGAAAAACAACTTAGAGTTTCAACGGACCAACACATAGTGATAACTTTCTAGCCTTCAACATCCGACGTGCCTCGAGGGAACTTTAAAGGGGATGTAAAACCGTCAGTTCGCCTCTGCCACAACATAATCAGTCATACATATAGTTCCTCCATAATAATATACCTCCTAAAGTCATCCTCACAGCTGATCAAGACAATATCCCGGACTCTATCTGGCCCGTCCAATTTTTCACCACCCTTTTCTGGGGTATGGAGTTCAACCGCCTCCAAGCTGCATTCGCCCAGCTCCTCCAACCACATGGGCCCAGCCGGTTGGTAGAGATATCCATCGAGTAGAAGCAACCCCGAATACCTACCAAGCCTAAGCTGTGGTATTCTGCAAACATCACGACTCGGCTCTTCTCATACTTCAGCACAAACTCCAGCAAGCACTTCAAGGCTTCGTCCTCCCCTCCTTCTTCGTCAAATCTCCCAATTTCCCTTCCAACACTGCGATTTCTGCTACACACCTCTTCATCAGCCCTTGTCTCCTGCACACACACACATATATATATCTCCGCGACCAACTCCGTCCCCCTCACTCACCACTCTTCTCCTTCTTAACCTCTGCTTTCTCTAGGTATACCCATCCCCAATACGTCAATTGATAGGTAAACGTCGCCATGAGTAAGACTTTCGCCACTGGTCGCGCAAACACCTTATAGAAGCCAACCTGCAGAAACCTAATCAGCTTCTTCTGCTCTGCGCCGAGGGAAATAAACGACGAGGATACATACATGAGGAGATACTGTCTTGGGCCCGGCTTCCGTTGATTGGAACCTCAATTGCCTCGCGGATCTTAGCGAAGCTGTACCTCTCCATAATCTCGATGCGGAATGCATTTTTCCTGGTTCGAGACAATAAGATGGCGTGTCCTATGTGTGTAAGTTGCTGAACGAGTGGTCGAGGCTTGGAGTTCAGACGAGGCATTGCAGCACAGGACAGGATTGGCTAGCTTACAGTAGCTCCATGCCAACCCGCCAGACTCTACCTACCCTAACATACCCTACCCAACCTTACGTTAGCGGCAGCCTGTACATCCCCAGCTGCGGCCCCACAGTGCACTCTGTCCCGATACCTTCGTACAGTACATACTTGGGACAGATCATTGCCATCCAGATTACATATCGAAGGGCAACTTTAATACTCGTATTTTGTTCATAAATCCTCATTCGCTCTTTTACCCATTCTCCTCCTTTCACCATCCAACCTACATACACAACTCAATCCTTCTCTCTGCGCCTCCTTCCACAGCTATATAATCAATCTTTCCTCTTCCATTCTCCGCGGTACGAGGTCATAATGGTAAACTCAGTTCCACGCCTGTCTTTCTTAGTGTTCTTGCTCTTGCTCTTGCTCTTGATGTCACAGCTAGAGAGGGAAGAGATGGGAATATATGAGAGAGAGAGAGAGAGAGAGAGGAAAAGGATAAATGCATAACTGACTGATTTGAACTATAGACGCAAACCCCCGAACAACGTAAGCGCAACGCCAAGTTCACAAAAGGGCAGGATGCAAAGCGCGGAAAGCCTACCATGGAAATGAAGAAGAAGCAGGAGTTCAAGAGCCCTGTCAGCCCGCTCATTCTCGGTATACCTCCCTCCTCCCCTCCCTCGTCCCCAAAAGTCCGAGATTGAAACGACAGTGCTGATTACTGGGGGCCGATAGGTATTCTTGGTTTCGTCGTTTTCGGAGGCTTGATATTCGAGTTGATCAGTAGGATATTCCTCAAATAAGGGAGAAGGTTCATTGACTCAGGGGGAGGGGACGAGAGGAGGGCGGAAGGGAGGGATGGGCTACGTGCGTCCTGGGGTGGGTTTGAAGACTGCAAAAAGAGCAGACAGACACATACATTGACTGATATTGGAGCGGTGGCACATTTCAAGTCTTTTTTTTTGGGGGGGGGGTGGCATAGGGATGATGTAAGTTAAGAGAAAAAAAACGCCCCAAGTCCTCGTGTAGGAGGAGAGCAGGAATTTATTTGGAGTTTTTGGTTGCCTCTGAATACTTTGTCCAAACTTGGGGGTTTGGCGAACAGTAAGCTAGCTATCTATATACGTGCAACAACTACGTCCATACCAGCAAAAAAAGATCAGAACATGATGAAGATTATGAAAATAGCCCAGGGGACCTAACCGCACACAATCACACCATCCTTCTGGGAGAAAGAAGCGAGAGGTAACGCTCATGCACCTAGCCCGCGTTTCTTCCCACCACCATCATGCTTCCTGCTAGCACCAGCCTCGAACTGCCTCTCCAGCTCAGCTTGAATCTTCTCGATATCAACACCTGGCTCCTTGACTTTCTTCTTGTCCTTGACCTTTTTCTCCTTCTCCTTACTTCCCTCCTTTCCAGCACCCAGTAAGCGAAGGAACTTGTCTTTCCGAGCCGCATCACCAGATAAGGCATCTGGATTCCATTGCTCGGCCCCATGGCTGGGAGACTCATCGTCGCTTGCTTCGGTTGCTCGTTTGGCTTCTTGTTCAGCAATAGCTCGGTCCAACTTGTCATCGTTGCTTTCTTTCGTCTTTGTCTTCTTCTCGGCTTTTTGCTGGGTTTGGTCAGCCGCCGTGGCCTTTCGTTTATTACTCTTCTTTTTCTCGGATCCATTTTCCTTGATCGGCTCGGCCGCTACCTCTGCCTCTTGAACAATTTCCTCAGACTTTGATTTCTTTTTCTTGTGCGATTTCTCCTTCTTGCTATCTTCCTCCAACACCTCCTCATCATCATCATTAGCTCGCTTCCGCTTTTTCAAGGATGATTCCTCGCCATTAGCCTTAGAAGCCTTCTTAGCGGCCTTTTTGGCTTTTCTCTCCTCCTCAACTTGGGCAGTCTGGGCAGCTTCTCCAGCAGATCTACTGGCCTCCTCTGCAGCGTTATTTTCAGCTTCTTTCTGTTGCTTCTGTTCGCGCTTTCTCTGTTGCTTTGCGGCTAGCTTCTTTTCTTTGTGAGCTCTCTCAATTTTTTCGGCTTTTTCAATAAGAGCGAGATCGAGATTGAGCTGTGGAGGTTGTGGTCTTTTTGTCTCTTTTCCTTCGGGAATTTCGTCCTTGATCATGTCATCTGATTCCGAGTCCGAATCAGACTCTGTACCCGAGTTTGACGCAGACTTCAACTCGGATTTAGCTTGTTTCTGCGCTGCCAGGATCTCTGCTCTCGCTTTGGCCTTGTCAAATATGACACCCGCATTGTCAGCCTGCTTCTTCAAAATCTTCAACGCCCGGTTGAGTTTCTTATTTTCCTGCTGAACCTTCTTGAGATCCTTCCTAGATGCAAGCTTCTCTTTCTTCTGCTGCTTCAACCGCTGTTTGATCTTCTCATCCGTTATATCCCACAGCGCAAGCAAGTCCTCTTCTCCCGCCGGTAGACTGTAACCCTCAGGAATAACTGGTTTCGGGGGCACAGGTTGAGGCTTCGACTGTTCTTGTCTTAGGAGTTGTTTCTTGCTGATCTTCTTTGGACGCTTCATCTTTTTAAGAGCATCCCTCGCAGGGAATTCTTCCGGAACTGGTCGACCTTCATCTGCGGCTCTTTGAGCTTCCTCATCCTCCAGTTTCGCAGCTGTCTCGGCATTCTTATACCTCATCTCGATAGCTTTTCGCTCAGCTTCCTCCTTCTCCTTCTGCGCCCTAGTCTCGGCAACTCTCCGCAGTCTCTCCTTCGATGCGACCTTTCCCCCCTCCAGTATGACAATTTCTCCTACGTTGAACAATTTGCCGCTTGGGTCGTGGATGGCCGCCAGACACTCAACCTGCTTGACAGCCCCATTTCGGATCTTCTGGCGCTCGAGTTCGATTGCCCGAATATTGTTACGATCATTGTTGGCGTTATATTTCTCGGTATTCCGGTTCTACAATAGATATTAATTGGTGCCCATTGGTATAGAATCGGGTGTCTTCTCACTAATTTCCGATGTAGAGCGCCATTGATCTTTCTCTGTGCCTTGGCCTCGGATTTTATTTTCTTCTTCTCTTTCTTCCCAGCCAACCTGATCTTTCGTGCAATCTCTTTTCTCTCCTCTATTTTCAAATTGTCAGTAAAATCCTGGGAATAACCTTCGACTTTTTGAATGTAGCAAAAGAGTAATTAAAGTACCTGGTGTCTTGCCAACGATTTTTGGGCCCCGATTTTGCTTTGGAGGAGAATTCCCGGGTTTTACGCCGAGGGGAATGTAGTTGGCGTTATCCATGGTTGTGTATTGTTGAGCACGCCTTTGGAGGGTGTTGTCTGTTGATAAATACTTCATCGGAGCGTCAATTTTTTTTGGGGAGGCTGACGCTAAGGAAACGATAAGACCTTATCGTAATACACGTGATGAGCTAGGCGCCGCTGTTCTTGGCGAAGGGACGAGAGAAGGATGGAAAAGAAAGTAGACCAGACCTAGACGAAATAGGGCTTCTGCAGAGTTTTGAAACTTAAGGTATACTGTGTGGATAGTTTATCATGAGCAGCGGATTGTATATATGTACAAATGTTAGCTTGCCTATTACCTTTGTTTGACTTCCGAGACCAAGAGCACAGTAACTTTAACCCCCTCGAGTCACTGCAGACATGTCAATGGGCGAGATTTCAATGCATAGCTTGTGAACATTTTGTTATACAGGTCCTGATACCAATGTGCTGAGTATAGTAAGGTATCTCTGGTGCCTCAAGTCTATATACTATGTACATCTTACCATAACCTCGGCTCAACTCCAGGCCAAACCCTCCCTGAACCCCTTGCAATGCTCCATGCTCCATGCGCCAGTATGCCCGAGCCCGCTATGCTTCTTGTTTCGCGTTCCCTTCTTGCGTAGACCCATCTTCGATCTTCGTCTTTTTCTTCTTCTTCTTAGGCTTAACAACATCGGCTATCACGCCGCTCTCCACATCAGCGGCTTCAGCAGCTGCCTTTTTCACTTTTGTCTTCTTTTTCACAATAGTTGCAGGTTCTTCTCCGTCCAAGATATTTTCTGGTGCCTTGGCCTTCTTCTTTTTCTTCTTGACGACCGTTCCTTCCACACCCTGTGCTGCTTGGATCCTCTCATTTGCTCTTTGCATCTCTAACCGTAGCTTTTCCACCTCCTGCATTGCCTTGGCCATTTCGGCCTCTTCTCGTTGCTGGCGTTCATAATCCACTGGACCAGAGCCATTCCCTTCAAGGGAAAAGGCCCCAATGTGACTAGAGTCGACTTGAAGGAGAGAATGTTTCCCTTTTGGTCTGGGTCTCTGAGGTCCCTCAAGACTATTTTCTGAGTCCTCGTTCCGAGGTGATGAGGTATCACTTGTGCCGAGCGTTTCATCTGCAGCAACTTGTATCCGTTGACGAGACTTAGGTGCAGATTTCTTTGTCGGCGAAGGTTGTCTCGAATTCAAGCTGGCTTGACCAAGATCTAATTGCATAATGGGTATGGCATCAATGTCCAAGTCTGGTCCATTGTCATTCTGTAGGATATTGTGCAGGGGTGTAGACCTCCCGGATTTGTCATCACTCGGAGGGATGTAGAAAGGATCATCCTTATTTCTCTCCAGTCTCTCCGCTCTTCGCCGAGCCACAATATCAGGGTCAAGGTAACTTTCTTCGCTTCCTTGCTGGTACGAGTGTACCGGCTCATCTGTTCCAGTAAGACGAGATATTGCCGGTTCGTTCTCTTTTTGCAAGGTCTGGATTGATGTAGGCTGTTGATGGTAGTAGACTTCCAATTCGTCATTATCCGGTTCGTCGAACACTGCTGACTCAACAGCTCTAAGCAGATGACTGAGGTTCGCATTTATTGGTTGGTCTAGATCTAATCCTGATGGCAGTGGTACGTTCTTTTGAGCTCCAGTCGATACCGAGTTCAATTCTAGGCCAGTGAATAAAGATGGAATCGCTTGTGTCAGGAGCAACGGTGCATCTTCTGGCGAATTGTAGTCCGGAGAAGCCTCCTGCCCAGAAGTTGCTTCAGCTGCTAGTTTTAGTAGTTCAAGAAACTCCACAGCCCTTTCTTGAACCTCCAGATCAGGATGCATTGCAAGAGGTTCAAGAGTATGGATCATGCGAGCCATCAAAAGAGAAACCATAGTTTTTCGTTCGGGCGTCCATGGGGTTTGTTCATCTCCGGTGATGAGTGAGAATATCTTTGGTAGTGCTTGTAAATATAGAGCAAGCCCTTCAGCCGTCGTAGATCCTTTACTTAGTTGCAATAGAGCCGTCAGTGTATCAGCGGGTGAAGCCAAGAACGAGGCAAACTCCCCGCAGACCCATGCTACTGGTCGCAGTACTCCGCTGCCTCCATGTAAGGGAGATGACATATCGTTGAACGTCGAGATAAGAATTGATTCTGCTGCTCTCGTAGCTTGTCCTCGGACAGCCTTTACTTTCACAGTGACAGTCCGAAGCTCATCCCCAATCTTCTCGGAGACATCTGTAGTTAACCTCCTCCTAAAGTCGGCATCCTCGAGAGTCGTGTTTGAGCTAGAAATTGGCGCCATCCGGACCAGTTGGATCAAGATATCGATATACCAATCAAAATCCATAATATTCCCATAATTGTTACTCGAACACATTTCTAATATCCTGGTGATGACATCAATTTTGTAAGCGTCCGGTAGCAGAGGTGCACTTGATATCCCTTGGTTGTTCTTGACCGCGGCTTCTGGCGAATCGTCATCTGAATCTGCAGTGGGTTCGATTGGGACCGGGCGAGGGTTGAGCTCCTCGGCAGTGGCTGATCGTGAGTTCTTGAGTTGCCTCATTAATCGACCCACAATGGACATCAAATTGTCATTATTGACCATGCCCACAACTAAGTCTAAGGCTCGTAGACGAATAGAGATATCCGCGCTGTCGATACATTCCATTATGACATCTTCTTGCTGAGCTACAAGGTAAGGGTGAGTAACAACAATTTTGTTGAAAGCTAGTAAGGCAACATATTTTACTAGGGCTGTTAGTCGTGACATTTCATTCGGATTAGAATACTTACAGTTGGCATCATCCTCAATTTGTATCATACCTCGTAACTTGCTAACACAGAGGGTCGCGATCTCATCACCACCTGCAGAATCATCGTTGCTCTCTAATATTCCACCTTGAATGATGCCATTGATACATTCGTACAATAGAGACATTGCAGGAGTAGTGCGAATTAGATTAGTGAGGGGAGGCAGTAGTTTCTTAACTAGCCGTGGCTCCAAGGGAGTCAGGATTGCAAACTAATTAGAGTAAGTACTTGTTTCAAGATCACCTAAGTCTTGCCTACCAATTTGATCAATTTGATAGCCATCCAGTTGTTGCCACTATCAACCAGGAGCTCAAATAACCGAGGGGCAAGTGGCAAAAAGTCTTGAGGCCTCCGCCATCCTAATTCACATACAACATTGACAATTGCTGCTGTAACACTGGGATCCTCGCCCTCATCCATTAGCCGTTCTTTTATTTTTGGCCAGGCCGGGCGCAGGGTTTCCGGGTAGACGAGTGCCAATCTATACAATGTCACAATAGTCTTCTTTCGCACCGTTGCGTGTGAATGGGTCAGTCGAGGTAGGAGATCCGAAAGGACTGACAACGCCAGAGAAGGAGTAATTATATGAGGCAGCGTAACGATTGGGAGAGACATGGTGGTAACCGCGGTGGAGGTCAGATCCTAAAGCTGTTTAGACAATGAGTTATATATCTCCTTGCATCAAATCTTACTTTCTTTAATAAATTTGTGGCGAGCATCAGAACCTCGGTGTCTGGTCGAAAGCTCTGGACCGCCCCTAGGTATCCTACTCGCTTTTGCAGGTATTTGGCAGAAGACATGACTTCTAGGACGTGGAATGATGCCCATGACATATCATGACCGAACATTTCGAGGTAGACCAGCTTGAGTAGAGCAGTGGCCTTCAGGTCTATATCACTCCCGTCAATATTGACTCTCCGTATGGTGACATTTCACTGACCCATGTCTTGCCCTCGAATTTCCGTCCTACATTCTTTCAGGCTGTTCTGGATGTATTCCTTCTCATTTCCCTTGTGATTCCGCAGACCGCGGATGAGGTCATACAGCGACTTCTCAAACCTACACGCCTGTTAGAACAGGACCGCCTGAAGGAGAGATCCAGGTTCGATTCGTACATCTTGGGATACCACTCTAGTCGGGGGTTTTAGTCACTGAAAGGCAGGTAGGCGCAATACTCCTGGAAATTCTCATGGCATATTGAAAATCAACAGACTTCAGCAACCTTTTCGAGAGTCGACAAAGGTTCCGGGCTTCTTAGCGACAACTTTGGAGGTGCTCGTGAGCTATCTACGATGAAAGCCCCCCACTAAGTTGACGCACGTCTAAAATTAAGGCAGCGTCGGCCAAGCCTAAAGCAGCAGCAAAACTACGGAATACAAGGCTGCGAAATCATCGTTCCAACGGAATCACAAAGTTGACATCTCTTTCAATGGAATATCAGGACTGAAGCGACACCAATCACTTACACATTATATTCCTTTATCCTCTAATGCCTCGGCTACTGGAGGAGTGTTGTCTATTGCTATCGACTAATACTTCGTACAGGGACCTCTTAAATCCGTTATCACGCACTGAGGCAAGGCAGGCGCTCTCAGTATCTGAGATATGGACAGCCCACAAGAAAATTGTGAATCCACCCGTCGAACCAAGGAAGAACCAAGGTATCTGCAGATGCCTGTGATGATGGGCAAACAATTTGACACGGCAAGAGAGACTACAGGCGTCGTGGGGAGCACCCTAGAAGCTGCGCCCAAGGACATCTCAAGCGATACTGTCTTTAGTCGCAAAATCTCGAAAACATCGTAAGCTCCTGGAGAATTCTGCCAGTCTTACTTCGCATATAAGGCCGAAGCTGCCGAGTGTACTACAGAAGATTGGGCTGCGCAATAGTCAATCTAAAGCCGGTATAGATCTCGAAAGAGAGACCGAGTACGTATCGACAAATCAGAGATAGGAGACAGCCATTCGACCTCTAGCCAAGTAGTATCAGTTTACTTCGGTCAGATGGACTTGGGTCGAACGAAATACAGTACCTATGGGAGAAGTGAAGTTTCCGAAGTCGCGGAGAAACGTGGCAGGCAAAGTCGGGAGGCTCAAATGATCGTCAGCAGAGCATCACTGGACAATCACCGGTGAGGGAGGGGTATGAAGTATTAATATTATTGGGGGCCACTCTTTTGGGAACTTGCCAGTCAGATATCTGAAAGCCCTGAATGCTTTCAACTCTATGGCACCGGTACATATGTGATAGCCGTTCTGGAGACTCATGGCCCAAGATTCGGATGAGAGATGGAATTGAGCTATGCAAGGCACACTTCTACTACCGTACCATTTTCAGAGTTATCAGAGTTATCGTGGCCAGGTTCAGAGTAGTATGGCGAATCTCGACAGCAAAAATACTGTTCGGCCAAACCCAATTTCGTATTTCTGCATCAGGATTTTCCTCTGCATCAGCCTCAAGCGGATCCATCCGTTGTCGTGGCACCGCTCGAAATGATCTTAGAGAGTTGGACGGGCCAATCGTGGAGATGGCGTTGCAGTTGGGCGTCTTGGGAAGCAATTCATTCGATGCCCAATTGCAACTGTACACAAGGAGCGGTGACGGAAGACCAACCTAATGTCATTCTTGACTTTCTCGTTTTTAGTCTCTACTTGCCCAAAAAGTGGGCATCCTCTAAGGATGACTCTTCGTGACAACACAGGTGTTTCATTCTTTCATTTCCCGAGAGCCTTACCTGCCTATGTATATAGATGACAACAGCCTTAAATAGGCTTACGAATTACCACATGACAGCTAACCATTCCGTCTGTATTTCCCAAAGCCCTTTCGTGCATACAAAAGCACTCTCTCCAGGCGGCCGCAGCAATCATTGACTTCCACCTTTTGTGCCTCCAGCCCATAGGTCCACCGTCCCCTTTTCTCCGAGATCAACGCAGTATGAAGCATCGCCACTATCAAGCATATCACATGGTCTTTAGGAGAAGGTTTCTCAATCGCTGAGGGGATCTTTGTAGTATCCCGAATCCAAACTGCAACTTAACAACCAGCATCATCATCAACACGACAATTACAATTACAATTGTCACCAACAATCGCCCAGGATATGAGCATCTACCTGAACCAAAATTTTCCACTTTACCGGAGTTCAGGAGAGCAGACAAAAGAATTACGCCAGCGTGCATCAACCTACCAGTTCTTATTGGGCATCAAGTAAGGAGCAGGCACAGTGACAACGAATAGCAGGTCGGCCACAGCAACAGAGGGGGAAGCAAGGCAAAGCCAAACTATACAAACAACAATACAATCAACACCATCGCCCCCCCTCAGCTCACGACCACGCCCACGCCCACGCCCAGAGCCCGAAAGGAACAAACTTTACTCGCCCTACTTTCCCCCAGCATCCACAACACAACACAATATATCACATCACATTACACCATTACAGTACACAGCATCATCGCTATCGCCACGGCCGGGACCTCGTCGTCTGCCACAGGCGCCCTGGGAGTTTCAGATTCTACCCAAGCCCAGACTTTCGGCCACTTCTTGGGTCCCCCTGAGGCCTCACAGATCAAGTTCAAGGTATGTACCCTTTACTTTTGTTACTGTATGTATGCGTTCTTCTGGAATGTTGGGGGCTTGATATGCTGGATGGTTCGTGTTTGATCAGCCCTTCAACGCGACTCCCTCCCGTCTTTGCGGAGAAATGCAGACAGGATGGACGACGGATAGTATGGCACGGATTGATACAGTTACAGTACGAAACAGTACAGTAAAGGTTGAGGGAAAAAAATATGTGGAAGCGCGCGCTCAGATGCAAAGGAAGTTGTTCTTTGATCTATTCTAACCCGCCCTGGCTCTTTTCCCTGGCCTACCTTACAGTACCCTTCAAACCCTTCAAAGCCTCCCCTCCCTTGTCAAAGCCCCAAAATGAGACCTTAGGTTCACATTCACTTCACTCCACTCCTGAGACTGACTACGCGCTAACTCGACCCCCTCCCTCCCCTCAGCAACCTGAACACAATTATTCTCTGTTGCCCTCACAACAACCTTCAATCCTCGACAAAGATCGATACAACACAACGCACCACACCACACCGCACCGCACCGCACCGCAACGCAACGCAACACTACGTCGTTGCTGTCTTCTTCAATCCCCTCGTCCATTCGCTTGATCGGCCGCTTAGTGTAAATATTGTGCCACTGGCTGCCCACTTTCTTCTCGGCCGGCTAACCCTCGCGACGGGCCGCCAGCGACCACAGATCCAGATCAACACATCCCAAGAGCGCAACATCCGAGGTGACCTACCAGGTCTCCAGACGGGAACAACTTACTTTCAACACTCAGTGCAAGTCCTTCGCGTTCCGTGGTGGAAAGTAAAGGAACAGAAAAGAAAGGCAAAGGAAACAAATCTATTCTCGCGATATACAAACTAGGGCGCAGCCTACATCCCTCGACTCGAACCTTTTAGGAACCTCTCTCACTCCGGCTCTCTCTGGCAGAAAGTCGCGTGCGAGAGATAATTCTTAGATTGGAGTCCCGATGCGCAAGTCTTCTCTCTGCTATTGAAATCACGATCCTAGAAATTTCTGCTAACTATCCACTACAGCCCCGACGACGACGATTACAATTGACTCTCAACACTCTCCGGCTACTAGCTCTCGGTCGAACTCACGTTCGAATTCCTTCACCGACGAGGGCTCATCAGGTACCGGCGTCCACGTCCCCTCACACGTCGGTAGCAACCATAATTCTGACCCTTTAGACGATTCTTGGGATCCAGTCTATTCTGACGAGATCGAGCCTTCCGAATCCGCGTCTCGACCTGCTTCACGTCCCCGGACAAGTGCAAGATATAGGACGAGTGAGAGTCGCCCACCTCCTACCTCACGAGCGCCGACTCGCAGGCATACAACCAGCGAACGCCAATCTAGACGCCCGCCTGTCTCGCGCGTACACCGGCACCCTGTGCCGGCACCACCATCAAGCGTGGACCCCTCTGAAGACTACTCGGGCTATGGCCGAGGCTATCCTGCACCACAATCTGGGCCCTATGGTGCAAGGCCGTCTCAGCCAGGCTATCCCCCCAGCTCCTACTCCGTCCCAGGTGGAGGAGGAGGAGGATATGCGCCTCCGTATGGAGGAGCCCCAGGCGCATTAACTCATTATGGAGGTCCTGGCGGGTATCAATATCCTCCCCAAAATCCCTTCTCTCCGCAGCCAACACCCACCCCAGGCGGAGCTGGCTACTTCAATGGGAATCACCATCCAATGTCTGGTCACAGCACCCCAGGTGTGTACAACGGTCATGACATGGTGCAATACCCACAGCACAATAACTTCGGTGGCTTTCCTACCAACCCATACCAGGGCATGCCACCGCAGCAGCAGCAGCAGCAGCAACAACAATACATACCTCATCATCCTCACTGGCCGCCAAGCGATCATGGTTCACAAGTTGGTGCGCCACAGTTGGATCCAGAAACTGAGAGAAAGCTGGCAGTCCTTGATGTGATGATGAAACAGCAACAACTCGACAGAGAGAAAGCGGAAAGAGAGGAGGCAGAGAAACGAGCGAGAGAGGAGCGGGCCAGACAGGAGGAGGCTGCTCAGAAGAGAGCTGCAGAGGAGAGAGCTCTTTGGGAGAAGAAAATGGAGGAAGAGAAAAAGGCCGCGTTGGCAGCTTATGAAGCATCTCAAAAAGCTGCTGCCGAGGCAAGAGCGATTGCGGAAAAAAAGGCTGCCGAAGAGAAGGCTGCTTGGGAACAGAAGCTCCAGGAGGAAAAACGTCAAACACTGCTAAACTACGAGGCAGCCCAGAAAGCGGCAGCCGAAGCGACAGCGGCAGCGGAGAAGAAAGCAGCGGAGGAGAAGGCCGCTTGGGAACAGAAGCTCCAGGAGGAGAAACGTCAAACACTGCTGAACTACGAAGCAGCCCAGAAAGCAGCAGCCGAAGCGACAGCGGCAGCAGAGAAGAAAGCAGCGGAGGAGAAGGCCGCTTGGGAGCAGAAACTTGTCGAGGAGAAGCGCCAAGCTTTGTTGAACTACGAAGCTGCTCAGAGGAAGGTCGCTGAGGATGCAGCAGAGGCTGCTAAGAAATCTGCCGAGGAGAAGGCCTTGTGGGAGAGGAAGCTTGAAGAGGAAAAGAAGATCGCACTTCTAAACTACGAGGCTGCACACAAAGCTGCCTTGGAGGCAGCGGCAGAATCTGCGAAGAAAGTAGCCGAGGAGAAAGCAGTTTGGGAGAAGAAGCTCAAGGAGGAGCGAGAAGCAGCCATGGCAAAGGGGGTGGAAAATGCCAAGAAGGCCGCTGAGGCCGAGAAGAAGAAAGCGGAGGAGAAGGCTGCCGAGGAGCAGGCCAAAGCAAACATAGAGGCTGAGATCGCCAAACTCAAGAAAGACGCAGCTGACGAGGCTGCAAAGTTGAAGGAGGAAGCAGCCAAGGCCAAGAAGGAAGCCGAGGAGAATGAGGCCAAGCTCAAGAAAGAAGCCGCCGAAGCCTTGGCAAAAGCTTTGGCTCCACCTCCAGAGGACAAAAAGAAGCCGATCAGGTTTAAGGATGCTGTGGGAAGGAAATTTAGCTTCCCATTCCATCTATGTGCGACTTGGCAGGTAGGTAACCTCTTGATGTTTTGAGGTTCTCGGCTAATTGTGATCAGGGAATGGAGGAATTGATCAAACAAGCGTTTCTACACGTTGATGCCATTGGTCCTCATGTCCAACAAGGCCATTATGACTTAGTCGGCCCCAACGGAGAGATTATTCTCCCCCAGGTTTGGGAGACAATGATCCAACCAGATTGGGCTATCACGATGCACATGTGGCCCATGCCCGAGCCAAAACATCCAAACCCACCACCTGGCCACGTGTTCAACCATATGGGCGAAAGACCGCGAAGTAGCCATCGCTCTCATGGTGTGGGTGGTCGAGGTCCACCTCCTATGCCTCCCCCATCAGCGCACAGAGGAGGTGGCGGACCTCCTGTGCCTCCAGGCTACCATGGCGCTCCAATGCCACCACCTCCTAGGCCCGGTGCTTATGTGCATGAACGACACGGTCCTGGTGGATCTCCCATAATGGTGATCAAGCCAAATTCTCCGCCGCCCAGAAAAAAAAAAGCGGAGCCAAAAGGAATGTTAAGTTGGATGGCCGGGAAGCCTGCTAAGCCGGCGGGAAAAGGTGCGTAACAAATTTAAACTCCTATGGTAGTCTTCAAGCTAATAAATTAGGGCCAAAAAAAGCTGAACCCGACCCATGTGTCGTCATGTAATCACTTCTTCTTGACCCGATTCTCATTCAAGACCCGGCATTGGTCTCCTACACAACAAAGCGATCTGGTGAAAATTTTCCGTACGTCAAACGACTTGGCAGCTTTCGACATGCTATACTCCATGGATCCTGAGTACCTGATTCAACCAATTTCCCCTCTTGGGACTGTCAATATTATGGGAGGAATGTTGCTCAATTTTGTTTCGTTATGCTTACTGGTTCATTTTTTCGGGATGTTCTTTATTGAGTGTGGGGATAGGCGCTGGAATGAAAATGGTAAGGGAATAGAAGAGTGAAGACAGGTTCAGGGAGGCATGTCTTTTTCCCAGTCCACAAGATTGGGTTTTGTCTGTCTCAGAAAGGGGATGTGTGAATGTGGTTGTCCATTTTATTTCGCTTCGGCTCATGTTGAAATTAGCGCTGGATCGGTTTGCATTTCTGTGCGTCTGGTTTTGAATCTCCCTCATGCGTACTGGTGTTTGTTTAGCAAGCGATTTTTGATACCTACTTGGGGATCATGGACCATCGGAGAACTTGGGTTTTTGCTTGGCGGAGAAGTTTAATGGTTTGGATGAAAAAGTATGGACAGGTGGGCAGTGTCAATTTTTGAGGGCATGCGGAGCGGATGGGAGACGAGGCGGGCGCTTTGGAGTTTAGGCGCATATTCTTGTTCATATTAGCACGCGGATTGCTTGAATTTGGTCATACGTTTGGGGTTGATACACATTGCATTTACGTATACCAAATAGATCGTTCCATAGCAAACAATATGCCTTTTTTCCCATCTTTGGTAGAAGTCCTTGATGTTACATGATGTGTGACAGACATATCAGGCTACAAATCGTACAGTATACAAAACATATTCCTTCAACCGTTGACCACCGCAGCCGTTTTCGGGCCGAATGAAAGGATTACTTGATTAATTGTCGGTCGTCGTCAATACAGTACTAAATAGGGTAAGTATGAGGATATATGATGTATCTGGTAAAGGCATTCAATATGTACTAGTAGGAACTTGGATTTTTAAATTTATATGACACAACTCCAACTTCGTTCCTCTACGAGCTAGTTTGGGAATCCCCCTAATAGAAAGAAGCTTTGAGATGTGTAATAATTGATGAGCTGTAAATAGTATTTGTTTTAGTTAGCTAGATGAATAATGAATATTGAAAATGTGGGGGTGAAGGTGTGAGGACGCTTTAAAATAAAGATAAATGAGGCTGTATCCAGGTCCGTTCTTAGATCAATCCTTATTGCTGAATGAACGAATGAATGATGGAATCGAGAATACACAGATGCCGACCTAACGTTAACTTGACCAAAGCAGAACTATATATAATAAGACTTGAACCTCGAGAGAGGAGGAGATTCACATTCGCAGCTTGTGTGTAGCAAGTATATGCACGTATACCGTAACAGCGAGGTACACAACCAAAGCCAAGTCCAAGGTATCTAAATAAATATCCCATCATGTCCTGTACAAATCTAAGACGGGACGGGAAGGGAGAGGGAGTCCCCGCTGCATTGGATCTTGGCTGGGTCTTTCCCCTCTTTTCTTTTAGCCAAGTTACGGTAAGGTCGACTTCCAGTACAACCTTTACGAGTATTTAGGGTTAGAATTATTTACGGTAGAGGGAGATGAGATATAGAGAGCTTTGAAACCTTTGTAGATTTTTTTTTTAAATATTCTGGTATTGCTAGCTGGGTATGCGTGGTATAAAGCTGGCTTTTGTTTGATTTGGAAGAAAGAGGCATGTTGGTTTGAAATCATAGGCTAAGTCTGAGTCTGAGTCTGATATGCCGGATGGAGGAGTCCTAGGTGGTAAGTCGTAATACAGTGTAATCGGACTAGGTGTAAAATGTTATCAAGTTAAAATCTCATCTTTCTCTCTACAAGACCGTCAGAAGAGTTTCAAATATTAATCGAACTAGTCTCTTTCAGGAGGTTCTTCTTTATCGCAAACTTCCCTCTCTCTTTGAACGATACGATACTTACTGTAAGCGAGCTACGACGCCACAATAGCCTTGGTTCTTGCCTCCAATCATAACTTAGCTAACTCATATCTAGCTTGACCGCTACTCCTCCGTAGATTAGAAGCAGCAAATTGCCCACTAGTATAAGGCAGGTAGCATAACCTTACCACAATAGGAGTTGCAATATCGCATACGTCACGTGATACCCGACATGAACTCGGACTTAGACGGGGAACCGGCACATCTTAAATCCACGCCGTACCCCACTATTGTACTTTGTTTGTTGCTTTATCATCCAAAAGGTACGTAGTCGTCGAAAGAAAATAATGGTCCGACCAATCGCGGAGTTCAAGAAACGGAGTAAAAATTGTACAACGAGAGAAGAGTCATTAGTAAGAAAAGAATGAGACCGGATGATTCTTTGTCGCGTGTCGGCCAATTCTACATACCGACGATGTATTGGTACTTTTGCCTGGCGTTGTTTACCCTTCATTAAGAAAGGCTCATGAGGAAGAAACAAAGAAAAAGAAAAAGAGAGAACTTAATGATGTAATGAGGAAAGCAAAAGGAAGGAAGTAGGATTTAGATGATAACGCTTTCAGATAGAACCCAATCGCTGCGAGACAAAAGAGAACTCCGTGGTGATATATATCCGGTCTATAGTACTGTATATAGTACCTCGTACTATTACTATTATTCACGCTAAAGCTCTGCCCTCCACCTCGGCGGCCAAACCTCGAAAGGCAGGAGATAGGCCCTGACTCCTCTTTCCCCTTCCCCTTCCCATTCCATCCCATTCCTTTCCTTCCTTACCCTAGGCACCCTGCCTACCTAAGTTATATAGCTCAAAAGATAGCAGAATAATATGCACATCGCTGCCCGTCCCAGATATCTTTTTGCCCACCCCTCGCCACCACCATCACTACCACTACCACTACTACTACCACCGCCACTGATGTTGTGCTATTGATGTAGATAATACGCAACAGTATGCCACGACCAGCAGAAGACAACGACGATGAGTACAGGCCTATCGATCCTGCAGCTGCATCGCAGGATCCCAATCATCCGGAGCCGCTGGACATCGATGGCTCCGAGAAGAAGTATATGGAGATAATCGCACCTGGAAAATCCTCAAGTCGCAGTGGATCTGCGGATGAGAAACGGCCACGCTTTGATCGGACAAAAAGTCATGCAACAGACCTGAGTGCGTTGACGGGAACAGAGTCGCACGTTGATGGTCCAGAGGAGGCGAGGAAGAAGCCGTGGCACAAAAAGCTTAACCCTCTCAAATGGAGCAAGGCACCTCCAGTCCCAGAGACTCGAACCGTGTCCCGGGAATACGGTGCCTCTTTTCTCAGCCTGGTCTACTTTCAATGGGTCGCGCCAATCATGTCGGTAAGTCCTCCTGCCAAACTCTCTTTACACGGACTGTGTGCTAAAAGTCAATAGGTCGGCTACAAACGTCCCCTCGAGCAGAATGATATCTGGACAGTCAATCCCGATAGATCGGCGGAGGTCATGACATTGAAACTGCAGGCTTCGTTCGGGAAACGGGTGGCGCGAGGTGACAAATATCCTCTACTGTGGGCAATGCATGAGACATTCAAGCAGGAATTTTGGTTCGGAGGCGCCTGTCAATTCATGTCAAATATTCTCCAGGTTATATCACCATTCACACTTCGATATCTCATTAAGTTCGCTCAAGATGCATATGCCGCGCAGCAAACAGGTCAACCGGCTCCTCATATCGGAAAGGGCCTCGGCTTGGTATTTGGAATCACAATCATGCAAATGCTGCAGAGTTTGGGTACTAATCACTTCATCTACCGCGGAATGCTGGTTGGAGGGCAAGCTAGAGGCGTGCTCATCTCGATGATCTTCGAAAAGGCTATGAATATATCTGGACGTGCGAAAGCTGGTGGACAAGAAATCAAGGAGGGTCCAGAGACCAAACAGGAACATAGTGACCCTATCAAGGAGGATGTGAATGCCAAAGCGAAGGAGACGATGAAAAAAACGGGAGCTCAGGCGGCGACGGATGCTGCTCGGGGAGTCGCAGGTGACGGAACGGGATGGGCGAATGGACGAGTTGTTAATCTGATGTCTGTCGATACGTACCGTATAGATCAGGCGTCAGGTCTATTTCACATGATCTGGACTGCACCAATTGCATGTATTCTCACTTTGATACTCCTGATTATCAATCTGACATATAGTGCTTTGGCCGGTTTCTCCATACTCGTCATTGGTATGCCGCTCTTAACGAAGGCTGTCAAAAGTCTATTTGCTAGGCGAAAGCTTATCAACAAGGTTACTGATCAGAGAGTGAGTCTCACTCAAGAGATCCTGCAGTCGGTCCGCTTCGTCAAATTTTTTGGATGGGAGAGTGCTTTCCTTGGCAGACTTCAGGATATTCGAAATCAGGAAATTCGAATGATACAAGTTCTACTTGCGATCAGAAATGCCCTGAACGCTGTCGCCATGTCGCTGCCCGTTTTTGCTTCTATGCTTGCTTTCATTACTTATTCCCTCACACGTCATGACTTATCCCCATCGTACATTTTCTCGTCTCTCGCGCTCTTTAATTCGCTTAGAATGCCTCTGAATCTATTGCCGTTGGTCATCGGGCAAGTCACAGATGCCTGGTCTTCGATCATTCGCATTCAGGAATATCTCTTAAGCGAGGAACAGGATGATGAAGCCAAGTTCGATGCAAATTCCGACTGCGCCGTTGAAATGAGGGGTGCAGATTTCACCTGGGAACGAACGGTAACCCAGGATCCAGATCATGCAGTGCCAACTGGCAAGGCCAAGGCAACTATGAAAGCGGAAAAGAGAGCACAGAAAGAAGCAGTCAAGGAAGAAAAACGGACCGCAAAGCTGCCACCGGCCAAGGCTGATGAAATATTTGGCGCAACGACTCCGGACGATACGAGCACGCTAATTGGAGATCATGAACCATTCAAGCTGCATAACATGAACTTCACAATCGGACGAGATGAATTGGTTGCTGTGATAGGCGGCGTTGGGAGTGGCAAGAGCTCATTGCTAGCTGCTTTGGCAGGCGATATGAGGATGACAAACAGAGATAAAGGCGAGATGATGATAGGAGCGAGTAGGGCGTTCTGTCCACAGTATGCGTGGATCCAGAATGCTACTGTCAGAGACAACATCTTGTTTGGGAAAGACATGGATAGGGATTGGTAATCTATCCGAACCCAACATTCATTTCGACTGTTGACTAATATTCTACAGGTATCAAAAGGTGATCAAGGCCTGTGCTTTAGAACCTGATTTGGATATGCTTCCACAAGGAGATAAAACGGAAATTGGTGAGCGTGGAATCACAGTCTCTGGTGGACAAAAACAACGCCTTAATATCGCTCGAGCCATTTATTTCGATGCTGATTTAATTCTCATGGACGACCCGCTCTCAGCTGTCGACGCTCATGTTGGACGTCACATCTTCGACAACGCTATCATGGGCCTCTTGAAAGGCAAGGCTAGAATTTTAGCAACGCATCAACTTTGGGTGCTCAACCGTTGCGACAGGATTATCTGGATGGAGGATGGTAGGATTCAGGCCGTCGATACATTCGCTAACCTGATGAGAGATCATGCCGGCTTCCGCCTACTGATGGAGACCACCGCAGTTGAGGAGAAACACGAAGAGCAGGAACACGTCAATGATGATGAGGTTGAGGCTGAAAAGAAGACCCAAAAGAAGAAGCGCAAGGGTGCCACATTGATGCAGGCTGAAGAGAGAGCTGTGAAAAGTGTCCCTTGGTCTGTCTACATGGACTACATTCGGGCTGGCAACATCATATATGCGCCTTTGGTGCTGATCTTCCTAGTAGCTTCGCAGGGATCGAATATTGCAACGAGTCTCTGGCTCTCTTGGTGGACGAGCGATAGTAAGTCCTGTAATCGCCGTTCTCATTCAATAGGACTAATGTTCGTACAGAATTCGGCTATTCCAAGGGAACTTACATCGGAGCATATGCAGCTCTGGGGTGCTCTCAAGCACTGACAATGTTTCTGTTCTCGGTGTTCCTCACTTTTCTGAGCACTAAAGCTAGTAAAACGATGCTGAACCGTGCAATCACTCGTGCTCTCCGGGCACCTATGTCGTTCTTTGACACAACGCCTCTGGGCCGAATCACTAACCGCTTTTCCCGAGATGTTGATGTCATGGATAACAACTTATCGGATGCCATGAGAATGTTTCTGTTGACACTGGGTATGATTTCGTCCGTTTTTGGATTGATCATTGCATACTTCCACTACTTTGCTATCGCTCTCGGACCCCTCTTCATCTTATTCTTGTTTTCAGCTGGCTATTACAGAGCATCAGCCCGAGAAATGAAGCGTTTCGAATCAGTCCTCCGTTCGAACGTCTTCGCTAAATTCAGCGAGGGCCTCTCCGGCACCGCGTGCATCCGCGCATATGGGCTCAAAGATCGATTTATTACGAACCTTAGAGAGGCAATCGATGAGATGAATAGTGCGTACTATCTCACATTTGCGAATCAACGTTGGCTGTCAACAAGACTGGATGTGATTGGAAACCTACTTGTATTTGTCACTGGTCTTTTGGTTGTGACTTCTCGTTTCAATGTCTCGCCATCTATTGCTGGGTTGGTTCTCAGCTATATTCTGTCCATTGTTCAGATGATTCAATTCACGGTCAGGCAGTTGGCAGAAGTTGAGAATGGGATGAACGCCACAGAGCGCATCCATTACTATGGAACAGAGCTCGAAGAAGAGGCTCCACTACACACGATCGAAGTACGAAAATCGTGGCCAGAATCAGGCGAGATCATTTTTAACAATGTGCAAATGCGTTACAGGGAGAATCTCCCTCTTGTTCTGCAAGATCTTACCATGCATGTGCGGGGGGGCGAGAGGATTGGCGTTGTAGGTCGCACAGGTGCTGGCAAATCTAGTATCATGTCAACACTCTTCCGTCTTATCGAGCTCTCCGCAGGCTCAATCACAATTGACGGGCTAGATATCAGCACGATCGGCCTCCAAGATCTCCGTTCACGTCTAGCTATCATCCCACAAGACCCCACGCTCTTCAAAGGAACAATCCGAAGCAATCTGGACCCATTTCATGAACATACTGATCTCGAACTCTGGTCCGCCCTCCGCCAATCCGATCTAGTATCCGAAGAAGCAAGTATAGACGACAAATCACCTGGGCGCATCCACCTCGATGGCATCGTTGAAGACGAGGGTCTTAATTTCTCCCTCGGTCAACGTCAACTCATGGCCTTAGCACGCGCCCTCGTCCGTGGTTCCCAGATTATTGTATGCGACGAAGCAACATCATCTGTCGATATGGAGACCGATGAGAAGATCCAGCGTACCATCGCTACTGGCTTCAGAGGCAAGACTCTGCTCTGCATTGCACATAGATTGAAGACCATCATCAATTATGACCGCATTTGTGTGATGGACCAGGGCACGATTGCGGAGCTAGATACACCGTATGCGCTGTACAAACGAGGGGGCATCTTCAGGAGCATGTGTGATAGAAGTGGAATTAGGAAAGATGATTTTACGTCTTATGAGAAGTCATGAGTGATGTCTCTTCCTTGCATATATATAGGGGAAGGCATTAGGGAGGTATAAAAATGATATAATCGGCCACATAGCGTTGTTTGAGCGATAAAAATCGGGTTTATGAATGAATAAATGATAATAATTTGAACAATATACGTAGAAATTTGAAAAGTGTCTGTGTAGCCACATCAACTGAGCAAGGACAGGTACCTTTTAGCAGAACGACACGTGGAAATGGTGTTTTCTCGATACAGTAAATACAGTTAGAGTCAGTATCTAGCTTTTGTACAGTACAGTAAGCACGGCACGCGTGCACGAGCGAGACGAACCGCTTCCCGTCCGGTCCCCACTCCCAGTTTCAAAAAGGCTTACTTTTTTTTCTCCTTTATTTACTGTAACTGTACGCCTATCGACATCCACACCTCAAGGACCACAGCCCCAGCAGACCATTCCCTTATTGGGACACCACTCCGCGGCTGCGTTTAATATTACAGAGATCATCATCCTCCTCATCATTTGACAAAGAATAGCGAAAGCCGTGTCGCAGTGTGGCGCACTAACAGGGCCAATTCGTTGGTGGGCGGGCGGGCTCGGTGGAGAGAATGGGTTAGTAAGAGGCGAAGTATACTGCAGCTACTGGACAAGTTGCTCATCTCAGCCTATTATTTGGGGGCTGATTGGCGGGCTTACAATCTTTTATATCTCTACACTTTCCACTTTTGCTGCTTCTCTGTCTGCTCTCCTTTTTCCTGTGGCCCTCTTTTCTTTTTTTTTTGCTTTTGATACACATGTATATTCCATGGTATATATTGCGTTTGCCTTGTCTTTTTCCTCTCTTCAAATTTTGACCTTCATATTTATTTCCTGGCTATGCAGACATAATTGAGCAAGCATCTTATGTAGCGAATCAGTCATGGTTGCACCTAGTACTCGCAGCGTGCACAGTGCGCGTAGCGCGCATACTTCACACTCCTCCTCCTCCAAACGCTCTACGAGCAGCGTCTACAATCCCTTCGGCGACTTCCCCGACGAGGAGTATCGCAAGAATGGATCTATGTGGGCTTGGGCCGGCTTGCCTGAAAGAGAGTACTTCAACGATGCTGGCCCTGATCCGGGGCCTGTACATACCATGCGGACCATGACATCGTGGAAGTGGGAAGATGAGAATGTGGAAGACTTTGCCGAAGTCAAGATCATTAAACAGGAGGATATCGTGCCATATTTGGAAGAAAAGGTGCCGGAGAGGGAGGGAAAGACGCCATGCGCGGGCTTGAGGATTGTGCAGATCAATCAGCCCTTTCGAGATGAGATGCCTATGACTTGTGCTAATTTCAAGGCTATTTTAAACACCTTCAAATTGCCGCCGGTGGAGCTGCATCAGGCGAGTGTGAGGCAAGGGGCTATTGCTATGTTGGAAGAGGTGGATGGAAGTTATGGTCTGCTTCTTTCTCAACCCTCCAGTCATAACAAACGTAACTAATGCATTGTAGTTCTTGTTCACAGAAGGACTCACATCCAAGACTTGACTTCGGCCATCATTCGGTATGATCCAGTGACCAACTTCATTGAAGGCTACATCTTGACCAACTTCCACCACGAACGGGACCTGTCCTACCTCGAGCACGTCCCAAATCAATTTCTCGGCTGCTGCCACTTTCTCCTGCTCCCAACCATCCTCATGGAAGCTGATTCCGAGCATACCATGCTACTGATCAAAAAGTTCTTCGACGATTTAAAAGAGATTGAACAGCAAACTGGCTATACGAATTACACGAGCGATACCAGTATCGCCTCGAAGGACAATGCGAACACGAATTATCAAGTTCTGATCAGAAGGTTAGGGGAGCTGCATACACTATATCTGAATAACCAGACGAGTCTGTTTGCATTTCAGAGGTGTTTGAAGTATCTACAGGGGAAGTTGGTTGTGCTGGATAAGAATCTTCCCGAGGAGAGGATGAAGGTGTTGAAGAGGCAATCGATCAATTTACGGGCGAGAATGGAATTTTTATCGAGCACGTTGGAGCATGCAGTTCTGTATGGGAATTTTCAGACGAGGTTACAAGCTCAGCAAGCTGTCTTGTTCAATCTCATCAACCAAGCCGATACGCAGATTAATATTGGGCTGGCGAAGGACTCGAAGGAACTTGCGGCTGCTAGCAAGCAGGATTCCTCGGCTATGAAAATCATTGCTGTTCTAACGACGCTCTTCCTGCCTGGTACTTTCATCGCGGTAGGTGATCAGCCACTAGGACGTAAATGTATCTGCTGATTTGATTTAGACACTCTTCTCGATGCCGCTCTTAGACTGGAACTCCTCCTCTATCAACGAGGTAACGAAGAATTATTTCTGGGTCTACTGGGCCGTCACCGGCCCTCTCACGCTCGTCACCATGGCCGTGGTCATCACCTGGTCAATCTGGCATTCACGTCGAACCCGCAATCTTATCAAGCAAGCTCGCGATACCTTCCTCTCTCCAGACTCGTCTGATACTGCCACCGTCAAGACCCACTCGATCAGGGACAAGAAGAGAGGGGGTTCAGATGATGCTGTCAGTGTGAGGGAGGGTGATATACAGAGTTTGAGGGGAAGTGCAAGAGAGGGGAGCTTTCGAGCGCCGAGTTTAAAGAAAAGGTTTACGATGCCGAATTTCATGAGAGATCCGATGAAAATGGAGATCAGGAGGGATCTGGGTAGGAGGGACACTTTCAATTCGATGGCTTGATTAAAGGACTTTTTCGCGAATGACTATGCCTCGCTAGGGACCGGATGGACTCTTTTGATCCGATACAGCAGAAAGGAGACTGTTCACGTTGATTGGATCTCCGGGACATTCATAGGCTCCTATGGAAGTACTCCCAACAAAGGACGTCAGATAACCAAATCGGCCATTTTGAATTGGAATCCCTGCCCTCATTACCACAGATAAAACGTCGCAATTCATTCTGTAGGAGACAAACATCTCGAGACATCGATATCCTGGTACCCTGGCTTTCATCTAATTCTCCGTGATAACACTTTCCCACCCGTACAGTACAAGCAGGCTAAACATGATACCATTTACCAACACGTGAGAGCGGACCAAAATAGGATCCAGTTCTTATCCAGCTAGGGGGAGGGCGTCAAATCAAACCTCAAACAAAAATTTCAGCCTCAAATCTCTCATGTACTACTCGGATAGCGGCGATCTCTTCTTCTTCTGATGACTAGATGCTAGGTAGCTGTCACGACAGGGTATATCATAACCGAGAAGCTATATAGAGGGGAGAGATATGTTTAAGGGGCACCACCAAGTTTAGATTCAAAGCCGAGACAAAATTGCGAGTTAATTGGGTTATAAATTAAAGGAGGGTTGGAAGGAAGGGCCTATTATGTGCAAAAACTTAATTTTTTTTCTATTTGAAAGAAGAGGTGGAAAGGAAAGAGAGGGGAGTAGATGCGGTATGGTTTGGTATGGTATATATACAAGATATAACAGGCTAAAGTGAGTACATAAGTGAAAAGAAAAGAGTTATATTATAAATCAAACTTCCACAAAGAGAATGAATCCGAGCTACTGTGCCGGGACTACAGTACAGTACAGTATTTTGTACCGAACCGAACCGAACCGAACCGATGCTGGAAACTTAACGGTAGAGAGATAGTTCGAAGTGATAGATATATACGTAAATGAATGAATCAGTGCATATATATATATGTGTGTGTACCTACCTACGTACCTGATCCCGGGCTAGACAAGACCCGAATAGATAAGATATATATATCGATCACTGGCAATCAACTAAATATATAAAGAAAATAAAAATTACTACTACATAAAAAACAAAAACCCTTAACTCCTCACCTCCTCACCTCCTCAACTCAACTTTTTTTTTAAAATTTTTTTTTGAAAAGGACAAAAGGCTAGCTCAGCTTCATGTAGTATATATAATACAAAGCTAAGAGCCTGCCTGCACTAATCTTAGATCTATTATTACTGTACTATACATATTAATCTCTTCTCTTCTCATATCTTCTCATCTTTTTTCCATGGATATAGTAGTTTGTACTAAAAAAGCCAAAATAAAAAGCAATAAAAGCCCTCCCCCCTCCAGAATAAAAGCAGAAAAAAAAACAAATAGCTAGTAGCACCATAGCTTGAAAAGAGAAAAAAATGAAAATGAAAATGTAACGCCCGCCTCTCTAAGACGCTACCTAGTGAATACAGTCCTAAATCCCTGTTCCGCCTGTGCCCTTTTGCCCTTTACCGTTTGCCCCTTTTACTTACGAAGGATGATCTGATGTTTAGATGATGTATGTACAAGAGAAGAATAAGAAGGGAGAGGAAAAATGAAAAACAAAAAAAAAACAAGAAGAAAAAAATTTAGTCAACGTCCATAACATCACTCGCTCCATCGTCCGTTTCATCCCCGCCATCAGCCATGTTCAGCAAAGCTTTATCCACATCGTCCAGATCCTCATCCGCATCGTCGTCTGGCTCGCTGCCCATACCAAGAATCTCCTTCTCCATCTCATCGAGATCCTCTTCGTCGTCCATACGTGCATGACCGTTGACGCTGCTAGGCTTTATCGCTTCTTCCACGGCAGGTTGCTCGTCTTCCGTCTCGTCGTTGTCTCGTTCGATACCGCGGCCATTGACACCAGCACCAGCACCTTCACCGCCATCATCATCCTTGTTGTGACTAACGCGGTGCGTGCCCATGACGCCGACCAGGTTCTTTTGCCCTTCCCAGCGGTTCAGTCGTCTGGTCACGCGTCTGAACGCCGCAGCGTAGGCGGATAATTCTTCTCCGAAATCGTCCTCCTCGCCTGAGAGCTGGACAAGGCCTCCCATGCCACGCTCTCGAAAGGGACGTGGGTCTCTCATCAAGCTCGCTTCGTCCTCGCTGTCGTCGAATGGATCAGTGATCTGCTTTGCACGTTGAACAGCGCGCCAGAAAGCACCCTCGTGCTTTCGTTGCTTCCTAGCTATGTGATGCGTCTTTCGCAGTCCGCGACTGAGGATGTAATCAACCCGTTGGTTACGATTACGCTCAACGGCAAGCTGATGAGCCGTGAGGGGGCGCGAACGTCTCATTACAGGCTCTCCGAGGTGTGCAACAGGCGATGATCCTTCCATGATTTGATTCTTCAGAGATCCACGGCCCTTGCCTGCGTTGAGAACGCTTTGGATACGCATGCCGCTAAGAGCTCGAGGTGGTGGCGTAGAGCGGGTACTGTCCATGTCGGAGTCGTATTTGGGTCGGATGAGCCCTCTCAAAGCAGCAGGACTACTATCTTCATATTTGGGCCGAACCCGACCTAGGAGAGCCGCTTGAAGGCCCCCTTCATCAGGAGGTAGGTGAAGCTTTGGCTTCGGACCACGCTTGGGGGGGCCATGCTCGGCCTGAAATGCAGCCTGATCGGCCTCAATAATCCGTCTTCTCTCTCTCATCTTGGCGAACCCGTATTCGAATTCTTCATCAGTGTCTCGATTCTCCAATGCCTCCTCAGACGACGTCAAGTACTCGAATCTCGGCACACCTTGATTCCTGACTTCAACCTCATAGTCAACACCCGGTCCGAATGGATTCTCCTCTGCACCCTCCTCAGTGAAGTCAGATTCCAGGTAGAACCACATGAGCCACAGAAACGCCCTTGCTCTGGACACACTTGATACATTCTCTGCCATGAGTACATCATAGAAGTCTCTACCAGGCGGGAAATGCAATTCAGTAATCTTGGAAGAGAATTGCGCGAGGACGAAGATAAGATTGACAGGGTTTGTTCGAGGGAGAGTCTCGGCCTTGATCTTCTCGATGGAATTCGGCTCTACTCGGTCCTCCGAAGCTCCCTTCAGGATTGACTTCAGTCGCGGCGCGTCTTGAAGTTGCTTGTAGGAGTTTGGGTCCTGATGCGCCTGTAAGGAAGGGATGGCATGGTAGGTTCGGAGCTGTGCTCGCATCTCTGGAAAAACTGGTCGTTTGTCAGTATACGTGTCATGACACCGGAATGCTATCACTCACAGTTCAACGTCGTATTCATTCGACCCAGGTTAACCAACAAGCAGACCATCGCCATATTCTTCGCGGGTTCGTGCTCAGTCAATAGCTTGTCCCTCAAGATCTTGCTTGTCTTGCTACTCCTAGCCATAGTATCAATATACAAGTCCGCAAAGTTTTGGAGGCCTTTCTCCGGCTCATAGCTGTTAGTGAACACCTTCTTATCGTCCTCAAACACCGTCCTGAGGAAATCGTATTGGATATCCTTGCGCCACAGCGGTTCACCATCATCCTTTTTCAAATGTTTGATCTTATTTCCGGCATAAATCGAACTTTGCGCGCTTCCTGCTGCGGGCTCTTTGCGTTTTCGCGATGTGTTGGCAGTTGGCTTGGATAGACTTTCCGCAGCGCCCCCAGGAGTCCTGACTTCGTCATCTTCCGTCATGTCGTTGGCGATGCGCGAGACTGGCGGAGTATTTGTGCGAGAGTCTGTGCTATCCAGAACATGCTTCAGTGAGGTTCGTGGGTCGGCGCGTGTGGGCGATGAGGGATGTGTGGTCATTTGTTCGTCCATCTCAGAGTTCGCTATTGTAGAGCCCGGGGACAGAGCCCTGTCGGTATCCATCTTGAATTGTCTCCGTAGTGTAGTCGTCGTGTATGAATAGAATCTCGATTTGCCTCACACTCCTCCCTAGGTATTCGATGCGTGGGTGATTAGATGGGGTTTGTCAATGGTTGCTGAAGGCTGTTGGGTTGTTGTTTGTCCTTGGTTAAATTTGGGGATGGGCCAGCTGTTATGATTCTCAAAATAAGCTTCGACAGGGTTACCCCGATATACACTGAATAATGTTAGCGTTCGGTTCCACTTTCCACCTCCACAGGCTAGGGCTACTTCGTACAGCCTCCGTGGTACGACTTACAGGGGCATGTATATATATATCCCTTTCTACTGGTATAATAAATCAAACAAAGAAATCAACAGACTAGGTAGAAGCTCCTAGATATTATTCCGCTCCACGCTATTCACTCCAAGAACAACTCCTCACATTGCGCCTCACCCGCACCCTAATTTCACTCCTTATATATCTCAGTAGTACAATACAATAATCCATCCCGAGGACATATATTAGTACGCACTTCGATCAATTCACATTTCTTTTTCGAGTGCTCTATTTTCCCCCCAAAAAAATACCCCTAGCTACATACCTAGCACACAGTTCTTTTAGCATCCTCCTTCTAACCAGTATTATACTTAAATCCCCTAATCATCCAAACTTCCATCCTTCAAACCGTCTTTTATATATACTTCGTATACCCAGACCAGATACCCCAGTCAACATGTTCTACCATCTAGAATCCTACATCCCATCATCACCATACCGCTACCGAGTAGCGCTTATTGATCAACTCCTGTCACGGTGTCGCCTGGGAGGAAAAGGGATGTGTGCGTGAGAGTGAGAAAGAGAGAGAAGGTAATGTAGAAAAATTTGGGCATGAGGAGTGAGACTTGTTGAATAGAGATAGAGAAAAAAGGGTATTGTATCGTTTGTCGGATCATTTCTGGGAAAAACTTTTTGTTCGGAGAATACTGATCTTCCATTTCTATTCGTGTATTTATTATACGGTAAGAATTCTATGTGAAAGATCCATGGAAAAAAATCGCATTGGAGACAGCAAAGAAACACTGTTATTGACACTGGTCATACGGAGTTGGCACTCACGGGATTTGGTTGAGGCTGGTAGATTTTGGATTCGAATTAATTTCTTGAGTTATTCCCGGAGGAGGACTGGTCTGACTTGTGATATGTGAATTTAAGATGGAAATGAGGATTGGCTTGTTTAGAGGTTATATAGTACACGGTGAGCTGAACTTGGGATACGAATTCCGAGTGATCAGCAGCTGAAAGAATGTAGGTGCCTTAGCCCCAAAAGGGGGGGGAGGATATGACGACACACCCTGTGTAATTATTTTGGTCTACGCTGATCAATGCGCCCTAGAAATATTTACAAGTGGTGTAAGAAAGCAAAGTATAATCATAATCCTGAACCCGATGCTGGTCGAGAAAATATCCCGTATTACTTTAAAAATGTGCCTAACTCCACCGCTGGCTACCAATGACACAAAAATTGCAAAAAAGAAGAGCTCTATTTCCAAGCGGAGAATGAAGATGGAATTGAAGAGAAGTGAAGTTTCGTGGGATCATCAATTCGTAGAACCTGGAGCTCAGGAACCGTGTTACTCCTTCTCGGCAAATTAGTTTAGTGCTGTCAGAATAGGGGAGCCGATCTAACGTTTCTGACTCACAACGACAAAGAGAGCGGGAAAAAAAATCTTCACGGCCTGCCCTAACGAGAACTGCCTCCGTGCCCACTTCCACCGCTGCCATAATCGTAATACGATCTATCCGGGTCCTCGTAATATCTTGAATCCGCTTCGTAATATGCATCGCTCTGGTCGTACACTGGTTCGGCGCTTCCGTAAGGACTCCTGTCCTCACGCGTTCGTGATCCTCTCCTGGACTCCTCCTCCTTGGCCTTGCCCTTCGAAACTACATGTTTCAACGACATTGATCCCCAGGGAAGCCCAGAAAGCTCGTCGTCGGTCCCCATGTCACCCGGATCGGGCGTATGGTAGGAGTGGCCAGCATGCGCCTGGTTTTCGGCATCTCTCTCTTGACGCTCCTTGGCTTCTTTAGCCTTGTCTCCTAGGCTTGAGTGTTAGTAGAAGCAATAGATACTGCCAAGGAGCAGAACACGTACGAAATTTTCGTTGTGCGATTCGATTCTGAACGCGCCTTCTCTCTTCAGGGTCTGTGATCTCTGACCAGTCGTCCTTCTTTGATTTGGACTTTGAGGATGCATGCTTTGACTTGGAAGATGAAGAATGGTGAGAGGAGCGGTGGGATGAAGACATTTCTGTTTCCGTTGTGGAGGAGGTGGAGGACTCGTAGTGTACAGTTCGATTCTGATCAGGATCCTCAACTGTGATGAGGGGAACGGTGCTTGTTGACTGTTCTTGAGTGGAACTTTTAGCAGGTTCGTTCTCATGGATTTGAGAGTCCCTTTCTCATGTCAGTCTTGGCATTGGGTAATTGGGAAGTAGATAGGGACTAACATCTACCTTCAGACAGAGGTCCTGAGGAGGTACTTGTTCACGCAATTGGAAAGGAGGGAGGAGATATGTCACGATGGTGACTAGGACATCTGATAGAAGGCAGTTCGCTTGCCGAGCTACTAACTCAACGGCGGTTGTGATGATATTGAAGGTAGCGATTGGTCTGATTCTAGTATGTGATTATGATTGAGTCTATTAGAAAATAGCAAATGAAGCACTACTGTGAAGATGAGGTCTGACGAGTGAAAGAGGATAAGGTTTAGAGAAATGAGGACGAAGCGAAGAGAATTGACAAGATTATATATATAAGCCACAGGAACTTGAAGTGGGACGGATAATGAGTGGGATGAAATCTCATATAGCAGAATAGGTAGCTGGTAGGCACCGCCTCGAAAGGAGTTAGAGCCTAGATAATATGACAAGCCAGAGACGAACGCGAGGCAGGTGCATCTCCGGAGGTGAGAAGTCATCGAAAACTCGAAAGCCCCTACCTCTTCTCTTAAGGCAGCCTCAAAAGGGTTCTTCCAAAGGCCTCAATAGCAGACCGACAGCTCCTGTCTGATTGGGCGTAGGTCCGAGTCACATGGCTTTGGAGGGGGTGAGGTGGGGGAAAGAAAAATAAATGGAGAATATGAGAGATGGAGAATGGAAGAATGGAGAATCTAGAATGGAAAATAACGGGAGCAGTCCGAGAACCCTTGGATAATACTGTAACGGGACATGATCATGGTTGAGAAGAAGCCATTTTTAGGTTGGGGTGGGAAAGGGAGGTTAGTCATTTAGCCAATTAGTCAGCTAGTACTAGTTCAACCCCTAAATAAAAGAGGAAGAGGAAGGTGTATTACGGGATTGACGGGTTATGGATTATAAATTATGAATTATGGATTATGGGTTACGGGTCTGATACAAGTAGCCCAGGCAGAGAAAGTAATATAGGGTGGTAGTTGGTAGGTTAAAAATGTTCGCTACTGGTAAATGCAGGAACGAGACTAGGATGACCCACTTGAGGTGCAACGGTGAGGAGCCAGGACATTCAATTTCAGGCATCCATCTCACTCTCTCACCTTATTATGAGTCTTCAACCTACTCTAACTCTAACCTCCCTCGAAGAATACGTGTGTCATCCGCCTGATGACGCATACTTCATACTTGCTAGTTTGATGGCCATTGGTTTTTATTTTATTTTATTTTATTTTCTTTCCTTCTCCCTTTTACTCGTCTCTCATTTGACGCCTTTTCCATGGCGTGCCTGGGATGGGACCAGGTGGAAAAAATCCATATTTTAAGTCCGGAGGGTCCAGAGGGTCCAGATGTCTTCATACTGTACAGTATATACAGTAATCCGCAGTCCGAGTGCTCCCAGGCGCGATATTGACCACAGGAGCATCGTCCGGCCCATGCGAGGTCCCTCTTCACACCCCTCATCCATCCGATTAGCATCATCATCGTAGTCTCCCGCCCTCGCTAATCTGGCCGAACTCCTATTTGTTTCTTCTCCTACCTAGGTACTTTCTTGTTCATCTACTTCTTATTCGTATCCGGCTTCGCGTCTCACTGCGATCATTTCAACTGGCAAAACGTATTCAAAAGTCCTGCCTGAAGGCCAGGCCGAGGAATGTAAGAGGGAGCATAGATACCCCGACTAAATTCTGACAACGCCAATCCATCCCAAAACGACCCAAAACACCCGGTTTCTCGCATATCCAATTCAGGACACATCTATAATCTCAGCGGTCAGCGGAACGCTTCCCAGAAGATACTCTATGGCTCCGCCAGGGAAACGCTGGAGCCCATGGTAAGGAAGCTTGGAATTTCTTTGCGGACGCTAAACCCATTGATTTGATCCTTGGCACTGGTCAATTGTTCACAACGCGAGAGATGATACTGAGGTATTTCGGCCATTGACGGGCTGTTTTAATTCTACGCCTTCTCCATGGTGCCGTAAGTTTTTCGTCGGCATTGGCAGATGACCCTCAAATACCAGGAGTTTCAAGGCCTCAAGCGGCACTGGGCGGATCGCCTAAGGCTAAATGTGCCAATCGTCCCCATTTCTTTTCGTGAATAGCCGGGCTCGCTCACAATGCTTGTGCTCAGTTGCACAACTCACCCATAGCCTTTTGAAGGAAAGTTTTGTGGATATCCAATGGAAGCTCTATGGGTTTAGATATCAAAGTCCCTGCCATGCTCTGCAGCAAAAGTGACCAAAGTCACTCCAGATCCAACTTCCACACCGATGCAAAAGGTAGCATAGCCCCCTAAAATAATCTTACATTGATGGCCTATATCACACGCGTCGAGTCTACCTGGTAGAATTCTTCTCCTCCCCCCTCTTCTTGGCTCGAACCTCTGCTTGTCGCCTCTCACCTCCATCAATCTTATGTCCTCTGCGATCCTCCCACAATCCCTCCTTGATTTCAATCTTCGCCGATTTGCCTCCCTTGAGTGGCAGAACGTGTGGTCCGACGATTGTGTGTGCACCCTGTATTTTCAAGCCCCGGACTGGTACAAGTTGCTCCGCCGACTTCCCCAGAGCACTGCCTCCTGCAGCCACGTTGACAATGACCTTGCGCATCGCTGTAGATTGCGTTGCTGCTTGTGCAGCACTGTGTGATGATATCGGAACTTCGGCGATTTGAACCTCTGCAACTCCGTCCTTGATATACTTTAGATCTCCCCCGATTCCGTGCTGCCCATTCCTGAATTTCTCGCGCCAGCGTAGTAGGTATCGGCGGCTTCGAGGAGGCTCGACACCCAGCTCCTTGAGTTGTGATGAGGTGAGGGAGAACAGTGCTTTCCAAGAGGGTATTTTCGAGGAGTGTTGAATGAGATTCCGACCGATGAGAGTGAGAAATGTCTCTGCATTGGGAACGAAGGGAGTCGGTCGTGGTACTGGTTTGGCCTTCACTCTTTGATGGAGGGTTCGTATCTGCGTCGCTCTTGTCGATTGAGAGAAGGGTAGCAGGAATGAGGGTATGGGTCTCAATTGGGCGTATTTAACAACCATTATGGGCAGTATCTAGAATAGGATTAACACGCAAATCGGGTTGGGGAGAGATGCAAAACATACCTTCACAGCAAGAGGTGCTGTCGAAGAGAGTCGCTGTCGTTGAAATATAAATCTCGTTAGGCCATCTCAACCCCTGGCTGGGAAGTTCCGAGTATGATCAGGGTACGCTAGCTGAATATGGTTAGCTTATCGATAAGGTCTCTTATCGAGGTAGCGAGTGACGACCCTTAGCTCCTACCACTTAGTTACCTTCTATTCCTCTTTTTACCTACAAACCACACTTTCTGCTCACCTACCTATTCTTATTGCCAATAAACCCGACAGTGTTTGTCTTTAGAATCACCTTAAATGTACCATTACACGTCCGAAATAACCTTCTAATACTCAAGAGGAACTTAACCTTGCATGCTGCGCGGACTTAGTCGAGATGGGCCGGGCGAAGATGATTGTCAGAGGAGGACGAGACAGGTCGACCGGAGGGAGACCCGGCCTTGGTAGTCGAGTAGGAATTTCTACCCCTTCGTCGTCGAGTACTGGAACTCCTCAAGATGGCCAAGATTCTTACTCGACTTCTGTGACTGGTTCGCCCCTCGGTTCACTTCCTGCGAGAGAGCTGCCTGACGAGCTTGTGAATTTTGTGAAGGGCGATCCCCAAATCATCGCTGAGCCTCCCCGGAAACGACGAAAGATTGAAATTCGCGCAGAAGGGCCAAAACTTGATTACGTTGTCGTTAAAAAATCTACGTGGGTTATCGAGTTCGCCGGATGTAAATTGTCGCAATTCGAAACCCCGATGGAAAAGAGTAATGTCTTGACATATGTTCAGTGGGCCAATAATTGGGGCCCTGAGTATATTGAGATCATGGACGAGAAGAAGCGGTGTCTGTTCCATGCACCCGTACCACAAAACGGGCTGGACGATGTGCACCTTGCTTTGCTAGTAGACCGCGAGTCGAAGAAGTGGGCAAAGTTGGAGGGGAGGCTGTGGACTGAGTATGGGCTGGTTCTCCTGCAGAAGGATGGAATAGACCTTCTCCACATAACATTTACCGTCAAGTGGAACATTACATCTTCACCATACCACGTTAAGCAAGCCACTGCTCGGACAAAGGCGCTCTCCGAAGTCTTGGGCAAATACTTTCCAGACCCTAATGTTACAAAAGCAGAGAAGTGGTCGCCTCAGGATTTCTATCAAAGTGTGCATGCACCGAATAAGCACGACGAAACGTCGCTGCCCATGGAGATTGATAGGCTAGAAACGGATCTATACCCGTTTCAAAAGCGAGCTGTTCAGTGGTTACTCCGGAAAGAAGGTGTTGAGTGGTCCGGTGAGAAAGGCATCGTGCCTTTGTTAGCATCAACAGACCCGGGAACACCAATGTCATTTCTCCAAGCCGTAGATGAATTGGGTCAAACGTGTTATGTCAGCCATCTCTTTGGTGTAGTCACTTTAGATCCAGCTCCTTTTCTTAACTTCGAGAAGGAGTTGAAAGGAGGAATTCTGGCCGAGGAAATGGGCTTGGGAAAGACGGTCGAAATGATATCCTTAATTGCACTACACCAACGTCCGAAGGAGGATCTACCTCAAATCTATGATTATTTCACTGCCCAGAGTGTTCGGACGACGGGTGCCACACTTATAATTGCTCCGCCTTCCATTCTTCGGCAATGGATATCGGAGATCAATAGGCATGCTCCACATCTAAAAGTGACTCACTATGAAGGTATCAAGGCCCATGGCAAGAGAAATTTTGCAGAACTTATGGATGATCTTGCTGGATCGGATGTTGTAATTTCAACCTATTCTATCCTTGCTGCAGAGATCCATTTCACCCAGTTGAACCCCGAGAAATCCCTGCGTCGAGAGTCAAAGTACCCAAGGGCAAAGTCCCCGCTAATGTTGCTCTCTTGGTGGCGTTGTCTCATAGACGAGGCACAGATGATTGAGAGTGGAGTTAGCAACGCAGCCGTCGTAGCGAGAATGATACCCAGAGTCAATGCTTGGTGTGTTACTGGTACGTCACATTCAGACTTGTGGAACTTGAATTCTGTGAATGACATTCCCTAACTCGTTGAGCAGGTACTCCCGTTCGCAAGGACGTAAACGACCTTCTAGGACTGCTCGTATTTTTGCGCTACGAGCCATACGCTTCCATTAAACACGTTTGGTCGTCTTTGATTTCATCTCACAAGTACGATTTTCGAAGACTGTTTGGGTCCTTGGCGCTTCGTCACAGCAAGCAGAGTGTCCGAGATGAGCTGAATCTTCCAGCCCAGCGACGGTATGTCATTACCATGCCTTTCACCCCGATCGAAGAGCAACATTACCAGGAGCTTTTCGACCAGATGTGTGAAGAGGTAGGACTAGACTCCCAGGGAGCACCGGTTTCAGAGAATTGGGACCCAGATACAGTTTCGGATGTTATGCGTCGTTGGCTGGTTCGCTTGCGCCAGACCGCCCTGCATCCTGAAGTTGGTGGTCGAAATAGACGAGCTCTAGGAAACAAGGATGGCCCACTTAGAACTGTTGACGAGGTTTTGACCATAATGATGGAAAACACAGACGTTTCTATTCGAACTGACCAACGAACACTACTGACTACGAAGCTCAAGAGAGGGCAGTTATTCGAAAATTCTCCTCGGGTCAATGAAGCGCTCGCTATTTGGATTGAAGCTGCGGAAGAAGCCAAGTCTATTGTTGAAGAGTGTCGCGGGCAGCTTGAACAAGAGCTAGCAAAAGCCGTGGCAGAAAACCGCACGACTAACAGGGCTAACACATCAGGACTTGACAGCGAGGTGGAGGATGAACAGGAAGAGCATGTACCCGAATTGTATAGCCTCGAATATTGCTAATGTTTTGCAGGGTCGACCCTTCATCTAGACTAGGTCTCTTTCGAATGCGACTCCGAAATGCTCTGGAAATTGAGCATATGGCAATATTCTTCCGTACAAACGCATACTTCCAGATCAAGACCAACGAGGAAATGACCAAACCAGACAGTAACCAGTTCCAAGTCTTAGAAGAACTAGAAACAGCAGGTTATGAAGATGCCAAACAGAAGAGGCAAGAAATTCTACAGGAGGTCGGTGCAATCGTTACAGATTTATTCTCGTGCCATAGATCCATATCGATCTTTTCCGTAATAAGAGACAAGTGTCCAGGAACTACCCTTCGACTGAAACTTTGAGATATTTCTGTATCTTCATTTATAGGTTGCACTGGGGAAAAAAGCACATGAAAGCACATACTGACTATCTTATGGAAACAGATCTTCCGAAAGTCGGACAAATTAATGAAAAAGATATCTCGAAAAGCTGCAACTCAAGCCTTTGTTGAGATTCCCGAGTTTCGATCAGATCTTTCCAAAGGTGGAATTGAAAGTCGCAGGATCATTGAAAAACTAGATGTATTAGCTACTGCATTGGATGCACAGGCCAATGTCCTTGATGAATGGAGAGAAAAGACCATACAGTTCCTCCTCCGACCATTGGTTGATGAGGATGATGGCATTGAGCTCACTGGAGACGAATATGAAGAGTCCACGAAAATCCAGGATGAGGTCCAAGTATATGTGGATGCCTTGCGATTTGTCATCACAGATCGGTATGATGCCTTGACGGGGCAAGAAAACGAGCTTGTCAGGTACGAAGTCAAATTTCTTGATCGAGCTCTGAAGGATTTGGAGAACCACGAATTGGCTTGTCCAGAGAAAACTGCCGAGTTACTGGGTATTCGGCAACAGATAAAGCCTACTAAAGAAACGGGGTCAATTCGAGGAATCGTGTCAGAGCTTCGAGGACTTGTTACAAGTCTAAAGTTCGATGCAGATAAAGGCAATTCCAGGGCGCAAAATGAGTTGTCGATTGTCGAGAGACAACTCAAAGAGGTCCAGAAGCAGTTCACGGAGCAGACCAAGGCAACAGCGGCATTGGAGAAGGAAGTGGAACTCTTCACCCAGTCAATGAATGCTAGACTTGAGTATTACAAACAACTTCAGCAGGTCTCAGATATGGTCGCGCCATACGAAGGTCCGAATGATGAGAGGACGTTCAACAAGTTTTTTCAGGAAGAAGAGATATTAGCTCGCAAGATCGCATCAGCCAAGGCCAAGAGACGATATCTCGACCACTTGCGCTTGGAAGCAACCATGCCACAGGAGCAGAGAATATGTGTGATATGCAGAGATATGTTCGAAATCGGAGCACTCACGGTTTGTGGTCATCAGTACTGCAAAGACTGTATCCTAATGTGGTGGACTTGTAAGTTTCTTCTCTCCGTTGTGCCAAGAGAATTCATGCTCACACTCACTCAGCTCATCACAACTGCCCCGTCTGTAAAAGGACGCTTAAAAAGGAAGACATGCATGAAATTACATACAAACCCCAAGAACTTACCTTACAGGCCGAAGAACTCCACGATGCCACTACCCACTCACAATCCTTCCCGTCCCGCAAGAAATCTGCTATCTACTCGGAAGTCTCCAAGTCAACACTTTCCGCAATAAAGAACGTCGATCTCGACGGGCCATCCTTCACCACCAAAGTTGACACCCTAGCCCGGCATCTTATATATCTCCGTGAGTCTGATCCGGGGGCCAAATCAATCATCTTTTCGCAATTCAAAGATTTCCTCGACGTCCTCGCACAAGCTTTCTTGAAATTCAGAATTGGGTTCTCGAGTATCAATAAACCGAAGGGCATTGAGCGTTTCAAGAACGATCCAGGTGTGGAGTGCTTCTTGCTACACGCTCGAGCGCATAGCTCTGGACTAAATCTTGTTAATGCTAACCATGTGTTCCTGTGTGAGCCACTACTCAACACAGCCCTCGAACTTCAGGCAATTGCAAGAGTCGACAGAATTGGCCAACACCAAGAAACCAACGTCTGGCTGTACCTCGTCGACGGCACAGTCGAAGAATCAATCCACCAACTCTCCGTGAAGCGCCGCATGGAGCACATGGGGAAGGGACTCGCAAGCGACAAGGAAAAGTATAGAGAAGCTGAGGTTGAGGAGGTGCTAGATACGAATCTTGAAGAAGCCAATTCGATGGAGCTACAGCAGGCATCCCTGACTGGGTTACTCGCAAAGGGAGGTAAAGGGGGCGAGATGATTCACAAAGAAGATCTGTGGGGTTGCTTATTTGGCGGAAGAGAAAAGAAGACGGCAGGTACGAAGACGCTGGATAATTCTGCGTTGAGGTTCAATCCTGACGTGGAGAGACATCTGAGGGCCGAGGCCGCGGAGGAGAGACAGGCCGTCCCTGGTGAGGCCTCTGTATAAGCAAAGTCAAACCTTAAGACTCGTTTCGCTTACATGTCCTGTATCAAATGACCTACTTGACTTGACCTACTTCGTATAGGTTCAGTAGCGAACGCGAGAGCTTGGAGAGAGAGACCCTGTTACAAAAGACTTGTATGCATAGATACTGTACTTAGATTCTATGTAGAATTCATATATATATTCAAGTAATACTTCTTCTACGATTTCTACTATTCAATAAACATATAATCTCAAAGTTTAGTTTCCTATTTTAGTATTTCTTCACATATATTATTAATTAGTATTCATAGAATCAAACTCTTCAACTGTTTTTCTTTTCTTTATTTCTTTCTTTGTAGGTAGGTATATATACATACATACATGCATGTAGATAGATGGATATTTTCTGGTGTAAGAGTTCACTGTTCTCTTCTTTTTTCTTCTTCTTTGGGGGATTTAAGTAGTACTATCATACAGTATATAGTATATATATCTCATGCTCTTCTTTATCGTCGTCTAAATAAAGAGTGAGAGTAAAGAGTGAGAGCAAAGAGTTGAGAATATGAGGCTAGATTTTCCACGTTTTCGCATTTCATATCATGCCCCCCCCCTCTCTGTCAACCTTCAGAACTCCGGAAAATTGAATGCCCTTGACCTGGTAAAATAACGCCATTGCGCATGCTTCGCCCGTCTCCTTGCCTTCGGCTCTCTCTCTCTCTACCTCATCCCGGCAAAATCCAACTTCCTCGCCACCTTGGCTCCCCTCTCATCATCCATCACTCCAGGCCTCCTCTTCAGATCCTCCGCAAGCTTCTCCTCGCCACCCATCTTCTTCGGCAGATCCTCATTCCGCGTGGGTTTTGGTTCCGACGCCCACCACTTATGCTGCAGCGCCTGGCGACCGGTGATCCTCCTCCGTGGATCCAGTTCCAACATTCCCATCAGCAAATCCACACCCTCGTAACCCGCGGTGCCGAACGTGGCCATGTAATAATCCTTACCACGAACGGGATTCGGGGGATCTGGAACGGTGTAATCGGGGAGCTTGGAGACGCCCGGCCAGTTCTCTTCGGTGGGGGTTCCGATGGCTTGGCAGATGAGGTTTACTTGTCCCACTTCCGTGTCGCCAGCTATGTACGGCGCTCGTATGATCAGTTCGGCGAAGACGAGACCGACGGACCAGATATCTACCGCGCCCGAATAATGCTTTGCGCCGAATAGTAGCTCGGGCGGGCGGTACCAGCGCGTGATGACATTCGAAGTCATGAGCCGATATGGATCGGAGAAGCTCCTCGCCAGACCGAAATCTCCCAGCTTGACCTCGCCATCGGCGGCAATTAGCAAGTTGTTCGGCTTTATATCTCGATGTAACACGAAATTCTCATGGCAGAACCAGACCGCGCGCGTCAACATGCCCATCCAAGCCTTGATATCCGCCGCGCCATATCGCACGCCCTCCGTATCCTTGATCAACATCTCCAGATCACCCAATGGCAAGAATTCCAGCACGAGGTTCAAGTTCTGATCTTTTGACGAGAAGACGGAGAGGAGAGAGATGATGTTCGGATGCGAGAGTTCTTGGAGGTGCTTGAGTTCGCGGATGGCGTCGGGCGCCATCCCTTCGGTGTACTCTTTTTGGATCTTTATCTTCTTTATGGCGACCAACTTCGTAGGGTCGGAACGGAGGTGTCCGAGGTAGACATTAGCGTAGGTTCCTTCTCCGAGTTTTTTACCTGTGTTGAAGTCAGTTAGATGTGGACTTAGGAGAGGAGGGAAGGACGAGGAGAACGAGGTAAGTACCTTTAACATATTTATGCTTCTCATCCTCGTTCATTTGCTCTGCGAGGTCATGTCCGGCGCCAATTCCAAATTGCTCTGGAGTTGCATCTTTTGAGGCCGCATTTGAGGAGAGTTTGGAGTGGTTGGGTAAAGCAGTCCATGCATTCCCTGGAACGAGGGGTGAATTCGCCATGATGGATGATGGGGTGTGGTAAATCAGAATTCGTCGTGCAATTGTAAAAGATATGGCATTCCCTTCAGCAGGAGATAGACCAGCTATGAGGGTGCTGCTCTGTAGAGTTGTGCAACTCCTCGCCTCCTTCTCGTTACCTGGCGGCGCGGCTGTCTCGACAGACAAGGTCTTTCTTCAGCCTTACTCGAGAGCGCCATCAGCCATCTTACATAATTTCACGTGCATGACGGGAACTGATACGCGTCGGTTGTGGCGCTGTGGCTAGGTGGTGCTGTGGCTTGCTTTTGTCAAGTGGCTGCTGACGTCATGATACAAAGACTAACAGGGCAAGCGAATCGAAGTAAAAGTGACGTCACTCGGCAGTCAAAAATCATTAAATCCGAATCCCGAGTACCTCTATATACTTGTATAGTATCATTTTGTATGCACCATCAACAATAATAAACTATAGCTAATCAGCGAAATACTCTGTACGCGTAACGACTACGTAGGCTAGAACTAGACCCAATCCACTTCTTTACCCGCATATACACTTCCATTTCTTTCTTCCTTATGTATATATGCACGCAAACTTTTCACTTTCAATATTCCTTTCTCGTTGGAAGAAGTCCCATAAGATAAATATATGTTGTGTTATGTTGTGTAGATGAAAGATCTGATCTGATCTGATCAATTCTCCTACTACCAATTATACTCACAGTCTGAGTCTGTCTGAAAGTCCCAAAGAAGCATTCGCATCACATCCCGTCGTGTGTTGACATTAAGACCTCACGCCTCTATTTACTTTACTTCAATTCTTCATTCCTTCCTCACAACAACACAACCACACAACACAACCACACAACTACAACCACCACAGTTCATTACCCAATTAAACATCAATCAAACACAACAATATCTATCATGTGGGGGATATCATACTGGGTTTGTTTCTCCCCTCTTCTTTCCATCCCGCCCTCTATTATTTATTACAACTATTTACTCAGTTTTCTGCCCTTCAAACTTCCTAACGACATGAACAGGTCTTCCCCATCATCTCCGGCCTCTGCTGGCTCGGCATGCTAATGGGTCTCCTCATCCACTGGAACGTCGATGGCAAGCCTCATTATGCCTCCATGGACCCTACACAAACCATCGCCTACATCTCCGACGTGGGCGCACAATCCCTCAAGCCGCTCTTCATCGCCGGTTCCTGCGTGACCACCGTCTTCCTCGACCTCTCCTTCCTCTCGGAGCGTTGGCTACGACACCGTGGCCGCTTAGCTAGGAACCAGTCCGTTACGGAGAAGGTGCTGAGTGGGTTGAGTATGCTGTTTGCGTTGATTGGGACCTGTGGTTTGATTTTACTGAGTATCTTTGATACTCTGCGACATCCAACTCTTCATGATATTTTCCTTTTGCTATTCATCGTTGGATATGTTGTTTCTGCGGTTTTCATCTGCTGGGAGTACCAACGCCTCGGAATCAGTACGTTCCCTTCCCCAGCCAACCAACCAACAAAATCAAATGCTAACAAAAACACAGAATATCGCCAGCACCGCATCCTCCGCATCTCCTTCTGGATCAAGCTCTCCTTCATCCTCCTCGAAGTCGCCCTCGCCATCGCCTTCGGTACCTGCAACTTCCGCGCTAAGTACGACGCTGCCGCCGTCTTAGAGTGGACCGTCGCCTTCGTCTTCACCTTCTACGTCTTCTCCTTCTTCATCGATCTGCTCCCAGCAGTCCACACCAAGCACTCGGACACGAAATTCGGAGCTGGCGCACAGGAGACAGAGATGCAGATGGAGCAGAATGATCAGGATGCTGCTCCGGGAGCGCAGCAGTATGGTCGGGAGGGAAATGGACAGGTGCCGATGGCTGGACGGAATACCGTTGACTCACAGAGAACGCTGAGTGGGAATGATGTGAGAGCTGTGAACGGCGTCAAATAAAATGAAGTTGGACACAACCGGGTGCTGCTTATGAGAAGGAAGTGAGTTTTGAAATCCTTGCTTCCCGATGATAAAGTGGTTGGATGTAATGAAGCTGTGGTGAAATCCGAGGAGGATACCATAGGTTCGAATTCAACATGATAGACGAGAAAAGGACATTCAGTAGATCAGAGCAGAGCGGGTGTATTATTAGATATATGGGCCTGCTCGCTTGGACATGGGAAAAGAGGTGTTTTGGTTTTGGTTCTGGTTCTGGTTTTGGTTTGGCTGCCATCTTGAATAGGCGCTAAAACCCTTCAGAGACGTTTTTTTTTCTTGCATGGAGGAGTCAAGACGGGGTTTGTATTACATTGCACTTAGGAACAGGGAAGAAGGCCGGGGGATAGACAAGGATAAAAAATACCTAGAAGTAAGCGTGCTTGTATCATTAAAATACCAATTAATGACTCATGAAATAAAATACATATATACACAATTTAAATCACCGCGATGACTTTCATCTCGGACTAAATCATAAGGCTATCTATCAGGTATCAGTTCAAATATAGATTATGTTGAAATATAACGATCCAACCAACTTAACTTTCCTTTTCCTCCCTCGCTAAATCGCTCGTTCGCTACCCCTTTTCCGTCTTTTACAGTACTCACCCTACCATTGTCTCCCTTGACATCTCACTTACTCGCCTGCCGTATCACTTACTAGTATATCCTTAATCCTCTGGTTTATGTTTGATGTGCATATACATATGTATGTATATGTATACCAACCATTCAAGTACAGCGAGAAGAAGAAGAAGAAGAAGAAGAATATTTCATTTTTCGAATCAACATCGAAATATCATCATCATATATGTCAAAACAGATGACACTTACAGTACTACAAATTCATTTTAAAAATTTTAAATTGTGAAATTGTAAAGTAAAATAAAGTATATTACAGTACAGTAAGTACATCTATCTCATTGGCTCATACAATCCCGATATCCCGATTTCCCAATTTTCCCAACATTTCAAGTTTCGTCCCAAATTAAATTAAACCGAGAATTAATATAAGGCCCATGGCCAGGTTCGTTCAGCCGTCATGCTCCGCTATCCGTTTGCGTTTGCGTGTACAGTACCGGATTCGAAGGACAGCAAGGAAAGAAAGCCCGTGGGCTATTCCAATTTGTTTCCATGGTCTAGAAAGGAAGTAGGGGAGAAAAAAATCTTCCGAGTTGGAGATACCCAGTCTCCTTTCGCCGCCCCCCTAGCCCCTAGAAAAGTAACGAGGTAAAAACAACGCAGGTACGTAGGTAATTAATAATATTCGTCTTCCATCCGATTCCCATCCTCCGTTCCGCACGTGCTTTTTTATTTTGATCCGCGAATTCCCTCCTCAAATATCCTCGGTGAACTTGGCCATCCTTGCCGGACTTGTGCTCTTCTCCGCCGGAAAAGTAGGAGGTGGCGCAAGATCCTCATCAAAGTTGTCTCTCGCCTCCTGGAATTCATCGTCGTCTTCGCGGCCCATGCTACTGACAGTGCTCACTTTGCTTGTGCGTCGACCTCTTTCCTCCTCCTCCGCTTTCCGGACCGGGTTTGTGGCTGCTGCGACTTGGTGCTCCTCGTAGAAGTCAGAGATGTGATCTCCAGGGACATCCAAGTCTGATTCAAGATCAGGATCGGAATCGACTGTGGCGGTAGTTGTGGTTCTCTTGAGAGCGGGCTCAGCGGGGTGCTCGGTAGTCGTAGGCTCGGCTGAGGTATCAGTAACTAGAACCATATAACCAGCCCCTGCCGTTGCAACCTCTCGAACAGAAGAGCTCTTTACTCCAAGAGATGTAGTGCTGTTATTCGCACTTGCTCCAGTCAAGGCTGCGCCTCCAATGAAACTCTTGTTATCACCTGCAGTTGTCTCCTTCTCCTTTTCTAGCCCAGGTGATTTCTGGCTCTTACTCATACGACGAGTGAACTTGGTCTTTAGCCAGTTCTTGACCTTACTATCCTTAGGAGAACCTGATGAGAGCATTGTGACCTCTCCTCCGTTCGCAGCAGCAGCGGTCTCACGCATCCGCAAGCTGGCTTGGTCCTCCATCGATGTGCGGATAGGAGTTGGAGCCGCGGAATCACGACGCTCAGCGATCGTAGGCTCTTCTCTAGTTGCTGGTGCCGGTTCGACAGCTGTTTCTTTGTTGGCAGTTTCGCATACTTCAGGTGTTTCGGGACTCGCAGTCGACTTCTTTCCCAATGCTATGATACCACCTCCGGACTTGAGGGACTTGCGCTTCTCTTTCGCAGCGCGCTTCTCTTCGGCAACCGCCTCCTTCCTTTCCTCTTTGTCTTGTTCTATAGCGCGTTAGAAGGTCGTAGTTAAAGCTACCAATTTCACTTACGCTTGAGTTTCTTATCAATCTCCTTCTGCTCCTTCTCGCGTGCCTTTTTCTCGGCGGCCTTTCGCGCCTGAGTCTCCTGCTCGAACTTGATTGCTGCTTGCCTCTCTCGCTCGGCTTCGGCCTTTTCATTTATCTCATCTAGCACAGGCTGGACATTGCGAGAAGCTACCAAGTCAATCTCGCTCTGGTTGATGAATTTGCCGCCTCCAATGTGAACCTTGCCATGATTTTCCATTCGAGTATTACTATTGGCCTGCGCAGCTGCATGTGCTTTCACCTCCCACTCATTGAGAAGTGACGGTGCAATTTTGCCGGTGTCAGCAAACACCTTCTCATCCATGCCATGTAAGCTCTTTGTGACATTTCGCTGAGCAGCAGCGATCAGATTCTCGCGATCTTGCTGTCTCTTCTTTGCATCTACTTGTGAGATATTAGACGAAAATTGTGACATTTGAGCTCGGATTTTGTTGGACTGCTCCAAGTCCTCAGAAGTTCCCAGGCTCGAAGAACGAAACCGGTTTCGTCCTCGAATGGAAAGTCTCGATTGAGGTACGGATGAAACACTAGAATAGTAATCGCGATATTCGCGGTTATGATCATGCTCATTATGAAGCTTGGCTAACCTCTCCTGGGCCAACTTTTGAGCTGCCTCTTGCAGATTGTTGAACCGCATTGGCTGTGCGTCGTCCGTAGAGCCGGCGGAAGATGTTCTTTGGTGGTTGTGAGCAGCCGCCGCACCACTCTGAGCATCTCTGCCTTGATCGATATGTTTTTGCTGATAGCTGTATATTTGTTGCGCCATAGCAACGGCGGATGCCCGGAGTGTGTCTGCCCTGTTTCGCTCATCGATCTCAGGCTGCACGGGAGGAGCGGATGTGTACATTTCTCGCGGCATATTGGTGTAGGGGACCGCACCACCTTCAGGATTGTCACTTCGTTTGCGAGTTCTCGATGCGGATGTTGCAGCTCTTAGAGCATTACTAGCAGCATTTGACTCATCTGGGTATGTCTCAGGCTTTGGAGCAGGATTTGGTATAGACTGCGCCCTCCTTCGACTGGAAGACATGGCGCCAGTTGCGGCCAGTAAAGAACCCTGACGACCAAGTTCTGTATGACCATAATCGAGCTTCGGAGATAACCCTCCCTGACGATGGCTCGTCATGGCTTGTGTCGCGGCAGAATTTCCCCAAGCGGATTTGGCCTCTGGCTTCCAAATCGCGACCTTGCCTCCGTCACGATGTGCTAGAAGTGCTGCCTTTGCGCCATGTGCACTTGCTTCTGGTTGCCATAGAGGCGCCATCTTGTAGTCATGGGCCTGCAAAGCAGCAGCAGCTGCTGGAGCCGAGGGATCTGGCTTCCAGTGTTCGAATGATTTCTGATTGGCCCAACCCAAGCTCGCGGCAGTACCAGCAGCAGAGGAGTCACCCTTCTTCAACCCGCTAGAGGGGTAGCTGGGAAGATCTTGCGGATTGGCATATTTGAGGGAAGCAGCGGCACCTTTAAATCGTATTGTCAGGTCAGCAAATCGACCCACGAGTGCGGATTACTCACCAGCAGAAGACAGTCTGTTGTCGCTGTCGAGGAAACCTTGGCTATTCTTCTTGGGAGAGTTGCCATTCTTGGTGACATAGAGAGCGGCCAGCGCAGCTTGGTCCTCGAGCTTCGTAGGGGCTGTGTGAGGCTTGGTAGCATTCTGGCTTGGCCCAGTGGTGGGCACCGTCGCGGCAGTAGCTGTCTGTGCCATGACTACGAGATAATGAATTGTATAGTTTGCACACAAAGATGACGCTTATGAGTGCTATCGCTTTCAGTGCGGTCTGCTGCTTAGTAGTGGTGGTGTGCGTGATAGTCACATTCACGCGTACGTATGTTGATATAGCGGCGCGAGGTGGACAAGAAGATGATCGATGCTTGCTTCCTAGATCAAAGGGAACTAGAGAAAACAATGACTATTGTCGTAGAGAAAGCTGAGAGGAGAGATAGAGAGAGGGAAAGGAGTAGGTTAGGTTTTGTTATGTTATGTTTGTTGAATGGAACTGGGCGGTGGTGGCATCACCGGTCCTCTTAGCTAGAGCTACTTGTGACGATACGAAGGTACTGTAGTACTCGAGTATACTGTAGGAGCTGGACCCCTCCTACGTCATCATATATTCAACCAATCAGCCACTCAGCCACTTTGCGTGACGCCCAAAGAGGAAAGGTGGTGAAATAGATGGCCAATTACATTCATATGCAATTTAGGTATTTCTGCACTACCATACACGAAGTGCATCTAGAGTAAGTTATATATTAAATTATATAGATTTAAGTTACAGTATTTATATTATTTGTAAATTTTAATATGAACAAAGGGGAAAACTCCAATTCCCATCTGGTCATTCTCCACATCTCCATAAATGACCCCATCATTTGTTTTTATGATCGACACATGGATCTACACGTGTTCCGACTCGCTTCACAGTTCCCTGTTTCATCTCATTTCCTTGTGAACGTCTGGGCTCTTGCTCTCCAGATCCAGATGTCAAGCTGCAACAGGCTACCCGCATTGGGTTTCTGATAGGGTAAATCATCCATGGTATAAATGCATATATACATATATACATGTTCCTGGTCATATTTGCCATAATCAACCAGGCTTCAAAGATTTATCACACGAGGTGCATCACCCCTAATCACGAGAGACATGACGGATACCAACAACATCGGCACCAAGACAAGTCACGGTCACGTACAGCGGCGAAAGACGAGGGATTCGAAGAAGTTGGAGAATATATTGAATTTTAGGGATGTGGGAAAGACTATCAATGAGTTCGTGGGAGAGAAGTAAGATCATATATACTACTTCGTACTCCCCTTGGCTGCCACTTAGATCTCATATTCAAACTCATCATCTAACCTCGAGACAGACTCGTTGCTGAGGGCAAGATCTTTCGCTCAGCTCGACCAGGTAAGAAGATGCCCATCATTCCAAATCATGCGCACATGGAGAAAAATTCAGTGGAGCTCATAATTCCCAGATGATGCCTCCCTCACGGATCGTCGTCGCCTCAAGGAAGAATATGGCATAAAGACGATCATGGATCTACGCACGGTGTATGTCATGTTTTCACAGCATGCCCCCTTTTTTTTTCTTTGTTGATATTTACCTCACTAGGTACTAATACCCCATAGAACCGAACATGCAAACCAGACGAGAAAGCGAGAAGGCGACCTCAAAGTTCCCGCCCTCCTTCAATCCAATTCTGCTCTCGCCGAACCGATCAAGATACCAGGAATGGACTATCTTGAGATTAACGTTAATGGTAAAGGGTTCGAGCGAAGCTTGTTGTGGAAGTTGAAATGGTGGAGTATCATGTTCGTCCACCCATTCCCCTTCCCCTTTCATTCCCATATACAAACTTCCTCCCTACACCCTCCCTCACTATCTACCTACCTCACTATTTCTCCGTACAAATAAAAATCATCACTAATACAAAACCCAGCAAGCTCATAATCCTCATGATATTCGGCTACCGCATGCAAGCAATCTCCATCCTAGGCCGCGAAGTAATGCAACCCCGCGGCCTCATCGGCCTAGGCCACGACACCCTCGACGCCTGCGGCCCCGAAATCGCCGAAGCGCTCCTCTCCTTTCTCACCCAGCAAACGCCCATCCTCGTACACTGCACCCAAGGCAAAGATCGCACCGGCCTCATCATCGCCCTACTGCTCCTCGTCCTCAAAGTCCCCCTCGATGCCATCACGCACGATTACATGCTGAGCGAGAAAGAGCTCGAGCCGGAACGCGAGAGTAGGTTGAAGGAGATCAGGAGTATTGGTCTAACCGAGGATTTCGCCACGTGTCCGACGAATTGGATCGAGTCTATGGATGCCTATTTATTGGAGAGGTATGGTGGTTTACAGCCTTATTTGAGGAGGATTGGTGTGAGTGTGGATCAGGAGGCGGAATTACTTGGAGTGCTTGGAGGTTGATGATGATGATGAGGATGAGAAGGGAAAATTATGAAGTGGAGTAATAATACAGGTCGAACTAGCAATATTGATGTCTCAGAACCAAGACCCCCCTCACCCCCCTCACCCAAAATAAACATGCAACAAAACAGGGCCCCGGCCCCAATTAAATTTCACAAAACTAACCTCAATTCAAACCTCCCAGACAAAAAAACCACATTCCTCAAAATATTGGGAAAAACTGCGACGTGCAACAAAAAAGAGAACCTTTCCCCACTTCACCTCTTTATTATCAAATAGAAAGCAATCAATCAATCAGTCGATTCATTCATTGATCCACATACTCCTACGGTAGTATCCTATCCTATCCTATCCTGCCTATCCCAAAAGGGCGCTCGGGATTATATTCAGGAATGTTCAACGTTACAGTATATGATATTAGTGGACACCCATCAAATGAAGCATTGATTACTGTACAGAATGTCTCAGATCCACTTACTCCCCTCTTCCCCTCTCCCCCCATCAAACGACGTAAATGATGATACGAAGTACTATACTAGAGATAGATACAATTGACAATTTAGTAGGCTGAGCTGGGCTGGGAATTACTTCTACATGTAGTTTCGAAATGGGAGGAATGAAAGAAAAATTGTGGTTTGTAATGAAACGGCGATTCATTCCAGACACTTACTTGTCAGAAGATAGGAGACAGGCGACAAGGAGGAGCTTCGGTATGTATGTATCCTCATTCAAGCGAAGAGATCACGCAGTACGAAATCAAATTTCATTTCTATTTCCATTTCCACCAACTCTCTCTAGTACCTAATCTAACCCTCACTCACATTACCCCACATCCAATCCCATACATCGCCCTCTCCACATCCTTCTTCACAGAATACCAATCCGCCCTCCTCTCCGCGAACTCGTAGACCTCTTCCGCCCTAAAGATCCCACGAAAACGATCGCCGTCGGCGATAACCTCCGCCATCTCCTTTGCATGCTTCGGATCGATCAGGTAAATCTGGCTCAGCTCCCTCAATGCTTTGAAGTACTCCAGGAGATCTGCGTTTCGCAACGTACGAATGTAGACAAAGTAGAGGTTCATGTCGGAGATGAGGCGCATCGAGCCGTCGACGCTGATCCGTTGTCGTTTCAGGTGCTTGCAGATGGCCGCGAAGAGCCGGAGTCCGACCTCTTGGTTGAAGACTTCGAGCATGCTTTTGTCCGTGCTGCCGGTTAACATCTTGGTGTGCGATTCAACCAAGTTGACGACCTTCTCCGCAGCTTCCGTGGAGCCTACTTCGAAGGTTTGGGATTTACCTTCGGTGGCAGGGGCGGGGTGGTAGTCTGTAGGTTGCTGAATGGTTGCGCAGAGGTATTCGACTTCATCCATCAGCACATCGATACCTTTGTTCAGTCCGGCCGCAACCCGCTCATCGAGCATTTGCTCGAATTTCTTCTTCGCTTTAACGGCCGGATCAAGGAAATCATTGCGGTCTGCTAGTTTTGAGGCTGCTAGTTGTTGTTCATAGAAGACATCGATCATCTGCGAGATCAAATCGCCCACATTGACAAGCTCGAGGAAAGTCACCAAAGGAGCAACACCCTGCTGGTGCTCGCTGACCTCTCGAGGGTTGTATTTCGATAGATGGTCCACAGCCTTGTCGAAGCCCACCTTGACGTGGCGGTTTCCAAGAATCTGAAGCAGGACAACAAATATAGCTTCGCACTGCTCGCGTGCCTCTTCCCCTGTTTGGCCACCAAGATGGACAAAAAGGGCCGCCCGTTGGATGCTTGCTTTCGCAAAGTGAGTCAGATCAAGTGCCACCTCAATACTAAACAAGGATCGAATGCCTTCCAGCCTCGAAGCCATGAGAGCCGCTTTGGCGGCTAGCTCATCCGTCGGGGCTTCCGCACGCAGGGCAACAGGAGCCGATGCTCGATTGCCTGCAACACCGAGACCTGGAGTCTGTGGTCTGGATGAAGCCGGAGATACCTGAAGACTAGCCCGGTTTGCCGGTAAACCTGGGAATACAGCCTTGGTGGCACCAAATGGCGACGATATTGGTAAACTAGGCAGGACATTGACAGGCATCATGACCACTTTTTTGAAGGAACTTAGGAAATCCTTCTTGTCAGCTTGCCGATTGACATTGGCCATGAAGAACGATTCTGTCGTGGCATCCTGGGCTGAGAGCTTGCTCTCCCAACTGCTGACTTCGGCTTCGGCTTGCTTTTTAAAATAGTCTAGCTCTTCTTGCAGGTACAAATCTACATGAGGTTCGAAAACCCTTGCGAGAACAGCTTTGATTTTTTCTTGAAAGTCCTTGCCTGAGTTCTTGGTTGGCTTCAAACTCAAACCGAATCGTAAAGTTTGCTCGAAGAGTCCAGATACTGTCTTTAGGTACGAAGCTATGCTCCGTTCGTGAGATTCGTCAAAAAGTGGTGTGACATACTCCATGAGGATGTCTTCTGCAACCTTTTCTAGAAATAACTGATAGATGTCTTCGCCCTGAGGGAACACCCGATCGATAACATCTGCCTGCTCGTTGACTTTCTGGGTGAGTTTCTCTAAGAATTGACGTGATGGTTCCAGCGCTACCCCGTCGGATGAAGCTTGGTTGAGGCAATCCATCGAATTTCCAAGATAGTCTCGGTCTGAGAACATGGGGTGTTTTTGAACAAACAACTCTATGCCCGCATGACCTCCATTCAACACGGCCAAAACGTGGGCGTACCGACGCATTCTCCCATCAACATCCATTGCTTCGTATCCTTGCTCGAATTCCCGTAGTACAGCATTTTCGAAGATTCCAACCATAGTGATAAGCTTCTCCTCTCTCTGTCTCCAGCCTTGTGCCCAATCGCTTCGAGAGAATATTTGCAGATGTGCCAGCATCTGGGCTTGTTGTTCTGGATCTCGATAGACCCTAAAAATGGCAGGGTCCATATGACTTTTTGACCTTGCCAGATCATAATAAAATGGTGCTAAAGCTGCGTAAATCTTTCCATATTCCTGCCTCGCAGATCCCCTTATCGACTTGACTCCCAAGAAAATATTTAGCAACGCTTCGGGTTCCAGCATTGCCGCTCGAGACGTCGAGATCTGAACCGGATTCGAAGTAGACGTTATCGCCAGGGTTTCGAAGCCATCTATTGAAACTCTTGCGGCTTTCGAAGATACTTCTATAGATCTCTTTTGTCGCTCTTCCTCTACGCCAGCATCAAATAATGTTGTGCTTGTCTTCCTCATCCCGCCGTTCCCATCAACACCAATTCCGGTCCGCTTTCCTTCTTCCTCCGCACGCGTCCGCATAATCTCTCTCCTCTTTTTCATGGCCTCCTCGAATCTTTTCCGGGCCTCCCCCTCGTTCCAAACGCCCATGACACTCAGTCTTTGTACCCATCTCGAGTCTTCGTATACCATTTCTAGCATTCGCTTCGAAGTTCGGGCAAAGCTCAAGAGATCCGGTATGGGCAGGTAGTCGAGTATCGTTGATATTATCTCTGCAGGTAGAACTGGCTTACTCTCGATCATCTGGGTTGCCTTCAATGAAGTCAGAATGCTCGTTCTGCCTAGTCCACCAGCAGGAGCTGGTGCGCGCTTGAAGTTTGACATTGTGCCCTGCCCCAATTGCGAGGCCTGGCGATTCAAGCTTCTGTACGGTAGTGTTGAAAGTCTGCCGAGTTCATAGTAGGTTCACTCGATCAGATCGCTGGGATTGTATGTGAATGTGAGGTTGCGCATGAATATCACACATCCCAGAGTAGGTAGCTTGCAGTTGGTGTGACAAGATGGCGACGCTCGCTAGACTTGGGGAAGGCTGAGACTGAGGCTGGCTGAACTGGACGCCATCCCATCCGGAATCCCCCGTCTGCTCAGAATTGTGTACTGTACTTGTTTATATCAAATTACTGTATTTCTGAACGCAAGCAGCTTACATTTTTATCTTCATCGCCTCGCAGTTCTGTCCGCTTACAGTATTGTCCGATAGCGAGCCAACTACTTCGTATCCCCTAGCAAGTCCTCTAAGTTTGTGACATTTTGAGCTCTTGACCCAATTTTCTTGTCACCATGTCAAGTGACCTGCGATTACTTCGTATTGAATAAAGTTCTGATGCCATTTCAATTATGTCCTGAATCATGAGCTCTCTAAACTATACATTGTTCGGCTTGAAACCCAAGTATATATATGTAGAGGAAGGATATTTCCAAAACACGTTATAAAATTGCAGGTACGTAAACCTTCCAGGCGGCCCGCCCCAGAGTCAAACACTACAGTATCCCGGTAAATATCAAAAATCAAACTTCTGCTTCTAACAAGTCTCAATCCAAGCATTCAAGGCCTCCGTCTTCAGGACTGTAGAGAAGCCTAGAGTGCTAGCCGGAACACACTTCTCTCTCTTGACCTCAGCTGGAATGCGAGGTGCAGTCTCAGGATACTCGATATGAAAGACCGGCTTTCCCGCATCGGTAAACGGCTTAAAGAGTTCGCACTCGTCGAACTCGAAACATTGTTCGTTCACATGCCACTGCATCTTGTCCAAGACGGAATCGACAAGATCTCCAGTGTTCTTCAGACCGATGGATAGCCCTTGAGCGTGAGCCGTATCAGCGAGGAAACCGAGGAAATCCGTACCATCGACTGCTGTAAGTCCGAGTCCGTTGCGGTTAGAATGGCCGTCGACGTTATCGGGATCGACTCCGTCACATCCTTTGCTCTTCGCAAGTGCAATGCGAGCGGTCATGATAGATCGTACATTGGCTGTCCTGGTGTCGAGCCACCACTCGCCCTCCCAGCCTTCCACGGCACTGCCCTTGTCTGCTGCGTGGAAATTCGTGGTGTCAGGGCGCCAGTTCTCGAAACTGCCGGCGGAGAAGTAGCAAATGACCTTCTTGCCAGCAGCATGAAGTGCATCGATAGTGGTTTGTGGTACGTCGAATAGGTCAAGGTCGAAAATATCTGCTGGAAAGGTAGTGTCGCTGACAATACCACTGAGCTCGATTTGACATGTAGATCCAGCGGCTGGTTGCCAAAAGATTCCAGCGGTTTTAGTGACTGGAGCCTGGGTATTATTAGAAACCGTCACAGACGGAGTCTGAGTTTTTATTGCTGCTTGGATAGTGGTTGATGTAATTGGAATTACAGTAGCCGTGGTAGCAGAGCCGATTGATTCTACCAGCTTGATCCCAGAGCTGTTTTCAGACTGACCAGAGTCATCTTCATAGCTGTCTGGATCTTCGATCTCATCAGAGTTCTCACTGCCGTCCAAGTCCAAGTCATCCAGGCCGGAGTTGGAAGGGATGACAGGAGTATAGGTAGTACTCAACTCTTCGTCGGCGCTTGAGATAGCAGGAAGTTTTGCCGTTGGCACATGGTGCTCTTTGGAAGAGCTAACGACATTTGGTGCAGCGCCATGAACAGCATGAAAGTAGTGATGACGATCCTCATGTCTCGAGAGGACAGCCGAGGAAGAGATATGAGCAGAGAAGAAACCTAAGGCGAAGACAATCCTGAGAAGAGAAACCATAATGAGTGTAAAGAATGTAGTGAGGAGAACGTAATGTATGAGCAAAAGAATTGTATCTGTATGGTAGAAATAAAGGTAAAGACAGACCTCGTGCTGTATATTTACAAATGAGTGTTGAGAAGTCCAAACTCTAGCTACTGGTGACTTAAGCAAAGAACTTCAGGTACAAGTATAGAGAAAGGAGGTTCCAATCTCATATATACCCAGTTAGTCCTCTCCTCACTCCTCATTCCTCTTCAAATGCGCCAAGAAAAGTTTCAAAACACCACAGGAAGCAGCAGCAACTACCATAAAGCAAGTGATAGGTCCTTTTTTTTAAAGAAAAAAACCCCCCCATCCAATCCAATCTTCATCTCGAATATCCGTCTCACACGCATACATATACATACACACATGCCTTTACTGCTAGGAAACAAATCCCCTCCTTTTCCTTCTCCTTTTCCTTTTCCTTTTCTTTTCCCACGCAGAGAAAAAGCAATCTTCTTTCTTCCAAAAATGAGAGAGCGCAGAGCTGAGCTAGGTACAGAATCTGCAGACTTCAGGAGGTCGGGACGACTAAAAAATGGTCTTCAAACGTGCAACTCCGTGTCGTACAACATTAGCCTCAGCCTCAGCAGCAGCATCAGTGTATCAGCACCTAAGCATATGTACCGAACTGCAGGTGATTGATCGTTATAGTGTTACAGTACCGCCCACCATTTATCTCCAGAATGGGGTAATCAAATCTAGCCACAAAAAAAAAAAAAAAAAACTTGTGCATAATACGGTACAGTACATGTACATAGGACTATAAAAGATTTTAAAGATTAATATAGCTCGCGTCTTTGTAGTTGTGATTCGGCGTTTATAGTTATAGTTATAGTTATAGTACTTCCTTTAATTCTCTGCCCATATGTATAATGCCTATATTGCGTGAGTAGTATTTCTAAGTAGTAAGATAACATAACATACATACATCAGGGAGTAAGAGATTCAACTACTGTAGAGAGGAAGGAGGTAAAGTAGTCCAAGACCAGGGGCCGGGGGTAGATCTACGATCATTGTTTGGATACAGTACCTACCTATTCAGAGATGTTTCAAACAGAGTCAGATCTAGAGTGTAAGCGAGAAAAAGGGGGAAAAGGAAAAAGGGACTTGAGTAGTGTAAAGGGGAGGAAGGGTTGGGGTTTGTTGTATAATCCTGGATATGAGTGATTTTATTTGATTTGATTTGATTGGAGGGGTTCTGTTTCCTGCATACAGTATATGTGTGTGTGTTTGGACGGAAGAATGGAGCTGATGGGTATTGATATTGTATCTTCTTATTCTTCTCCTACGATCATGAGTCGGATTCATGACAATATCCGAATTGGTGTTGTATGTGATTGTACGTATCATGCTGCAATACTGTACTGTATCCATAGTGAAGACTAATAAATGCCGCTAACATAAGGTGATATGATATGATGTAAATATGTACCGCGAGCTCAGCCAACTGATAATAACCGGACTTCATCAAGGGGTATCAATCAATTCAGACGTCTTAAATGCTTAACAGCATGCCTTAGAGTCAACGAAGATGTAGAGCAAAGACTCACTACCCAGTGACCAAACCCTCTATCTTCGTCTCCGAGCCAGTCCGAGCCTCCCTTAATAAACTCCTCCTCCAATCCCAATAATTCTTTCGAATCCTATCATACTTCCCACCCAACAACACCAGCGCCTTATCCGCCTTCTCCACCTCCCCCTTCTCAGTCCACACATCAGCTAGAAAATCTAATGCATGACTACTCTTCACATCCTCCTGCTCCTCCTCACCCTCACTATCCTCCTCAGGAATAGTCACAAACTCCCCAGCAAAACACTCCTGGCTCGCCAAACTCTTCCCTCCCTTCCGCAACACGCCACGCAGATAATTCCACGGACTCTGATTCTGCGGCGTCTCAAACGTCGCTGCTTTAGCGAACCCGATCTCCCGCTCGATGATCTCAGTGGGTATTTTGGGGTCCGGGTCGGTGGCCTTGGAGTCCGGGCTGCAGATCGAGGGGTCGGAGAAGACGACGAAGAAGCGGTGGGACCAGGCGCTGTTGTTGCGGACATCCACACGCAGAAGTTCCTCGATGGACTCGAGCTCTTCTTGGTTGAATAGGCTGAGCTTGCGGACTAGGTATTGGCGATAGCTCCAGACGTGGTAGTTCTTTGCATCTTCGGCGAACATCTGCGTCATGAATGCGATTTCAGAGTCGGCCAGGTCTGCTACTTTGGCTGGGTCGGAGGAGATCTCGGTGTACAGGTGATCGATGAGGAGTTGGCGGTGGTGCCAGATTTGGTAGTTTTTGGGGTTGGATAGAGCCACGGCGTTCATCCAGCGGATCTCTGCTTCTATGGGCGAGTCGAGGGCGAAGAGAGTAGAGGCTCGGTAGAGCCAGACGGTGTAGTGAGCGGCGTTTAGTGATATGATATGTTCAGTGAGACTTAACACTCGAGCTGAGTACTCTTTGGCGGCCATTATTGCACGGAAATAGCCCATGGCTAGGAAATAGTATCAGCTCTAGCGATTTTCAGTTCAAATCTGGGGTAACTGACCTTCAGAATATTCATCCGTATATGCAATAGCAGCCAACGCTCCCTCGCCATCATCTTGAGCCAAGGGAATAACATCATCCCAATCCGGATCCCTCTCATAAATACCCATTTTCCTACCTCGTAAATTCCCAAGCAGCTTCCTCCGATTCCTCTCCTCCTCAACTTCTTGCTCGGTAGCCCCCTCCCTCGAAACTCGCTTGCGCCTAAATACCTCGCTCTTCTCCCCCAAGCTACTCAGATCCCTCTCTCTTCTTCGATAAAGCTGATATTCCGCCGGCGTGTAGCTTCCAATATCCACTCCCCTCGGATCCTTCCCCAGTTTCTGCGGTTTCGGGAGCGGGAGGGGGATTTTCTGTTGCTCGACAAGCTTCCAAAACTCCTTCTGGACTGGCGCAGCCCACGTTCTCCAGGCGCCTGACTCTAGTAAGATGGCGTTGACGTAGATCGCTTTCTCGTTTGTAGTGAGCTTGGAATATCCTTTGGTGTCCTTTAAGACTTGGTAGGGACGGGATGCGAGGTATTCGGCTTCGAGCTTTGCGGCTATGGTGGGGTCTGGTCAAGGAGGTCAGATGCCAATTCTCCGTATTATGGAAGTATTTTGTTGTAGGGTATGTTTTAGGAGGAGTACCATACACTCCTTAGGGGGTTCTGGTGCCTTTGCTTGCTGCTTGGGCGCTTTTAAGGCTTTGGGTGCCATTGTTGAGTTGTGGCGGGGCTTTACAGTACGAATGCAGCCTTCAAGGCTATGTATGGACCGCGGAATGTCAGCCTCGCTACAACAATACCAACTACATACTGCAAGTTGAAAGGAGACAATATCAAGAAAAACTTGCAAGGTCTGGGATCCAAAAACTAAAACGTAAGCTATAATAACACTTGGTACATTCCGGAGCTGGAGGCCATTAAATTATTTATTTAGCTCGCAACCGGCACTTGCACATAGATACAGTACATGAAACGAATACTAGCGATCACCAAAAAGGAGCATAAGCCAGTCCCGAGCAGTGCTGTTGCCAGCCTTAATCTTTCTTCAGTTATTAGTCCTCCACCCCCCAAAATTTCCAGGCTTCTCTATCCTCTCCCGACTCTCCGTGTACCCCAACAAGAGCTTCAACACCTTCGATGCCATCTGCATTCAGGAACTTGTCTTGGTCGATTTCTTCTCCTCCCATATCATCCTCGCTACCGTTCTTCAGCACTGCAGGCCAAAGAACACCAACTCCGTCGCAGCCCAGGGTAGTCTCAAACTGATTATAACCTTCTTCTTCGAGAGTCTTCTCTAAGTGTCGCATCCTTTCCCGAGAAGTGTCTGGCTTTAGTAGAGTAATTGCACACCCTCCTCCTCCAGCACCGGTAAGCTTCGTCCAACCAATGCCCTCATGGTCGACCAATTCCCGTATACGCTCAAGACGAGGATGCGACACCCCCAGAGCGACTAATAGTCCATGATTGATCGTCATCAGCTTCCCCAATTGCTCTAAACTCGAAAGTTCCTCACTGTCGAAATCATCGTCTGAAATGAGTTCCCTCGCGCCATCTGTGACCTTGTCTATCGCTTCTATTATTGATTCTGTGATTTGGGGATGCGCCTTTTTCAGTGCCGCGACCTTTGCAACCTCAAAAGATGTAGATTTTGGTTGTTTGGTATCGACCACGAGAAGTGGAAGCTCAGGAAAATTCCACAAAGGTATTACATTCGGAGGTTTTGAATAATCTGATCTCTGGTAGACAACGGCCTTTCCTTGGCATGCAACTGTGTTGTCGACACCAGACGGATTACCGTGTATGCACATCTCTCCGACGAACGCCCACCGGTTTATTCTCTCAATCTGCAGTCGTGCCTCTTCAGAGGGTTGGTCAGGATGTGGTCCAGAGAGTGTGCGAAGCTGCAAGAGGAGGGACGCTGCTAGACAGACGCAAATCGAAGCGCTGCTACCAAGTCCGCCACCAATGGGTATTGTGGAGCGGAGGGTGTATATGGAACCTGGGAATGATGGAGACCCAAGGGACAGGAAAAGGTATAAAAACGCCGAAGCAGAGTTTTGGTGAACCTTGCGAATGTCATCAGGCGCATCAAGAGAGACGTTTGCCAAGTGGGGCTTCATAGCTGTGACAAGCTCTGGATCGAGATCCGTGACCAGGTCGTAGTAGTACTTCTTCTTCCCCGGCTGGGAGAATGTATCCCATGGCAGATCGTCGATATTCCATACATGCGATAGGTTGATGTCGGGGAATCGAAGGGTAATTGTTCGTTTGGATTTCGAGAGGGCCGTGACGAGGAGATAGGATCGGAGAGAGATTGAAGCTGCGATGGCAGACTGATAGGCATTAGCAGAGTGCCCAACCAAATAAATTGATAGCATTGATGCACCTTGCCATAGACTACTGCATGTTCTCCAAACACAATGACTTTGCCGGGCGCAGAGACCATGAATGCGGGCATCATGGGAGACGACTGCTTTCGTTTGTTGCTGGCTTGCTTTCGCGGCAGCTTATTTGCGCCATTGATCTCTGTCCTCGCCAGCTCATCGGCGAGGTCGATGTCGACGACTGTCTGCACGCGTGGTGGCATTTCGAGAGAAGGTGAAGGTGACGGGCTTGTGTCGGAGGGAGTCTCAATAATTGGCATGGAGGTTGTACTCGAACTTGATCGTGAATGGGGGCGTGTGTTGAGGGGTTTTCCACCGAATGACCTCCTGGTCTGAGTGCTTGTCATTGCACACTGCGCATGTCTTCCTTTGAGGTTATCGAGTGTTGTATGTAGTGTATGGTGTGTGATGTGTAAATATGAAGGTGAATGTGGTTGTAGGTATAAGACAGGAGCGACAAAGACCTTTGTGTTGGTAGACTGTCAGCATGGATCATTCATGGCCCCATAGGAAACTGGGAGATTGGAGAGCAACAATAAATCATAAATCCTACCCCAGATCCCGGGTTGTAAATGCTTACCTGATTAGGCCTTGGCTGTCCCTCGGGTTCCTTTGACCCCTGATATTTCCCAGGCCTTCTCCCGCCTCTTATGCAGGTTAGGTCAAGGTCAAGTCTCAGCGGGTGATCTGATACAAAAAAGTTTGTTTTTAATTTTCTCAGAGACAGGTGGGACTTTTAGTTAGATGAATACATGTATGGCGTGGACACAAGATACAACGCAACGTTACGATATCAGACTTCAATGAGGGGAAGCAATTAATATTCACCCGGGTGGTCTTACCTGGTGGTCAGCAGCAGTTACACTGTATCGCAACGAAACGGGTAAAGAGTTTAGCTTGGCTGCACAGGCTCACTCAGCAAGATATGAAGCTCACTGTATCGAATTGAATAGAAGATACGCTTGATGAGGGCCGATATTGTCCGTCAAACTCACGGCTTGTTAAGGAGTGTATATATATACTTTTCTTCTGATGAAGGTCTTGCCTTCCTCCTCTTTGATTTCCGATAACTCGCTTAAATAGGGGGGAAAGCAATGTTTTTGTAGCTGGCTCGTTGGTTTCGAAGCCACGACCATGCATGTTGAATACCTGTCCTTGCACTCTAGCTACGAATAATATCGGGATCTCTTCCTATTACGATACTTCATTCAAGAATTGACTCTTCTCTCAGCTGCTCCGTAACTTATTAGTAAGCTGCAACCGCTTCTTTTCAAACCAGCAGAAACAACCAAAACTCCTAAGAGAACCCTCAAATGTTCATCTTCAACCCCCCCATCCACGAACCCCATAAGCTCCCTGCGACCAACCACTAATCCCCATGTAACTCTACTCGGTACACCCCCGAAACAACACCTATGTACTCCTCCTTCCTCTCGTCTTTCTGCTCAGTTCCGACTCTGTCAACAGCATGATACTGCAGCATAAAGTCCTCTCAAGCCTCTTGATTTCCTCAAATTTCTACTTGAAAAGCAGGTTACCTTTCCCTCGCAACGAAACGCTGATCACAACTCATAATCATCAAGGCGGAAAACACCCATGTTTCATGGCAGTGAGAAGACGTCTAGTGTTTAGAAGCCGCATATCCATTCTACGGACTTTCTAGCTTGGAAATTTCGCACTTGAGTACCGAGGTAGGGTAGATAACTGTTGGTTCTCCATGGAGAGAAGAGGAGTAGAGTGGGCGGTTAGTAAGTACTGATTTCCGACTCTTTATGGTCTGGAAGGTGTACTGGACCTGCTGGAAGTGGCGGAATGCATGACCGGCGGTTTTTTCTAGAGAAGCCCAGTTAACTTGTTGGGAAGAGTACTGAAGATGGTGGAGTCCTCTCTAGTGAGACGGTGTATGAGAGAAAAATATGGGAATTCTGGAATGGGTATTTTAATAGTTTTGGTAGGATAAATGTTGATGGAATTGAGCTTGACCAGTGAAACAGAAGGAAGAGGGATGATAAATAGAAAGACTGAAATTTGCACTCATAGGAATGCAGCAGTTCATCGTGTGTCTACTACACATCTTCGACTGTTAGACTGCAACGCTACCATTCGTGTTGTTGTTTGGATGTAGCCGAGGGACATTGTTGTTTTTGTTTGGGTGGCTGTTCATTTGTATTTCGCTACTTCATAATGGCTCCCCAGTACCAATTGTGCCATGGTATGCCAGACGCCCCCAGCAAATGAAGTCGATGCATATCATAAATAACACATCCTCGTCAACCGCTCCTCAGCCCAAAGCTCTCCGATCCATCATCCCTTATGCGCTTCGCTTTCCCTTGGCGTTCTTCTTTGGGGTATCGGCAATGGTGAGATCTACAATTGATCCAGATCAGCAATGGAACCCAAAAATCAATTGGGCTTGCACAAGGGCAAACTCTCGGTCTCCTTCAAACCGTCCTGGCGCCCGGAATCCAATTACAGAGATCTTTTCGTAGGGAGAAACGTACTGGGTGGCAGCGATTGCTTCAACTTCTCGGCCTTCTCGGTATCCTTCAAGACCAGCGTGTAGAGGTGTCTTTGGCAGCGGACCTTGAACTTGATTTGCGAAGACTTCTTGTTGCGCTTTATGCGAGCAGCTAGTATTTCATCAGCCCCAATCTTCACCACAATCCATCCATCTTCCCAACATTCCTGCCCTTCCCGGACTCTTCATCTGGCCTGATCCTTTGGTTCCACGCAGATTGGAAAAACGTACATGAAGCATCCTTGCGTCTGCAAATCTCGATAAACTACTCAAAAAATTAGCAATTTGTACGGCCACAACGCAACTCGCGCATCGGCGCACTGAGAAATTCAGAAACTCACGTTCTTAATGTCTGAAATTTCGCGAGGCATTTTGGCGGTTTCTAGACGGTGTCTTGAAAGAATTGAAGGTGGATTTTACTTAGCCAAATGCCCACGATTCTTGAGAATTATTGTGCGGGTTGATTAGTCAGCGAGTTTTCGGTTGTCGTTGGCGATAAGCAAGGGCTAGCCGATAAGCTTTTGGAGTGAGGCGCAGGGCGCAGTCAAGTGGCTTGACTCATGGCTGGTGCTGGTCCTGCGTGGGGAAAGTCTCCAGATGTAATGCTATTTTCTTGGACACGTCTGCAAATACTTGTGCTCTCTTTATAGGTATCAGAAGACAGTTCTCCTGTAAGCTGGGCTTTTTATCCAAACTTCGTTGATTTCGACCATCGCCATCATAAAACGCTTAATCCTACCTCAACACCACGCTCCTCGACAAGGATATCAAAATGCCGACTCCACTTGATAGAGCTCTAAACTCAAAGGTCTGTTCAGTTGAAATGAGGTCATACCCAATTTCATGAACCTTTATCTCATCGTCGTTCTGTGCAAAGTCTAGAAGACGTTTTTTTGTGATTATATACCCTGGGTTACGATCTGGACTCTCTAGATCCACAACTCATTGACCTATCTCTTACCACTCATCAAACAACACCTGATATTGTTCCAAATATAAATGCTAACTATTTTCAGAACGCCTTTCTCGGTACATCCAATACATGATTTGGTCTTGTTGATACGTTGCTAATCTTCAAGTTTGCAGCATTCACCGGCATAGTCACTGCGGTAGCAGCATGGTCAATCTGGGGCCAAGATATGTTTCCAAAGGAGCCTGATCCAACTGGTGGTATGTATCTGCTCTAGAGCTTAAAATCAAATGTTAAAACCCCACCAGATCCAGAAAACTGGACATATGAGGAGATGCGAAGGTGGTTAGCTGCCGTAAGCAATATTCAATTTCGTATTGAATTCTACCCCTATGCCATACCAATTCGATTATACTACAACACACTCTCTATAATTGAACGATATCCTAATCACTTTTTATCGAATACGATGCCAAATAGGGATAATCATTCAGAAACAACAGTTTTCAGACTCGTGTACTAACACCAAGATCTTCACAGAGAAACCTCCATCCAAATTCCAAAGACACCAAGGAACAACTTCTTGAGAGAATCAAAGCCAATCTACGGACCCCCCGAGTTTGAAACTGGGAGTGTCGGTATCGTTCAGTATAGATAGATAAGTGTTTGATAGTAATAGCTTGCTTTTCGAGGTGAGAGCAGGCTTCCCAAGTCAAATCAATAAGAAGGATCAAGCGGGGATTTGCACTAAGTGGTATAGACCATGTACAAACAATCACTTAGAGTCATGTATTTACTAGTTTAAAGAAATCTTTTGTGGTATTTTTTCGTGTATCGTTCGTTTCTCTCCTTTTGCCACCTTGCAATTTTGAGTAGATAGGCTTGCATGAATTGAATCTGTAAAACGCAACTTCTGCATAGGTAACTGAGAACTGGAAGCAATTTGAGTCTGACTCGTAGCAATTCGGTTGTGGTAGTCAGGAAAGTCATCTAACAGATATCTTGGAGTGAGTTGTTCATGGGCTAAGCGTGCTCAGAGATTGTGAAGTCTCCAGATGACCTCCTGAACTTCGGACAAAGTTGTGCTTTCGAGTACCGGATTTTAAAATGATATAAATGTACTGGAGCTGCTGTTGTGATGACTATGTGATATGATAGAGATTACGGAGCTGAATTTACCCCATGCAAAAAAAAAAGAAAAAAACCGACCGGGAAAGCATCACTTCATAGAAATAGTAAATGAGAAGAGGATCAAGACAGTTCGAAATTCGATTGAGCAGAATCTGCTATGGCTTTGTTCAATCGCTCCTCAGCATGTTGTTCAAAGTACGAGTCTGAAGTTCTGGCTTGATATCAACCACTTCTTCAGTCCTTTCGCGGCCTTCGGATTGTACGCCTCCCAGTTGGGAACCAAAATGAAGCTTTCTGTAAATCCTCGAAGTTCCTCTTGTCCCTCAAGCTTCCCATAATTAACACTACCGCTGACCATGACCACGATGCTCATCTTCTTGCCATCCTTGTCTGGGCCAAGCATATTATCAGGCGCACCGACGTTGTAATCCGTATTCAGGGCATTACAATCGTAGGACTGCACATCGTAGATGGCTCGTTTTGGTTGTTTGTCAATAACAGCTTGGACTGCCTCTGGGTCTGCGAATATGTTTCCATTAATAGAAATATCTGCTTTTAGAGTAGAGGTGGGTTTGATGTAGAAGCTTGTTATGTTGCCCTTGTTGCTGTTCAAAGCTGAGTAATAGGCGTCGACGAACGTTTCAGCAGCTAGAAAAGATTAGTATGGTTATTTTACAGTTAGAACTGATACTATGTTACCTTCGGTGGCTACCTTTACTTCAACATCTTCGGGAAGCTCTGCCATGGTGCTACCAAATGAATGTTACTACCTAGTCCTCGGGTACAGTATTCGTAATTGCAAACTGAAAAGTTGCTCTGTCCCGCGTTCAAGGAGCTACAAAGAGGTCATGAAGCGATTGACTGCGAATGTCCATCGACGCTTCCGTTCAATGTTCTGAGGCTGGATCAATTGTGGACATGGACGTGATCCCACAATTAATGTTTTCGGCCAAACAAGGTTGTACTGCAAGGCTGAAGAATGAATGGCAGACCATAACCCTTGCACTCGGCCGCAATTCCCGCATATAGCGGATTTGAACATCATGAGTTACATAGTTCAACATAGAACATCTCGCGATGGCTAGCCGTCGCTCTACAATGAATATAAGGAACATTCTCCCCGCTGCTCGGTATCCAATTGGCTTCAAAAATACGCTTAGCTGGAGGTCTCAATGGGTCTGCAAACCATGTACAGTGAAGGCGCCATTCGTGGCGAGTTTCTCGACAGCAAGGCCAGCCTCGGAGAAGCCATACTATATTACAACTCCAATTTTTTATGTCAATGCTGGTATGACCTAACTCTCAATATAGATATCTAGCTAACAGTTCCATACAGCTCCACATGTCGGCCACCTGTATACCATGGTCCTCACAGACATCCTCAAGCGCTGGCAAGTCTTGCGAGGAAAAAAGGCTATTATGTGCACAGGAACCGACGAACACGGTATGAAAATTCAACGGGCAGCTGCGCAAGCGCAAACCCCGCCCAAGGAGTTCTGTGATATGACGGCCGAGACTTTCAAGTCACTTGCGAAACGGGCAGGGCTATCTAATGATCATTTTGTCAGAACTACAGACTTAGACCATAAGGAGGCAGTTCAATACTTCTGGCATATGTTGAGAGAAAGGGAATACATATATGAGTCCAAGCATGAAGGATGGTACTGTGTCAGCGACGAGACTTACTACCCAGAATCGACGATAGAGAAGAGGTTGGATCCATTCACTGGCCGGACATTTATGGCTTCACAAGAGACGGGCAAGGAAGTGGAATGGACTTCGGAGAAGAATTATCACTTTAGGTTGTCTGCATTCAAGGATCAACTTTTGGAATTTTACAAAGCCAATCCCGAATTCGTTGTCCCAGCGTCTCGTATGGCCGATGTAGTCAAATGGGTTTCGGAAGGTTTAGAAGACCTGTCCATCTCACGGCCTGTTGAACGCTTGACCTGGGGAATTCCTGTCCCAGATGATGAGAGCCAAACGATTTATGTTTGGTTGGATGCACTGGTAAACTACATTACTAAAGCCGGTTATCCTTGGGCCCCTGGGAAACAACATGCTCTGGGCTGGCCCGCAGATGTACAAGTGATCGGGAAAGATATTGTACGCTTTCACTGCATATACTGGCCGGCGTTCCTTCTCGCCCTGGATATACCACCTCCAAAGCAGGTGCTTACTCATGCACACTGGACTCTCAATCGCCAGAAAATGGCGAAGTCAACTGGAAATGTGGTTAATCCTTTTTTTGCAATTGACCGTTTTGGACTAGACGCGATGCGTTACTACCTTGCCCATGATGGTGGCATATCCGATGATGCAGACTATGGCAATGACTTCATAGTCGAGAGGTACAAAAAAGGTCTTCAGGGCGGTTTAGGCAATCTAGTGAGTAGAATTACTCGACCCAAAATATGGAGCGTGCATCAAACAGTCGAAGTTGCGAGGGATGGGAGATTTGGCGGTGTAGACGAAAGCACCCGAGCACAAATTGAATTGCTTGAAAATCTGAGCGAGACAGCTAATGCAAAGATGGCACAATTGAATCCTGGAGCAGCGCTGCAGATAATCATGAATGCAGTATATGAGGTAAGTAAGCTCTACCCTCTGGAGAGGTATACTGATGATTCGAAGACGAACAAATATCTTACGTCCAACGAGCCTTGGGCTCTTGCAAAAATTCTTAAGAGTGATGCGACTCCTGAGGGAGACAAGAAAGCCATCCAGTCCCACATTGATTGCACAATTTACCACTGCGCTGAAGCAATCCGAATTGTGGGTATTCTTCTACAACCGTATATGCCAGGAAAAGCAGCACAACTGCTTGACATGATGGGTGTCGCTGAAGATCGACGTACATTTGACGATGCGAAACTTGGAGCCGATTATTCTTATGGAAAGGCAAAGCTTCCTGTGGGTAGAGATGCTTGGGATGGTCTGTTCCCACCTTTGCCTGTTGAGACATAAATCGGGAGGCCAATGATAGATGAGCGTTGTCGCTACTATTGTACCATATTTATTTTGTATATGATGTGTATATTGTATTGTAGATACCCCGCTATGTATAGATTTAGATGAACCTCTTGACCTGTTCTCCTCGAACTATGCGTTAGCGATGATAGAACTGCTATGATCACAAATTTAAGAAGTAAATTTGCATCAGAGAAGCTATATCTTATTTCCTTAAATCCCAGGATCAAGGCCCAAGAATATATAAATACCTGTTACGGTATGTGTTAAGGCGTCGATTGCGACACTTCAGAGGGCAGGGCTGCATTATAACTACAGACAAATGAAGTCCTCATCAAGGCAAGATACAGCTTTCCATGCATTCGATTCCAAACACAAATGATGCGGGAATAAAGCCTACACGATGGATGAATTGTATGATCGGTACTTCCAGAACACAGGAGGGAGTCATCAAAGGCTGACCGACTTTACACACGGCTTTCAAATCCATGCTAATTTAGAATTGCACATCTACTTGGATAAGCATGATGGCGAGGCCAGCTACCGTTGAATTTTATAATTACTGTTGCTGTTGTACAGTACTGTAAGCGAGATGCGGCTGCTACGAAGTTAGGGAGCTGTATAGTACAGTACAGTACCAGGTACGGCAGCCTTGTCAAGTACAATAAGGGACAGATCGTGGCAACTCGATTTTGTAACACCTAAGACCCCCTTCACTTCAACAAGGCTTGCCTTTTATACATCTCTCCATCTATTCGTTCCTTAAATTTTGACAAGATGGATTTTCTTCAGGTATACTCAAGTCTACAATTTCCCATACATGAAAACACTGCTAACAAATCGCAGCGGCTTGCCCGCTTCCTTGATCGACCTCTCTTCCCATGGAAGAAGCTCATCATCGGCTTTTCCCTCGCTCAGTATGCATTCGAGGGCTTTCTTTCTCTGCGGCAATACCAAGTGTTGAAGCAAACGCGTCCGCCAAAGGTCCTCCGAAATGAGGTGTCCCAAGAAGTCTTCGATAAAAGTCAAGTATGTTCCTCATCCTTGCTCAATAAATAAAGCTGACCACGTCCAGTCTTATGGACGAGCCAAGGCGAAATTCGGTCTCTTCAGCGGTCTCTACGGTCAAATTCAAAACACGGCATTCATCTACTACGACGTCCTTCCCAAGCTCTGGACTCTGACCGGCTCGTGGCTTCTGCGCTTCTTTCCTGCTCGATTTTCCGGTGAAATCACACACTCGATCGTCTTCGTCCTTACCTTCATCGTCATTCAACAAATTCTGTCTCTGCCGACCTCCATATACCATACTTTTGTTCTAGAAGAGAAATTTGGCTTCAATAAACAAACCCCCAAGCTATTCGTCATGGATATGTTAAAGTCGCAAATGCTGGCTTTTATTCTCGCCCCGCCGATCCTCGCTGGTTTCCTCTCTATCGTACAGAAAACTGGAAATAGCTTCTTCTTTTATCTATGGGCGTTCGGTGCCGGATTGCAAGTTTTCATGATCACCATCTACCCAATTACGATCTTGCCTCTGTTCAATAAGTTGTCTCCGCTTCAACCAGGTGATTTGAAGACTGGCGTCGAAGGACTAGCTGAGAGGCTGAAGTTCCCGCTGCATGAACTCTATGTTATTGATGGTAGTAAGAGAAGCGCGCACAGTAACGCCTACTTCTTTGGTATGCCATGGAAGAAGCATATTGTCATTTATGATACCCTAATTGAGAAGAGCGAGACTCAGGAGGTCGTGGCTGTTCTTGCCCACGAGCTTGGACACTGGAGCTTGGGGCACACTACAAGACTATTTGGAATCTCACAGGTATGTATTGAGTACAAGTACAAGGTCGAGGGAGTTTTATTGATGTTTAACAGGCCCACTTCTTTTATATTTTTGCCCTATTTTCAGCCTTCATTAACAACCAGTCCCTCTACCAATCATTCGGCTTCCATCAGGAATTCCCCACCATCATTGGCTTCATTTTGTTTTCAGATGCGCTTGCGCCCATGGACACAATCATCAAGCTCCTGATGAATATCCTCAGCCGGAAATACGAGTTCGAAGCTGATGCTTTTGCCGTGAAGCTCGGCTACTCAACTGAATTGGCTCGCTCTTTGATTAAGCTTCAAATCCAGAATCTAAGCACAATGGATGCTGACTGGATGTATGCAAGCTATCATTTCTCGCATCCGATCTTGTCGGAGAGATTGGGTGCGTTGGGATGGTATGGTGATTCGAAGGCGAGCATTTCGGAGGAGACAAGGAATGAGGAGAAAGTAGCGCAGGCCAGCGGCAGGGAACTGTAGATTGTAGGAATCAAAGCGATATGATCTTGCCCTTTTGGAGTGTGTCGTGACTCTGGACAGCGTTTTACGGAATTTTGGATGGTGGGTTCCGGTCGGCTCATTCTGCAGCTTGCTTGGCTTTCTTTTCTGCTACTCGCCGCTCTTCCCTTTCTTTCTTGTCTTGCTTCTTCCTCAGCTCTTTCTCTGCCTTTCTTGCGGCCTTGTCCAGAGGCTTCGCCGAAGTCTTCGCTGCAGCTTGATGCTTAGTTGTTTTCACCACAGGGGCACTTCCATCATATCCAGCCGGCTCTTCGGCCCCTTCCTCCTCGTGGTTATCTACCTCCAAGTCTGAATCCATTTCCCCACTCTCTACAACGCCATCCGCGATAGTCTCTCCTTCAATACTCTGCTCTCTTTGATACTGATCCAGATCCATCCAGTCCCCCGTCTCATTCCCCTGCTGCTTATTCGTGCCATCATCCATCCCCTCCGCAATAGGCACAGCATTCTTCCCCTCCTCTAAATCTAACGTAGGAGCAAGCCATTCCCCTCGTAGGCCAGCTTCAACTCGCTGTAGGTTGTGTATGGTGATGCTGGAGTTGCTGGAGCCAGCTGTTGGCCCGGAGGGCTCGAGTCGAGCACTTGGGAGCAAGTGAGGGGAGCTTTGCGCGGCGAAGAGATATCCGGAAAGGTATTTAAGGGCAATTTCTTGGGATACGGGTATCGAAGCCACTGATTTTTGGGGTGGGAATGCCGACATTTTGGCAGGTTGAAAGAAAATTCAAATTGCTATGTTTTAGTACTGTATCTCCTGTGGCAGAACCTGGGTCGAAATGTTTTTCTTTTTTGGAAGAAGCGGACCGGATCCGCTAGCGTACTTTCGATCTTCGACCTCAATATGTACTGACAACCAAACTCCCGCTCCCTGAGTTGCATAGCCACGAACACCGCCCAATTGATCAAGATGCTGTGTCTAAAGTGTTCCCGAGGGCTCACTGCCATCTCCAAGCCCTCATTATTCTCGGTACCAGCGCAAATATCCGGCATCGCGCCCTCCGCTAAGAGGTATTTTATTTATGCCAGCCAGACTCATTCATTGCTAATCGTCCTCCAGGACATTTACATCCTTCCGTGGCCCTTCAAGACCAACCGTATTTCCATCATCGTTCACTCTGCGGCCATCCTTTGCCCCCTCCGTATCTCCAATCAACTCCGCTCCCCCCTCAGGAGAAGTTCTCGATCTCCTCCCAAAGATATCAACTCACCCAGCACTCGCAGCCACGCAAATCCGCTGCGGACCGAGAAATACGTTTGACCCGAGTCACTTTGTTAGGAAAAGGAGGCATGGTTTCTTGAGTCGAATTCGGACGAGGAAGGGTAGGGCTACGTTGAAGAGGAGGAAGTTGAAGGGGAGGAGTACGTTGAGTCATTGATACAGGTCTAGTGGCTGGGATGGTGAGGAGAGTGTATATTGGGCCTTGGAAGGGAGATGCTCTGTATATGTAACATACTGTATCATGAGATGGGCAATTGATTACACTGGGTAATTCAAAATTCGCAAGAGGGTTCGTCTACCATTGTTTATGGGAGTGGACTGTGTGTATAGTCTGTAGCAGGGTCCAGTGACATAAGACAGATGTTGGATTTTCCTTATTTCTGTGTTTTTCCCGTGTCACGGCCGTGCTGTCATGAATTGAAAGAAGTAATTTCTACTTGAGATATGATAGTGAAACCCCTGGTACAATCTCTCAAGTTTCTGCGCTACAGAAATCGCGTCTGGTTGGACGTCTTATCCTAAATAGCAATTTAAAGTCGATACGGCGGCTACTGACAGAAGGGTATGGCGAGGAAAGGAGTATATCTATAATTATTACAGGATCTCTCACAAATACCCAGAAGCATGCCTGCCCAGGCATGAAACCCCACTGTAAGAGCTTACAGCCATCTAAGTTCTATATGCTACTAGTAGTCGTACAACTAATATACACATTCCTACCATGTTTGGTGTACACTAAAGCAATTTTTCTACAACCGAACCGACTTTTGCCATTGCGAACACCTTTGCTATCATGCGCCAATCTTCTTCCCAGCGCTGAACGCATGGTCCAATTGGTCCTTCTTAGTCACAGCAGCTCCCGGCGCATCCAATATTTTCCTTGCTCGAACTTCGAATGCTTCTATCATAATTCTAGCAACCTTTGGAGTAACAGCTTTGCTCAATGCAGCATAAATCGGATTCGAGAACTGAAATTCAATCGTCAAGTGCACCTCTGTTTGGTCCTTCGCTGGATGTACCGCGGTGCCTGTCTGTGGTAGCCCTGAAGGTGGCTTATACTGGAATGGCTTGACTGCCCATACCGTCCTTATTGACCGGAATATGTTGTTCGCAATTGCCGGAGCATCGAGTGTTGCAGCATGGTGGCCCAGGTCGGTTTTGGAGAGCGACGTTTGTGCCTCACCCCCGAGTGCTTCAACGATTGATCCTGGGACGCAGAAGAGTCTGGACGTGAAAGTTTCCTCGTAACCACCCCATCCTACTTTCAGGTCTGCCTCTGAGGGCCAGCGCTGGCCATTTTTGTCGGCCAAGGACCATTTGGTAACTTTTGAGTCGGCGCAGTAGGGAAGAAAGCTCGAATAGCTGTCGACATCTGCAATGAGATTATAGAGACTGGAGGATTTGTATGGCAGTATTCGTGTAGCTGTAAGGCTCTGGCGCTCGGTACTAGGAAGTGTGATGAAACTTCGCCGCGCAAGAGGTATGCATGAGTGGATGGTTGAAGTTGGTCGTATTGCTTGAAAGAGAATTTTGGACATTTTAATGACTTAGGAGAAAAACAGAATAAAGAGACGAGCTATGTGCAGACAGCGGAACGCCCAAATGCATATCCGTACTCAGGACTATACAGTGCTACGGAGTATATTGTTTACTCCGGTATAGTCACTAGCAATCGTGAGGTCATTCGGCTAAGGGAAAACAGCCAATAGCTGCCACTTTTCTTTTGTCGGCTCATGGTTCTGCTAGTGTCAGTGGCCTATGCGCACGCGGCGCACCTTATTTAAAGTATTTTTTTCTCTTTCTCTCTCAACCTTGATCTTTCGTTCGAACTCCAACAGCACAGAACGCCATTCTTCTGCGCTGTAGTGGCATCCACCATGGCTACCCTCAATGTAGATGCCATCGCTGTGGCCGATCAGTTGTCCACCTTGGCTGTCGAGGACTTTTCTGCCAGCGTGGATCCCCAAGAACAAACCCCTCCACATTTATCCCACGATCCCCAAACCAATTTGAAAAGGAGTGATCCTTTTCAATTTGGCTCACGTCTTCTCAGTGGTGAAGACAATGTCTTCGAGTTCAATGCGTGGGATCATGTTGAAACTGATGATACTTACAAGGAATATGCAGAATTACAATACGCTAAACAAAGAGAGTCGCCTGTCTCCGACTTTGACAAAAGTAAGCCCTCAGAATCCTTTTTCTTTATTTCTATCGGAGGTCATCCTCTTGCATCCTGATGAACCAACAACCAATGCATAGTTCATCTGAGGCCTCGGTCCATGAATGATACAAATTCAGCAATGTCTTTCGCTCCTATCTGATTTGCAACTCTTATCATCCCTGCTTCCAACTCAATGATAGACGCGAGCTTGGCTAACAATGATAAAGCCAGGTTTAACTCGGATCCTGCGAAATGGTGGAACAATTTTTACAAGAACAACACTGCAAATTTCTTTAAAGACCGGAAATGGCTCCAGCAAGAATTTCCCATTCTTGCTGAGATCACCAAAGTCGATGCAGGTCCAATAATACTTCTCGAAGTTGGCGCCGGTGCTGGAAACACGGCATTTCCTATCCTAGCACATAATCAGAATTCAAAACTCAAAATTCATGCGTGCGATTTCTCCAAAAAGGCCGTGGAAGTGATACGTGAGAATGAGGCCTATGATACCCAAAACATACAAGCCGATGTTTGGGATGCGGCCAGCGAAGATTTGCCTCCTGGACTAGAAGAAGGAACTGTTGATTTGGTCATAATGATCTTCATTTTCTCCGCATTGTCGCCCTCGCAGTGGAGGCAAGCCGTGCACAACACGAACCGTTTGCTCAAACCAGGAGGCCAGGTTCTCTTTCGGGACTATGGTCGTGGTGATCTCGCGCAAGTACGCTTTAAAAAGGGTCGATATTTGGAGGAGAACTTCTACATTCGAGGAGATGGAACTCGGGTTTACTTCTTTGAGAAGGATGAGCTAGTCAGGATCTGGACTGATACAGAGATGGCTGAGCAACAGACCACTACAGATATGTCTACAATTACAGGCTTCGAGGTGCTGGATCTGGGTGTCGACAGGAGACTGCTCGTTAATCGAGCCAAGCAGCTGAAGATGTATCGATGCTGGATTCAAGGACGTTTCCAAAAGAAACAGACAGTTTCCACCGATTGATATATCGGTGCGAAGGGACATCGTTGTCAACAACCGAGCTTGTCTTGTTCTCGCTCAGACTCGACGCTGTGAGTAAAACCAGGACTGCGTCGCTCATACAAGCCTAGACAGTCTGGCACCCGAGTACAGAACGATTGCGGAAGCAGTATTCCAAACAATAGTGACATGACAGTAAGGTCGAAGACCTACACGCTACGTCGAGAAGCTGTATACAGGATTATATGTGATGGCATCTCCCGCCTTTAGATCAATCTATAATGAACTCAATAATGAACATGTATGGCTTGATAAATCTCTATGCAACCACTCACCTGTTCCCTACCCGCATCTGATATAATTGCACAGCAGTCGATTTGAGAGCTTCCCGCCAGAGATATCAAATACCATCACAAAGATTAATTGTAAGCAATCTTTAACTACCATCTAATCATATAATTTTTGAGCATACAGAGAACCAACTTTTTCAATCAAAAGTGACAGAACTCGCAACACAAAGGAATCATTCACATCACAAATGTTTACACCGTTCTCGCTTAAAAGAGGAGGCTCACAAGCACTAAGCGAAATACAATTGATTACGGCCAAACAAGCACCCATATGTATGTCATGGGCCTTCGTATCGCCTAGTGCAGGTGAGTGAAGACTGCCTTGTGTACAAACTTAGGTACAAATCGAAGGGGAGAAAGGTAGCAACATTTTCTTAAGGGATCCTAAAAATCGGCGCTGGGCGCAGTAAGAATAAACTATGTAGTCAGCCGTTCATCTCCGCTGTATATTGACAATTTGACATACGCAATAGTGCTTGTAATCAAGTCATTGGCCAATAGCTATTCATAACCAACCAACTATCCTTGCAACATACAGTTCCTGCGCGAGACACTCACAGTACTGTACTTCTTCCATATGATGACCAGGCGTCACTCTTACCCATTGCAGAAGGTCGCTGGGAACGCCAAGTGGCCAAGCTTCTTGCAAGGACATTACAACTGATTCGTACCTGACCCGACACTTCCCTAGATTCTTACTGACGGTGTCTCATACTTGAATCGTATCTCTAGAAATAATAGAAAATAGTGTCCCGATTAAGGACAGATCACGGCGCCAAACCAGGGCCGCCAGTTACTATATCACAGCACGTGATCCGACCTCCCAGCACGATAATTGGTCCCCCTGCTCTGCATGACCTCAGCCCCGGCCTCCGCATCCCAAGACTTTTTGAACTTGGCACTCCTTTCGACATTCATCAATCGGGAAGGTCAACATGGTTTTCTGGATAAGACAAGCAGCTCATAATGTGGTCAGCTTGTGCGGTGTAACGTTTAATAAGGCCTATAAAGGTATAAACTCCTCCTGCCACCCGCATGGCTTGAATCCGTGGTTTCTCGGTCCGTTACACAATACCACGTACTCCACGGTGTACTCGACTGTCACTAAGAGAGGGTCGAATTGCTTGCAAGATGCGCTCTTTCACCGTATGCTGGACGTGCCTTGATAAAAAGTGAAAATTGAATGACTGACAGGCATTTTTTTTAGGTTTTCAGCATAGGAGTCTGCCTCCTGCTAGCAGCATCTCCAGCTGTAGCTCTCCCGCCACAGACTCGCACAGATAGCAGCAAGAAAGTTGTGTCCTTTGAGGACGTCTTCAGTGGAAACTTTAGAGTTTCACGAACCTCGTTGCAATGGACCTCCCAAGGAGAAGACGGTACCTATGTAGACACGACTTCAACTGGCGACCTGATCCTCGCGAATATTGTGACTGGAAACAGCTCAACGTTTGTGGTTGCCAACGAGCTTGGAAGTGCTGCCCAGGATTACTATGATTACTCAATCCAGCCTAGTGGGTAAGTTGACCTTTTTGTCTTGCATTTTTGAAAGGGAAGATAATTAGGGGGACTGAGTGACACTAATGAGTTTGTAGAGAGAATGTTCTTTTCATCGCCAATTACACCAAACTGTATCGGTATACATTTTATGCAGATTATTACATCTACAATGTCAAGGACAAGACTACCATGCCGCTAAATTCGGATCAAGTCGGAGGTCAATGAATCTCCATCTCATTTCAGCAATGCACCGGCTGACTCCAATAGACATTCAATATGCTGGGTGGTCTCCAGTCGGTAACAAGATCGCCTATGCAAGAGGTAACAACTTGTACATCTGGGAAAATGGCACTTCTACTCAAATCACCTCCGACGGAGGACCTGATAAGTTCAATGCCATCCCAGACTGGGTTTATGAGGAAGAGATATATGGAACTACCTCTCTTCTATGGTTCTCCCCTGATGGCAAGAAGCTAGCTTACTTGAGTATTGACGAGACGGGCGTAAGTCAAGAAAGATATACACATGTATAACTGTGATCTCTGATTACGAAACAGGTCCCAACATACCAAGTGCCATATTATATGGACCACAGCTCCACAGCAGCGGTATATCCAACATATCTACAATTGCGCTACCCAAAAGTGGGCGAGACTAACCCAACAGTATCCTTCCATCTCCTTGACCTCGAGGATCTTGCTGCTGGTCCATCAGAAATCGAATTTGATTCTTTTGCACCAGCAGATTTGATCATCGGAGAAGTAGCCTGGGTGACCGATACTTCATCCCACGTGATCTTCCGAAGTTTTAACAGAGTGCAAGACCAAGAGAAGCTCATCCTTGTCGACACTGCCACAAAATCAACATCCGTTGTCCGTGAGCGGAAGACCAGCCCGGGCTGGATTGACAATAACCTCGCAATCTCGTACGTTCCAGGTACGGGGTCATATGTGGATTTGTCGGATGAATCGGGATGGCAACACATTTATTTGTATAAAGTCAACAGCTCCACGCCTACTACCATCACTAAGGGCACGTGGGAAGTTGTAGACATTCTATACATCAACTCTGAGACCAAGACTCTGTACTACACCTCGACGGAGAGAAACTCTATGGAGAGACACCTTTACTCTATCTCGCTTGACGGCAAAGACAAGAAAGTCCTAGTCGATGACTCTAAACCAGGAGTTTGGATCGCAAGCTTTTCTGCTGGAGGTGGATACTATATCCTCTCTTACAATGGGCCAGACTTGCCATACCAGAAGCTGTACTCGACCAAGTCTCCCCGTACTGCTGTCAAGACGATCAATGATAATGCCGTTCTGGCTAGTAAACTCGCGAACTACACTCTCCCAAAGACATCCTGGTTCGAAATCAAGGGTCCAGATGGGTATGCTTTCAATGTAATGGAGCGCTTGCCACCGAATTTCGACCCGAGAAAGAAGTATCCAGTCATTTTCGATCCGTATGGAGGTCCCGGAAACCAGAGAACAACCAAGACTTTTAGACAGGTTGACTTCCGTGCCTACCTCGCAAGTGACCCCGAACTTGAGTACATCCTCTTAGTAGTGGATAACCGTGGCACTGGATTCAAAGGTCGTGGATTCAGAGAAGCGGTAGCTGGGCAGCTTGGTGAGTGTAGCGACGGTTCCATAGCATTTTCTGCAGCTAACATACTAAACAGGAACGCTCGAGGCCATTGACCAGGTGGCTGCTGCGAGGGAATATGGAAAGAGGAGCTACGTCGATGCATCTAAGATCACCATGTTTGGCTGGTCATACGGTGGCTACTTAACTGGAAAGGTTTTAGAGCTAGACAGCGACGTCTTCTCCTTCGGTATCCTGACAGCACCTGTATCCGACTGGCGCTTCTACGATAGCATGTACACCGAACGATACATGAAGCTCCTTTCCGATAACGAAGCAGGCTACGATGCCACTGCGATCCGAAACGCTACCGGCTTTCAGAACGTTCGTGGAGGTTTCCTGATCCAACATGGAACTGGTGACGATAACGTGCATTTTCAGAACGCGGCGGTCTTGGTCGATACCTTGACGGTGCAGAAGGTCAGCCCGAAGAAGTTCCACGTCCAGTGGTTCACGGATAGTGATCATAGTATCAGCTTCCATGGCGCTTCGCAATTACTTTACAAGCAGATGGCAAGATATTTCTGGCTAGAGAAGACGAGGATAGATGAGAAGCCACATCAATTTGATAAAAAGTAGTGTATTGTTAATGGATAATTGATAATGCTTCGCAAAGCCCAATAAGTGTTCTATGTGCTTGACTACGAGGTAGAATTATCGAGTCCACAAGCTTTGAGTACAGTACTGTCATAGTGTTCGTAATGAGAATAGTATGCCGACACTTATCGGATGATATGACACAATCCCACCAGTTTACAGTAATACTTTCGGACTTCGGCAGTTGAACAAATCTTCTCAGAAGGAGCCGCATCCATACGAAGCACGTGGGTTGAAGAGTCAACAACACTTGTCAGTACCACTTAAACGACAGAAACAGGACGATTCCACAGGAATGTCTGCAATTGCAGTCGCTAGCCTCAACTGTTGCTGGATAATGCGAGCTTCAGCTGTGCGCCCTAGCTTTACCAAACACTCGTGGTAGCCATGAAGCGCCCAGACATTATTCGGATGCTGTAAAGCGCGAGGTAGCGTATCGTCCAAACCAAGGTCAGCACTGTATACTGCTACCGCATCTTTGACACGGCCCTGCTCAAGCAAGAGTGCGCCGTACGCATGGCGTGTGGGTTGCATCCAACCCCAAGGCTCATCATAAGGTAGTTGATCCTCAAGAGCAATTGACTTGCGCAGAAGCTGGAAAGCGGCGTCAACATTTCCACGGCGATACTCGAGCTCGCCGTCTAACATCGCCCTCGCAATCTCCAGGATATCAAGACAGGTATTATTGAAAAGCATGCGTGTTCGTGGGACACGTTGGACGGCGATAGAGAAGAGAGCTCGCTCATTCTCAGCTTCCTCGACCCTTCCGGTCGCCGCCAGAGCAACGCCTTTCGCATAGTGAATCATCGCCGTTGTTACGCAAAAGAGAGTAGAATCCAACGGCAGTTTGAGATCCAAGATGGCCTGCCAGCGCCCAAATCGTATGAGGGCATGCACTCGCATAGAGAGGAAACCTTCGAGCCAGTCCGCCATTGGTGGAGATTCTACCTTGAGAAGCTCCTCCGGCAATGAAGCTTCCAGCTCGGCTATTGTATCAATGACGACATTTGACTGCCCTGCAAACATTGCTGCGTAGATCCGAAAGTGGTAATTATGTGACCGGTACAGGGAATAGAAGTTTAGAGCCCCAGCTCGAGCCAAGAATCTCTCGTCCGCACGTATAGCTTGCGAATTAGAGGCTATAGCCCTTCGATAATCGCCGCAGAGAATATCGAGATGTGTTGGCATATGATTGAGATGGCCGGCGTCTGGAATGAGTCCTCGTAGATGGTCTGCCGCCGGTAGCGCGATCTCCGGTGTATTGGACATTTCCATCAGATGGATGTATAAGTGTAGCAGTCCTGGGTGTTCATGAGCTCCATCCTGTTCCAGAGCTCGGTCTAGCACAGCCTTTGCCTCGAGTGTCTTTGCATCTGCCGCTGGCTCCCCAGTTCGTATATCCCATAGTCCCCAAGGTGTTAGGTTCATTAGCGCATCTGTGAAAAGCGTAGCAACGTCCAAATCCCGAGGGAACCTCTCATACACAGCTCTCATAGCATCCGCATAACCCTTGTTCCAAGGCGTACAGTCCTTTGCATCTTGTACCTCCCCTTGCGGATATCTGAAGCGGAGGGCGTGGATCAATGCCCATTCAATGTCTGACTTCGCTGTGGCACGCGCTCGCTCGACTGCACGATGACCGCGCTGTAGGATGCTATCTAGCTCTCCTTTGTCGAAGAACTCCCACGGCTTGTTATAATTTGGACCCAGCGAGTATGCCAGACCCCAATATGCCATTGCGCACTCGGGATCATGCGCAATTGATTGCTCGAAGCAGATGACGGACTCTTCGTGGTTGAATGCATAGCTCCAAGTTAGCCCGCGATCGAACCATTTCTGCGAATCGTCGCTGCTGGTAGTGACTGGTCGTTGAAAGGTTCCCAGGTCATAGTATTTCTCACGAGAAGAAATCGCAGCTGACCTTTTCATGGTGTTAGGGCTAATGGAAACCTTTGGAGGCTTTATGTATGCATGGGTACAGGGCGACGACGATGATGGTGGTGGTGGTTGATAAGCCTGAGGCATCGAGCATCTGACTTATTACTCAGTATTTATATTGGGCTTTGTCAAGGACGTACAGTATGCCCCGCCAAAACGATTCTGAAATCCAGAGCTAAGATGTCAACGGGCAGCCATGGCCCACAACTACTGAAGGACCGTATCGTGCAATCCCGCGTCCACCGCGAACGCGACCGATTCATCGAAGCTATCCAAGAAGACGACGTCCGCCGTCTGGCATCATCGCACCATAACGGCGATCACTGCAGCTTCTTCAAGCCCCCTTCTCGCGGGAGTTACAATATCTGTTATTTTGTGCGCTTTCACTCTAGTAAAGATGTGGAGGAATGGGTAGTACGTGTTCCTTTGGCTCCATGTCTGGCCGAAGGGAGCAGGAGTAAGCTCGAGAAGGAAATTGCTTCAATGCAGTAAGGCCATTTCATCCATTTCATCTTGATCTATAGAAGCGTTATTAAAAATCCTATTTGGCAGGCTAGTAATTAACAGGACGACGATTCCAGTCCGAAAAATCTTTGCCTACAAGCTAGGTGACGATTCCCAGCCACTATCGTCGTATGTTATCCTTGAATATATTGAGGGAGAAGTGCTCTCTTACGCGCGGTTGAAGACCCTCTCGGACGATCAACGAAAACAATTGTATACTTCGCTTGCCGATATTTACATATAGCTGAGGAGGCTCGACTTTCCGTCGATTGGGTGCTTGGCTCACGGTCCAGAGGGATTCAGCGTACGAAAGAGAATCGCTACTATCGACATTAATATGCAAGAGCTAGAAGGTCTGCAGCCTTCCAAGATCCAAGGCTGCTTCTACAATGACACAGGTTCTCTCACTTCGGCTAATGACTACGTAGCGATGCTCCTGCAGATTGCGGATAATGCATTCGTAGAGAGTCGAAGCAGTGTTTCCGAAAGAGATCAGGGCGAGGATGCTCTTTACCATCTTCATATCTTCCGCGAGTATGCCAAAATCCCGATGGATTGCCGTCTTGACCAAGGCCCGTTCGTTTTGGTACATGGTGATTTGGAGCCCTACAACTTAATCGTGAACGACAACATGAAGATTGTCTCACTTTTAGATTGGGAATGGAGTCGTGTAGTACCTCTGCAATTTTTCAAGCCTCCATTGTGGCTCAAGAATCCTGATACCACCAAATTAGCATGGAACTTTGTCTATCGGGACTATTTAAAGAGCTTCGACCAATTTCTAGAAATTTTGCGAACGCGAGAGCGCGAGAAGTATGAGGATGAGTTGTTGTCGAATGAATGGGTAAAGGCAAAGGAGGATAGCGGGTTTCTTGTCGCCAATGCCTTGGAAAACTGGACCGACATGGACTGGTTCGCGAACCGATATATTAACTGGAAATGTTACAAAGACAAGGGTGACCTGGATGAGCGTGTAAAGGCATTCATAAGTAAGGATACAGGTCATAAATCACTTATTGAAAGAAAATTGTGTGAGGGAATTGTTTACAAGGTTGAAGCAGACAGACTTGAGGATACGAGTATCAAATCAGCTCCAGATGAACTCGCTCCAGTATACGCCACGACATAAGTGATAATTACTTAGTACTTATCTTTATCATTCTTGGATCACTTTTTCTCGGGAAAACGGGTGGTGTATACGAGAAAAGGCTCGTATATACATATACTTAAGACATGACTCTTCTACCTACTCGGAGGCTCTTGGTAGGAGAGCTAAGTTTAGACCAAGAGAGAAAGAAGGTCTGGATTAGTGCGTCGAATGAGAGAAGTAGTCGAAGCGGAAGCTGCTGTATACAGGTATTACGCTGCACTCCTTATGTCGTCGAACAACTCACATTCAGAACGAGGGCTTGATACTACCGTCTCAACCAATTCCGAAGGGGAACGTCTTTTATTCCCTCTATCAGGGGCTCGGTTCTGCAGTAGCGAGCTGGATGGCACGGGAGTGGCTGTAGTAGTTGCCTCGTGTTGCGCTAGATACATGCCTAGGGAGGCTACTTATTATCTGTGGCAGATTCCTTCTTTTCACCACCTTCACTACCTCCCTCACAAAAAACAACGTCGGGGTACAACTCCCTCTAGTGATGGAAGTATTAAACAGGTGACTCTTGGATGGTATTGAACTATCCATTGCTGGGTTTGTCGTTGCAACTTGCACATCTATATATATGCGCATTTGCTATCAGTCCTCCAAGTCATATCATTTCGTCAGACCAGACAGGTAGTCTTCTGCATACTGAAGCTTGTCACTTGAATGAAGGTAGCACACTTTCCACAAATTTCAATCTTATTCATTGTTCACAGACTCTACATCTCCGCACGGGCGAAAACGCGACTGCGCTACACAGCACCAAATCGTGTTTTAATCATTCACGAATCATCCAAGCCCAAAGCCTCTCTTCTTGTTGGCGCATCCGCAATGAAATACGGCTTCTCGGCCAACGAAGTCACTCGAGTACCATGCCGTGGCTCCCGGCCCTCGTAATCCCACGATGCATTGTGTATGGTGATACGATTATCCCTAGTACAAGATTAGTATCTCAGTCTAGCTTTGCTCTTGGGAAGAGACTTACCATAAAGCACTCGTGTTTGGTGTCCATTTGAAACGGACTTGAATATCGACATTGTTCTCGTACACGTCATATAGGTAGTTTAGAATAGCATCGCTCTCAGCCTTGTCCAAGCCAACAATCGATTTTGTCATAGCTCGATTGACCCAGAGTGCCTTCCAGCCAGTAGCCGGGTGAACGCGAACAAGAGGGTGTATGCGCTCAATGTGCTTGGGGCCAGCATTTGGGTCGTTGCGGTCGAGGTAAGTGTGGGCGCTGATGTAGATTGCTTTTCTACCATCGATAATCTTGCGGAACTCGGGGCTCAACTTAGAGTAGGCACCATACCCGCTCGACCACAGAGTATCACCACCGATGGTTGGAATGGTGTCGTTGTGGAGGTGAGTGATGCCGGCAGGTTGATACTCGTGGACAAGATCACTGAGTATAGTTAGTACTGGCATGGCAGACTTGCTAGTTGCTGAGATGATTCTCACGTGTGCCATCTAGATGCTCCACCTGGCTGTCTAAACGATGCCTTTCTCTCTGTGGCAAGGAGAGCTGGCCAAAGTACAGTCACACCTGGAACTCCTGGTACATAGGGAACTTGGGGCTATATGTTGTCAGCATTATGAGCTGTATCTTCCGCTAACGCTATCCTCACGTGGATTTCAACCTCTCCGAAATGCTCTCCCAACTTTTTCTGCTGCTGAGGGCTCAGATCCTGGTCTCTAAAAAACACCACCGATCTCTCGGCAATCAAGAGAGCTAGTTCATCCTTTTGTTTGTCTGTCAAGTCCTTCAACTGCAAACCAACGATCTCGGTTCCGATATGAGCAGTCAAGTGGATGACCTCTTTAGCAGCTGAGAACAATGCGGACTTGGACTTATCGGCGCTTGCTCCTGCGTCAATGTACTCACGATCCTCGCTCCTGATGCTGGTGGCATCATCAAGGTAGAGAGGCTTCCCTGGTCGCGATGGGTAGCCGTGGCTGAGATCGATGCCCGCCTTCTCGAGGCGAGCACGAGCAGGTGCTGGTAATGGAAGAGTGTCTTTCTTTTGTGCAACAAAATCCTTGATGTGAGAGGCAATTGGGCGAACTTCGGGTTCAGTTGCTGATGGAGCCATGATGGTGATATGTTATTGGGGCTGAAGATGTTGTTGATTGATTTGGGAGGAGTGCTTCACTGAGGTCTGATGTGTATGCAAGTGTATATATATGATCGACTGTAATTCTACCAATGTACAGATGATAAAATCATGAAGGAAGTTCCTTCAAGAAACCTTTATATATTCTATTTCCCACTTCCCTTTTCTTCCAGCTACATGTTATCTTTGTTTGATTTCTAATAAATCGCGTATCGCCATTCCCGTTTCCGCGCGTGGTTGGCTGAGGGGTAAGCTGGTAGTTCTTCTGCTACAAGTTTATTCGTGTCTGGGGATTTACAAGATGTGGGGTCAATTGCGTGCTCCTCCCACAGCTCCCAACTGACCTTTCTACTGCAGCCGATTGGTGGCATTGACTGCATGCCACCATATTGTGCTCTGTTGACCATCCTACGATTAGATACACCTCGTCTCTCATCGAATAGAGATACTGTACTGTATCTATGGCATCAAAATCCTCGAAAGCACAACATGTATGTATGTACAGCTAGAGCGGAGGAATAGAGAGGCCCAGGGTCTCTTCTGACACACCCAAGTGGGCCAAGTCGGGCGTACTCAGCCGTACCTATAGATATCCATCTCTATACCCATAATCGTGCGTTCGGCCCTCTGATCTTGGATGGCTGGATAATGATGATGGCTTGTTGCCAGTTTTGACGTATCAGATTGAAGAAGGACCAAGGTGTAGGAAAGCATTTACGTTTAGCGTTGTAGCATTCACCCATACAATTACAGGAGTTGCATTTTAGCTGTGGAGGAGGGAGGAAGTGAAGAATAAACAGACGGGGATTACTGGGGATGAGTACGCCAGGCTCGACAGCGGGAGCTTGATTCCAGACCCTGGTCCAGCTTGAGCAATCTTTGATTTAGTAGCAGAGATGTTGCATCACTTGAACCGCTCTTGACTAGACGTGGAATTGTGCGATTGATACTATAGATAATGATAATGAGACAATGCTTCTCAAACTTAACGCTGCATCAAAATTCCCTTCCCGACTCACCCCCTTGCACCACCACTTCTCTCGCTTAATTATGCCGACTACTGTATTAATCAGTCTGAATATTAATTTCAAAACAACTCTTAGACGGCACAACATTACGAAGTGAAGGAAGCGAAAGGGTTTCATTCTGACTACTGAGTCTTCTAGTGAATATACACAATATTTGACATCATGTAGAAACCGAGCTTAAACTTCTCAGGTATAATTTAGATGATACTTCAGCGGAGGTTTCGAAGGATCAATAGCATCCCACCCGATGATATCGCTGCATGGGTAGAGCCACAAGGGCTTTTGGTAACGTGTATCTACTCGCAGGTCTTTAACAGCTGTCGAATAATCATCAATATTTGCTCATTTTTAACCCCTCCCGGCTTCCAAGCGAGATCTCAACATCAAATGCAAATACTATTCTGGGAAATAGTGCACGCAAGCTCAGTATTACGCTTCCTCTATAATGCAGCGTGTGACTAGATAATTGAGAATGGGGTCATTAAGGTGAGATGACTATTTCGATTTTCAGTGTGGTGGAACACACTACGTTTGCTGTGGTAAGGTTGTAAATTAACTTGTACTGTATCAGGGGTTGCTGGCTTGATGTTGAGTTGTTTGAGAGTATGAGGATCAATGCTATTAATTTGAGTAACTTTAAGCTCGATACAAACCCAGGAAGAAATAAAACATGTTCAGGGATATACGAGTAAAATAAAACGATAAGGACGCAGAAACTAGTCAGGTAAGTTGTTTCTTTGATTAGGTGCTCAAACGTTAGAATTAGGGGCATCGTCAATTGATATTTCCACAGGCTCACTCTAGATAACCCATGCTTGATATTTGTCTATCTGCCAACAAAGATACAAAATGGTATCTATGCTACCCACTCCTCGTATAATCGTATTTGTCTAGCCAGTACTTTCTACCCGTGACCATTCATATATATCTCCCACCAAAATTACGATACTGTAACCACAATAGACGATAATATATCGGCGTAAGTAGCTTGCCACTTAACCTTTCCAACTCCATCCTACACGCAGCATTCTCGCCACACAGATGAATATAGTGCCACAGAGCACAGAAGCACCAGAGAATACAATGAGATATGTGAAACCACCTTTGTCACGAGGGATGAGCGCTCCTTGACTTGGTAAGCTCGTCAGACTTCTGCAAAATATTTAGTCTCAAATTTAAATTCATAGGGTATAGCAGCAACAAGCTACTTGGTACTTACGCAAGACCGATGACTACTTGATATGTTCCGAATCTCTGGCCCAACGTGTCAATAGGGCCAAGTTCCGCAACACAAGGCATCATAACGCTGATAAACGCACCACCCGCGAAGCCATAACAAGCACCGAAAGTAAAAATTTGAGTGCTCGTAGGCTCCGACTTCAACTCGAGAGCGAGCCAGAAAGCGAGGAAGGCGATCGAAGTCACAAATGAAATGAAGGAAACCGAGTTAAACCTTCCGAGTCGGTCGGCCAGGTAAGCAGGCAAGATGCGACCAATGATAGAGCCTGCATTCAATACAATGATGGTGTAAACTGCCTGGCTCTCTGTGAATCCATGGCGAAGACTCATGGAAGGGAGATAATTCCACGGTGCGAAGAGGCCCAATCTGATGACAGTGATGAGCCTGTCAGGGGATATACTTTTTTTTAACAGAATAAGAAAGACTCACACGACGAAGAAGGTACCTGTGCAGTATACGCTGAACGTGGTCTGTCTGAAGAGACAGAAATCAAAGAAGTAAGTTTTGCGAACCCATTTCTTCTTGGGAAGGCGAGGGTGGATGAGACAACAAGCCAGTATACCACTCAAGCCAACAACCATCGCGCTCCAGCGAACAGCTTTAGCAAATCCCAATTTCTGAGTAAGGATATGAAGATAAAATGAATGGACGACACCACCTAACCAGCAACATCAATTAGTATGAGAACTCTGCGTCTGACGCACTTTCTCAGTTTTAGCGAGAGGAGCTCTTACCTAGACCGCTACCAGACAATACAACCCCCAAGGCCAAAGCCTTCCGCCTGTTGAACCACTGACCAACAGATGTTGTAGCACAAGAGAATAATCCTGCAGCTGAGATGCCAAAACTAACGCCCTAACAGAGAAATATCTGGTAGTAAGATGTACAGAAGCTGAGCATGAAGATGGAGAATGTACAGCCGATTGTGCAGGGGATAGCGACAACACAGGTTCCGAATGTATCGACAACTCGACCGAAGACAGCACCGCCTGCCCACCTGTAATCGCCAATCAGCGTGCTCATGAAAAGCGAGATGAAAACATTTAAAAGGGAGAAAGAGGGAGCACACTTACATTAAGAATAGCTGCGTCGTAAAAATCCATGATATCGAAGAAGCAGAGTATTCATGTAGAAGCGATTCCTCATAATAGACTTGAAAGAGTCCTAACCTATATTTATACCCATCAGACTACTATCCTAGCAATCTACTAACCTCTTTCTTTAATAGGTCCAAGTTAAAAAGAGGGGGAAAAGTGCGCGCGTACGTACGAGTTGAGCCAACCAAAAGTGCAAAACAAGGCGAAAAAAGATCCCAACACGCATATCCAGCCCTGAACACCACCTTCCTGGGCATATTCTGATTCTGGGCATACGTCGACGACATCTGTTTCAGTGCTGTGAGAGCTTTGCTCGCTTTCTTTGTCGCTCTCGAGGTCTCTTGGCTCTGTGGAGGGGGGCGAGAGGGATGAATTCGTAGGAGATGGGTTGGAGTGGTGGTGCAATATCCTGAGGTCCTTTGACTCAGTATCTGACGATGGTGGGCTGGAATTGCTATGCAGAGATGGATGATGCAATCTATTGTCGCTCGCTAGCAGTAGCAAAGGCTTTGGTTCTACTTGAAGCTGGGATGTGGTAACCGATAATGAAGGTAACGTGGGTCGAAGTGATGATTTACCCACATCTAAACATTGTATCTGCTCCTCTGATTTCAATAGTATACCAAGAGTCGTGGAGACTGGTTTAACTGGACGCATCATGAGAGGTTTCACTGCCGCTTTGTTGTTATATTTATATATGTGTGTATGTTGTTCCGATACCTATGTTCTTTGACGCTGTGTAACACAGAGGAGACAGGAAAACCGAATTCAATAAATATATTGGGCCCTTATGATATTTGTGACTCACGATTCAAGTTGACCGAAGGAATCAACGCAATGATGTAGCAATTTATTCAATCAACGCAAGTTCACTCGTCCGAGCTGACGTTGGCGCAATGGCGTAGCGAGCCCCTTTCCCCAGAATCAATTGATAAATTTAAGAAATGCACACCACAACTGGAGACACCTTGGTCAGATAGACTAGATTACAGGAACAAAAATCTAAAATGAGAAGGCAGCCGGCAAGTAACTCATGAGCTCTGTTTGCACCAACCTTGAGAATCCATGCCACGGTCCGGGGAATAATAAGTATGCACCCGCTTGCTTAAGCGAGGCCCCTGGCTGGCAATTGTAATCGAGTCCCTGAATTTCTCTCGAGTAGCTGATCAAGCAAACACATGTGCTCCCGCGTAGTGATAGGAATAGTGACAGGGACCGCGTCCTGATGTAGTACTCACAGCGTAACTCATGTCTTTGATATAGGCCTGATTTGGGCAGGATGTTGAAAAGACAACGAGAAGCAGTGAATGAAATGGCTCCAGTAAGATAGAATCCTGTAAAGCTCACTGAGTGAAATATCCACCTTCTGTAAAATGCATCCTTCTCATCAGCTTGGCAGTCTGCCGTTAGACAAGTCATAGCTGCAACCGAATTAATTATACAACAGAGAAATTTCTTGAAGTTCTAGGATTAGTTGTAACTTGAATTCCTCAAGCTAGTGAAATACTGGTCGATACCGTTCTACATCCTCGCAGTAAAACTTATTGATTACTGTAACCATTCAAAGACCGTTAGATATTAGCTCCTTATCACTGATAATCCCCACTTCTTCAATTGTATCATTCAAAGGTTCTCCTACTTGGAAAAAAAGACTACCCTGCCACGAGACCTTCGCCCTCCGAGTGTACTTGTGAGTAATAGATGATAGCGTACTGGAATTAAATCTGAAGACAAAAGATCACAAAATAAGTCCCGCCCAACTCAAGATTGCCCTTTTCGATGTAGTGGAGTCCGAGCTCCCAATTTCTTGGCGATGTTGTTTGATGGCTGCATAGGCAGCAGCATAACCTTATTTATGGAAGAGGATGTGAGAATAAAATTGTTTTCAAGTAGACAACACCAAAACTCTACCTTGTGCGAGCAAAGGAAATTATTACAGTATGGCTTCATCTATGGGGAGAAATGCGAGAGAGTTATAGATAGAAACAGGAAGGGTTAAAATATCATTCTCCAATCTTATATATGTAAACGGTAAACCCATCCACCAATATAACCACCACTCTCCTACCGTCTTCCACGAATATAATACATCTACTACACAAGAAACGCGAATGCTCTTCACAACTCTCGACCCACCTCAACCCCCTCAATGCAGGTTTCGTTACTCAGCCTCAGCAAGTCAATCTAGCACACGTCCCGCCACAGATGCCGCACTTTTATCCTTTGTCTGAGTTTTCTTCAGTGTTCTGCCTAATTGGATTTCACCTAACAACGCAGCTGGCCGACCACCACCGAGAGGTCCACCTAGTGATGGCATTGGAGGAGGGGGAGGCGGTCCGCCAGGTGCACCGGATCCAGGCATGGGCGGAGGAGGTGGAGGGCCACCAAAGCCGGGCATAGGAGGCGGCGGAGGAGCACCGCCAATTGGCATGGGAGGTGGTGGCGGCGGTAAAGGAATGGTATCTCTTGCTGGGGCAGGGCTTGTGGGCGTGGAGCTGGCTCCTCCTGCAGCAGACAATGGGCGTGGAGGGCCCATCGTGCCGAAAAGAATGGAGGCGAGATGGCGAGCGTTTCCTGCGCCTGGGCCTTCATCATCTGACGAGTCGTCTTCTTTATCAGAGCCGACGACTGACCATTCGTCTTCTTCTGGGCGGACACGAGATTTTGAACCTGTTGGCTGGGTGATGATGGGCGCAGGAGCTTGTGGGAGATCTTGAGGTGGTAGGCGGTGGAAGGGGTTATTAGAGATAGCAGACTGAATTGAGGGTGAGGCACCGTCAGCTCCAGTCTGCGCGAGCTTTTTCAAGAATGGGTTCTTAGTTTCGGTGTCGGATGGGGGACTCGTGACCGGAAGAGAGGTCATTGTTGCCGCAGCTGGGACAGGCGAGACGACAGTGGGCACTGGTGGTGGAGGTGGAGAAATCACCTTCCGCTCAAACTCCTGGCTACCTTGAGTAGGGGTTGATGCTTGGGGTGTTACTTGATCGGGGCCTTCATCATCATCGGACGAGTCTGAGTCATCGTCCATAGACTCCAGTTGCCGTTGCAGTTCTCTCTCGCGAGCTTGTGCAGCTTCAATCTCGGCTCTCTGTGCCGCAAGTCTAATCTCCTTTCCCTTAGCTTCGGCTTGCGCAGCCTTTCTCTTTTGCTTCTCCTCGCTCTTCTTGATCTTGCCAGCCTTGACCTGTTCCTCGAGGGCTCTCAAACGAGCAGCGGCAGCTTCTTTCTCCTTCGCAAGCTCGTTCTCTTGTCTTGTAGCATCATCCCTGATTCTGTTAGTTCAAATCTTCTTGATGAGACATCTAACTTACTCGAGCTCCTGGGTCGCAAGAAGCTGCGCCTTTTGTTCTTCCAGAACTCTCTGCTCATCCTCAGCCTTCCGTTCACTGGCGTCACTCCTCGCAGCCTTCCTTGATGGTGGTGGAGGAGGCTTCTTTGCGGCAAGGGAAGGTGCCGCGGGAGCAGGCGGAGGAATGCCTTGCTCTTCATTAATTCTGGCTTGTCTCTCGGTCTCACGCTTGGCATCTTCTTCCTCTGCCTTTCGCAGTTTGGCTGCTCTCTCCCCCTTCTCTCTTTCCAGTCTCTGCGCAGATGTTTCTCCGCCAGGCTTTGAAGGTGCTCTGATACCAAGAGCAGCCAGACGCTCAGCCATACGTTGCTCAGCCAGCTGCTTGATATATGCCGCACGATCCTCCGGTGTCTTATACTGAGAGTAACTCCCTGAAGTGGTTGTTGGAGCAGCAGCTGGCACGACCTTTTGTTGAGCAGAGGGAGCTGCTGCAGAACTCTCGTAGCTGGATGAATTTTCGGACCGCGACGTATCTCGAGTGCTACGACTACGATCCTCGGTTCGTACCCTCGCTGAGCTGCTTGATCTTTGCAAATCAAAGATGAAATCTTTGACCTCATCCTCCACCCCAAGTCCATCTTCCCATCTTCGCTTCTCATGCTCGCTTGTTGAATCTTGTGCACCGTCCTTAAGACTATCCTCAAGACCCTGCGAGAAGTCACGAACGCTGTCTTCAACATCCCTCACCATGCGCTCATTATTTTCTTTCTCATTCCTAATCTTGATATTCTGCTCTTCTAAACGTTTTGGTGCTTCCAGGTCATCACTGCTAGACTCGACTTTCCTTCCAGTCAGAGCAGCTGAACGTTGTTGCATCATAGCTTTAGCACGAGCCTTGAGACGGTCCGATTCTGTCACTGCGCCACCCGGGCCAGTCCCAACGATCGACGAAGTACTACCAGGATGAGCCTTCGCATCTCTGATGCGGAAAAGTTCAAGCTTCGCGTCGGCAATGCTTCGCTCTGTCTTACGAACCTCGGATGCAATTTCGGGTAGCTTGTCTGTCAAACCTTGAAGTTGTCGTTTCAAAATACGACGCTCAGCGCCTGAATCGACATTCCTAAGGGATGCATCTGGATGTGAATCGATATCCTCTTGTATACGTCGTATACGGCGATATAAGTCATCAGCCTCGCGACGATCACGTCTATCAAGTGCATCATCATCATCTGCTGCATTCTCATCCTTGAAGTCTATGGCATCTAGAAGAACTTGCTTCTCACGTATTCTCTTTCTCAGTTGTTCCAATGAAAGTTCGTCGTTCGAGGTAGATGACGCTGGTGATTCCGGACGAGGAGAGCCACCAAGCCTCCGACGAGCGCTGGACTTGTATCCCACATCATCATCATTATTCTTGAAAACGGTAGCATCCTTGCGGCCACCACCGAAGCCAGGATTTCCGCCACGGAAAGAGTGGTTCTTGAGATAGCTGACCCCTGTTTTCTGAGGCAACAAGCTAGCCCCAGAGTTCTTCCTAAAGTCGGATTCTTGAGAAAGTAGTGACTTGACCTGTCCAATCGAATCGTTGAAATTTCGAGTGGAGGGCGGCACGAGTTCGGGAGGTAGCTGAGCTGGCAAGGGATAGCCATTGAGCTTACGATAGATCAAATGCATCGCAACGGCAAATTCGTCCATATTGAGACGGCCTTTGTTTCCATGATCGGCTAGAGTCCATACTCTTTCCAGATCTGGTTTCTCAAGACCGCTCTGTCCAAAGACCTCAATAGCAACCTCTCCGCCAATGAATCCCTTTCCGAATCCATCCCATGCCTTGAAAACAGAATCGTATCTAGTCTTCTCGTCCTTGGTGACTGCCCATGGTATAACTGCGTTTCCTTGGAGACCAGACGTTGTGAAAGAGCCTTGCTCCCGACCTTGTTGGGGCATCATTCGGGATTGTAGGAGGTCGATGTTAGGCAATCCGCTTACAGGGGCATTAACCAATCCCCACTGTCCTGGGCGTCCTGTAGGCTGGCTGTTAAGTGGAGCAACCATTCCTCCCATACCAGTTTGCGCGGGTGAAAAACCCTGCATATATCCAGTAGGCATTGGTGGCATGGGGGGGCGAGGTCCAGAATAACCGGTAGCAGATGGATTCGACATATTTTGGAAATCAGTCGGATTTGGTTGCATACCTTGTTGACCGAAGCCTGTAGGAAGTGATTGCTGAAACCCACCTTGCTGTTGTCCACCAAAGCCACCATTAGTGAAGCTATTTTGCTGAGTTGGAAATCCAGTCATTTGTGCCGTCAGGAGGGCCGAATTGGAAGCTGTTGGCTGCGGCTGGTGGATGGTAGGTGGTGATGCTGCGCCTGCCCTGCCAGTAAAATCTGGAACATTGGTCTTGGCTGGCAATTCTGGAGCATCATCCACCACTCCGAAATTGATGATATCCACCATGCTTGATACCTCATTCTTTATGTTGTCCGGTAGCAGCGCAGGCAATTGCCTCCCAACCAGCTTCAGATTACACAGGTACATTGCAAGAGCGAATTCAGGAAAATGTAGCTGTCCGGATCGAGTGGTATCTGCAAGTGTCCTATTGTAATTATTAGCCTTTTCTCAATCTCCAGATGCCATGTGCTCGACCACATACCAGATCTGTGACAATGAATTTCCGTCGAGTTTGGATCTCATGAGCAAATCTCTCGACTTATCTCCCGATAATGTTTGCGAATCCCCAACTGCAGATTTGAATAAAGTCTCAAACTTTGCTTGATCTTGCGCCGTGATGAATGATAATCTTATGCTTGGAATCTTGGTGCCAGCCTTTGATTTCGATGATCGGCGTCCTCTCGCGGGGGCGGCGGCTGGAGTAGATCTGAAGCTGTCCGCCATTTGGGCAAATCCAGTCGCCTGTGGCTTCTGAGCAGTCGCCGCAGGGGACTGCAGAGTCTGCAGTTGCTGCTGAGCTTGGATCTGATATTGCTGGGGAATCTGAGGCAACGGGGGGGCTCCAATTTGGAAGCCCTGCTGCTGCGGAGACTGGACATTGTTGAATTGCTGTTGACTTGTGAATCCAGTCTGCTGTGGTTGCATCTGATGGCCAGGATATCCGGTTTGCTGCTGTTGCATGGGATAACCAGTGAAGTTTGGTTGCAATGGAGCTTGACCAAAGCCTGTTGGATTGGGATTAATGAAGCTCTGTTGAGGCTGTTGCTGCTGCTGGCCCTGTTGACCTGAGAATGAGTTGAACTGTTGAGGACCGCCTGGGCGACCACTCTGGGCCCCGAGATACGAGTTCGACCCAGAGAACATTGTGGTTGAGGGGGTATGAATAAGATGCGAAAGAAAAGAACTCCGTAGTGGAGTTGTTGGAAGTCGAGGTTGCAGTCTGGCGATACACGCACGGGGCAGTGGCTGAGGCCGGCGGCATGGCGAAGACAGGCAGTGCTCCGGTCTGAAGCAAATACAGTACCTTCACTCAAGAAAATTTTGAAAAAGATAACTCTGCATCATTTTTTCCTTTTACAATGGCCTTGTTTACCGATGTTATCCAAGTCATCACCGCAGATTAAACATTTACAATCAAACTTTTCATTACCTAGTCTAATGCCTACTCGCATTTTCAGGATTGTCACATGATAGAATCTCCTCCTCCTCTACCTGTCGTCGTGCAAGAAGCTCTATAAACTACAAGTTCAAACACTTTGTCTGAAGCTTTAGAATCTGTTACTATTACTCTGAATGTAGCACTCATGTCGCCCTCTCACCAGCGACTTTGTCTCTGATCATTCGGGGCGTGCTGGCTGGACTCAGCTGATGACCTTCTCCTGAGCAACTGCCTTGGGAAACAGCGCCTTGCCAGCTACTTTGGCGGCATTGAGAGCCCCAGAGAGAGAGAACTGGCTGTTGATGCCCTCTATACGGTGAGTAGAGTTGATGTTCTTGACCAGGGTGATTTGGTAGCAGGTGGCACCTCCTTGACGGGAGGTGATGGTGGAATAAGCCAGGAAGAACTCCCAAATCTTCAAAACGTCAGCTACAAACTCGATATTCGCAATCGGGCAAACTTACTCTGTACCATCTGGCACCATACTTGGCCTTGACCTTGTCTTGGTTGGCGATCCAGTTTCTGTACCATCTCCAGAGCGTGGCCGAATAGTGAACACCGATAGTATCGATTGTCTTAACCTCGAATCCGGCACTCTCAACAGCGCTGATATAGTTGTTGAGTGGGCAAGAAGCATCGGCGCCTGGGAAGATATACTTGTTCATGAAAAGGCCCCAGATGAGATCCTCATATTGCCAGCTCTTTCTCAGACCTGCGACCTGAAGGAAGAAAACTCCGTCGTCGTCCATCATATCGTTACACTGTTGGAGGAAAGATGTAAGATATCGCATGCCAACGTGCTCAGCCATCTCGAGACAAGTGATCTTGTTATACTTGCCTTCCGGAACAGGAATATCGCGGTAATCCATGCAGAGAATCTTGCTTTGCTCCTCAGTGATCCCGGCCCTTCGCAGTCCGTTGTTACCCCAAGCAGTCTGGTTGCGACCGAGAGTGATACCAGTAGCCTTCGCACCGTAGTTGACACTAGCAAATTTGGCAAGAGTTCCCCATCCGCATCCGATATCAAGAAGTCTCTCGCCCTTCTGGAGGTCAATCTTTTCGCAGACAATGGCAAGCTTGTTATCCTGGAGTTGTTCGAGACTCTCCTCCTTAGTTCTATCGGAAATGACACCAGATGTATAGATCATGCGTGGGCCAAGGAACCATCCGTAGAAGTCATCACCGCGGTCGTAATGGTCTCGAACTTGCTCTTCATCTACAGTTTTTATGTCAGAGGATTTCTTCAGCTCTCAAGAGACTGCATACCTTGGGATCTTGTATGCATAATGACATCAGGCGCAAATTGAAAGAACACATGCTTGAACAAGCCAATGGTGAACCTGAAGCTTGCCCAGTCATGTCTGTATTCCATTACTTCCAAGCAGTCTCCATTGAATTCCACATCGCCATCAAAGTACATGGTATAGAAGGTCTCCATCGGTATCTTGTTCTGTCCATAGTACTTGGCCTTATCGGCAGCATTTTTGAATGTAAGGTAGTGTTCAACGGGGCGGCCCGGGTACTTGACTTTCTCGTTCTTGCGGGGGCTGAAGGACGATGCCAGATACCAGTATCCGATCAAGATGGGGACTGTGGTGAAGATGCCAAAGAAGATAGATGTCTTCATCCCACCACCAATTTTCCATGACATGTATGTGGGGATAAAGATGACAAGCCCGAAGAGGAGGAGGTTGGAGAAGCTGGAGTTACCAGCTGCGTCGGCAGGAAGGGGGGCATTCTTGATAGCTGGGTACTGCAAACTATCAGTTGAGGCTCAATTGGTTGCTGGCGGGTAAGATGTATGTTATGTTGGTGTCGTGTTGAGCTGTAAAGGGGGCTGATGATTGGAGTGTAGCAGTAATGGCAGAGGGATTGAAGATAGAATTCATATGCAAAAATTCGCGCATCTGAAGGAGTATGTCTGACACTTACAGAAGTCGTTTTCGCACCACACTCCTCAAACTTCTCGAACGTGGGCGTGGGTGCCCTGGGCGTCTCGATGAATTCGAACTCGCTCTCGGAGCCATTGACGCTCGTCGGTTTGGAAGCCATGATCACGGTTCCTAAATTGAATTATCGACGGCAGATTCGCACCGTCAATATATTCCAGATATAGGGTATGGTGATGTGTTGTCCTTAAGAGAATTCGAGAGCGGTCTGGCTAGCTTAATAGGGACCAGCAAGACCCTCTTTTTGAAGCCCGGAACTGCCCCTTTCCATCACGTGTTGATCCTTAGTTGATCCTTAGTTGATCCTTAGTTGGTCCTCTTCATCTGTGGTTGCATCGACGTCTGTATAGATGCGTCGTTTTCTTACATAGATACAGTATACATAAATTTTGATACAAATACCGACTTGAACCCTAAAATTAAAACTATATTTCTTCAAGTCTCGTTAATTCACGTGCGCTAAGTCCTGGCTCCTTAGTCCTCGACCCGCTATGCCAGAGCCAGCACCGTAAACTAGCCAAATTCCTCCCCATGGCCACGTACTTTACCTCGGGGACTTTGCCTTCGTATGACGATCCAGTCCAGTCCTGTATGCTCAGCGACGACGATCATGGACACTAGCTTTGCTGCACCAATTGAAATTCTCCGAGCAATCCAACAGTGGTGCGGCTTTGTGTTGTTCCCATGCTTTTAACCAACTTTAGTCTGTATACAGATTGCCGGCCATCTGTAACCTGTTTCAAACCCCTTTTAGGATGTATACAGTCGCAAAGTGATGCTAAATATATTATATATATGCTATAATGCTATAGCTAGTGAGCGTTCGTACACACTGGGCAGAAATCGGATGGAGCATGGCCAGAGAATTAATTATATCGAAAGAGTGTCAGACAAGCGTATCATAAGAGGATGTCCTCGCGGGATCACAAATTAATGTTACACGTTCTTGGATTCCTGAAGGAACAGGCATGTGCGAACCATTTGCTTGATGGTGGAGGTCAATTCTTATCATCATTCATCATATTTGCGAAACATCGAGATACATGATCCGACATCGAGTCGATACTTAGAAGGAGCTGCAATTTACTATTGACAGTTATAGCAGTAGCTCGGACTCAGTAGCTGAATCATACCGAGACTTACCAAGTTATTCGCCTTCTCCAACTTGTCACAGACCAGCTAGAAGAAGGTGGCTTTAGATTTATCATACTACACAGAAAGGGAAAGGAAGGTTATACAGTTTGATTTGTACTGAGAAGTTTGATCTATAAACTGCGGAATATCTCTTAAGGAAGCATACTTGAGTGTCGAAGATTCTTCTGCGACTAGATAGAGCCGTTTGATGCCAATTCCAACACTGGTCAAAATCAGGGAATCAGAGATCAAATTTTCTTTCGTTAACTTCTCATGCAAGCATGACCTCTTAGATCATTAGATGACGGGGGGGAGGGGTTGCCTCTGAGAACGAGGAGGACAAGGGGTTTGAGAAATTGAGAAAGAGTTTTATACTCAAATAGATGAGTCGATAACGGTTATTGAGAAGTCTAGATGGGATGGGTTGATACTTAGCAACTGCAATATTACAATACCAATCCCCAATAGTCTGAGGATAATGAGAGATGTTATTAGTGACAATAATTTGTTTATTGGTTGTTTCGGAATCAAGCCGGAGGTCTATCGCGGTTGAATGTGTGCACCTTACTCGAACGGCTCAGGCTAAGATTTAAGTTCGAATATTCGAAATAAAAACATTCGAAGTCTTTAGTTTTCCAACAACAAAAAGAAACACAATCTAGTACTGATTTTAAGTTTCACTTTTAAAGATTCCAATAAGATTCTCATCACTTTGAAATTTTCTGACGAAAATGCGCCAAAACCAGTACGCCAGTTCCAAGGCCAACTCAAAGAGTCTGCACCGTTTATCCCAACCCCAACCTCGGTCTATAATCATCACGGCCCTATGAAGTGTTGGCGTACTGGGCACCCGCAAGCTCACAATAATAGGTGATCTAAAAAAAACCAGTTAGTGTTATCCTTGGCACAAATTGAAAGTCAGAGAAGTTTTACCTCGTCCCCGCCAATATGTCCCGCGGCAGAGTTGCAAAAAGGAATATCATTGACCGTAACCTGAAGTATGTTAGTAAAACTAATCCTCCAAGTGATAATCATTATGTAAAGCTCACCATCTGACAATCAGGGCACGTGTTCCACCAATCAGTGCCTTTATTTCTCATGAAGTAGTAACCGCAAGCTTTTTCTGTTGCTGCTGCGTTGTAGAGATACTGCCAAGTGTTAGCAGACGCTCGCTTGTGCAATTCAGTGAACGGGTAGTGAGATTTATTACTTACTCCACCGGTCGCTGAATCAGTACAGATAGCATTGTTATGGAGGTCTGCGAGAGCTCTAAAACATATATTTAGCAATCATAACTTGGAAATTTTCTGGAGTCTGGAGTATGGCTTACCCCGCTGCAAAAGCGAATGTGAGGAGAAGAGTAGACAACTGCATGGTGAGAAAATTTGTGTAAAAGAATGTATGAAGTGACTGTGTGGGTATCCTTGGTGCTTGAGAGAGCGGATTGGATTGAGTCAAGAGTTGTCTGATGGGCATTGGGGGTCTTATAACATTCTGTCAAGAGTTTGAAACATGTCCCTGGGTCATACAAATATGGTGAACAGGCTTGCCAAGATAAAATACTAGTGTTGCATAAATGTCCAGTTGAAGTTTTCAGCTCGTCGATATGGATTGACCGCATTGAGAAGTTCATTGAGACCAACATCCCGAGCAGATCCCTAGCCAAGTACACTACAGGATGCAGCTTTATTACAATCGCCAGGATCGAAGAAAGCTCAGCCTCCTCGCTGCTCTAGAAAATAACAATCCTGTACAATCTCATTTTAAAGTTGCTATTCTAGAAGTTCGTCTGTTTGCTTTGAAACGTAAGCGAGAGTTTATTTCCCCTGATCGCCTCGTCCCGAGCTCACGCCGACCTTCCCCCGCCACAACCGAGAAGCACGGCACCTCCTTACCAAGAACAAACGCATAGAATCCCCATACTTATCCTGATTATGACATAAGAGGTGGAATCATTCCAACACTTCTTCGCCCTGTTGAACTCGGTAACTCCGGAAAGGGGGAGAACTCATGAAGGCTAGTAAGGCTACAGATCGACCTATCGACCACACCTCTTCTTATCGCATAAAGACGCTTCCTGTTTCGCAAGGCTGAACTTCGTGATTGTGGAATTCCTAACACTTAGCTGTATCACTCTAGGAAGAATGTGGCTCTTCACTCTACTAAGTGTTCAACACCATGCCTAAATGCCGGGCCTGCAAGTCACCTGAACTCGACACGGGAAGACTTAGACGCCTGTTAGCCATAATACCAAGATCAAACCCCAGTTCACAAAATCATTCCAGGTTGTCACACCCGAATATGATGCCGAAGTCCCAGACTATCAATATCTTTATAAAGGAAGCACATCACCCTTCTCAACTTCCAACTCAGCATCTCATCTCAGGATCCTGATCTCCACCACACTCTTTAACATCTTCGAAAATCATTCACTTGAAATTTCATTCGGTTATCCTACTCGCACTCCTTCATCATGTTCTCGTCTACTCTTTTTTCACTCGCCATGGCAGTTGGCCTTGTCTCCGCTGCAGTTGTCCCCAACGCCCTCCCTAAGCGAACCCTGAGGGCAGACGAGATCCTCGTCTGGGGTAGTGGCCGTGTCGAAGTCATGAACAAGACTACCTATGCCCAACTCGCCACCCAATACAACCTCACCACCGAAGGTAGACCCGCACCTGTCAACGTTACTTTCACCAACAGTACCTCATCCCCCGACCTTTCTAAGCGTGGCTGCAAATCAACAACAGTCTTCACCAACCTGCCTGCCACCCAATTCCTCGACTGGGATGTCCTCATGTCCAACGTCATCAAATCCACGGCGGGTGCCACTGTCTCGGTCACGGAAGGCTATTCCATTTCTAATTCTGTCTCCGTGACCGCTGGCATGGATCTCACCATCGTGAAGGATTTCCTTAGCGCATCACTCTCTATCAGCTACTCCGAGACATGGACATCAACCTACTCATCCGCCTACACGTTTCAAGTGCCAGAAGGCAAATACGGTGCAGTCGTGAGCAACCCGCTCGTTACGAGAAACGCGGGTTATATCGACACTGGCTGCATTGGCTCGCAAACCAGAGGGTATTTCCAGTCTGATTCACACTCTAGCAAAGCTTATGGTGGGCTGTCGTGGGTCGATGGAACTATTAGTCTTTGCCTGGGCGACTCATATCCGTTGGCAAGATGCACGGGACAGGGGACTTTGTAGGGCATAGATGCATTGGTAGGCATTTTTTGCTATGTTTTTTTTGGGAGGTCCGGCGTTTGAGAAGGCTTGGAACAGTTGTATAGAATGATGTAAAAAGTTATCACCAAAAGAATTCCTCGATTGCAGTTTATCCTCTGACATGTATCGTTCTTCATATTGTTGAGATTTTACCCTAAAAACTCTCCAAACAGGGCAAGCTTATTCCTATGTTTTGGGTTGAAACTCAGTTTTCCTTATCCAATAAATAGCTCTGAAGTGAGAGTGTTGTGCCTTGCAGCCCTAGCTATGTAGATAGGGTGGGTAATGCGTCTGGTGATAAGCCAACAGAGCTTCAAAGTTGCCTGACAATTGGCATGGTCCTGTGTTTTGGTTGACCCTCGCTTAACGACGATGTTGACTAGAAGGAAAACATGACAGATGCTGAGCACTTGCTCTACTCATATACTGCATATACTCGATTAATGAGAAAGAACAAGAGGCTATCAACGGGAACAAGGTGGGAGAGAGCAACAAAACATCTGCATGCCCCCTGGAGCAATGTGGCATCACGTGATCTTTCAAGCGGCCGCATCGTCACAAAAATTTGAGGCCAGTAACTTTTCCTGTCGTAGAAAGTTCCTTTGCACTTCGGCTTCTCACCAACAAAGCTTCCATACCCAACACAACATGGCGAAACGCAAGCGCAACACGACCAGCGAACCTGCTGTAGCCAAAGTAGCAGCTCCAAATAAAAAAGTCAAATCAGCAGCATCCTCCTCCTCCTCCAAAGACACGAGCACAATCCAGATCGTCGCGGGATCCTATGACCGAATCCTCCACGGCGTCACAGCAACCATCTCTCCCAAGAACGAAGTCCAATTCGCAGATACCTTCCTTTTCAATGCCCACACCTCCGCAATCCGCTGCCTGGCGCTTTCTCCAGTATCTGCGCCAGTCCCAAAGCAAACTCAGAAAATCATCCTCGCAAGTGGTAGCACCGATGAGAGAATAAATCTTTACCATCTTTCTGCACACGCTCCTTCGAAGATAACTGTTCCTATCATCCCATCCCTCACTTCTAAGGCCGTTGTCGAGAACCCCCAAAACCGCGAACTGGGATCTTTACTCCACCATTCGAGTACAGTCACTGCGTTACACTTCCCAAATCGGAGTAAGCTGTTGAGCTCAGCGGAGGATAGCACAGTTGCAGTCACAAGAACGAGGGACTGGACGCTTTTGTCTACGATTAAAGCACCTATCCCAAAGCCAATTGGTAGACCTAGTGGAGATACCGCACCACTGGGAGGGGCGCCGAGTGGAGTCAATGATTTCGCAGTGCATCCTTCTATGAAATTGATGATCTCAGTAGGGAAAGGAGAGAAATCCATGCGATTATGGAACTTGGTCACAGGAAAGAAAGCGGGCGTGTTGAATTTTGAAAGAGGGATTCTTGCCGAAGCTGGAGAAGGTAGACACAGTAGTGGCGAAGGACGGAAAGTAGCTTGGGGCTCGACAGATGCTGGAGAGGAGTTCTGCGTCGGTTTTGAGCGAGGAGCCTTGGTCTTTGGAATGGACAGCAAACCGAAATGCAAAATTGTACCGGAACCAAGGACGAAGATACATGAACTGTGCTATATTCTGGTGGACGAGGAAGAGGATGTACAGGTTTTGGCGACCTCTACTGAAGATGGAAGGATATTGTTTTGTTCAACCAGACCGGCGGATCTCACTACAGTAGAGCCTGCCGACGGTAAAGATGCGCCATTACCCTCCGCGAAATTGATCGCACAGCTTGGTGGCAAGAATGTCGGGCTTTCTGGGCGGATCAAAGATTTCACAGTCCTGAACATCGGTGAGGGAGCATCAAAGGCATTCATTATAGTAGCAGGAGGAAGCGATGGAGCTCTACGACTGTGGAGACTTGCGCCCAAGGATCTGGCATCCCATAGCGGGAAGACAAAACAAATTGGCACCTTACTGGGAACTTACGAGACGACGAACAGGATCACATGTTTGAAGGCTTTCGTCATGCTACCGAAGATGGAGGGGGCAGAGGATGAGGCTCTCGAGGACTTTGAGGGATTGGAGGACGAGGAGGAGGCGAGTAGTAGCTCTGATAGCGAGTAATGATACCCGGTGTCTGCTTTCTAGTTTCCCGGAGCTGTCTGAATGACGAAATTGCACTCTGAGCAAATAACTTTGAACCAAATCCATAGTCTCCCTAAGATAAGTGGCTATCAGTTGATTAATGTGTTTACATATCGCAACAAGTGGCGACACATGTGTATACTATAGCTCAGCCCAGGTACCGTCCCGATAGATATGTAGTTACCGTACATCGATTAGCAGGCCCTCCTAGCATAGTTGTTATTCCGTGTTGACATAATTGCTTGGCTGCCACTGCAAGGAAGATCCGAACCTGCTCAAAGTCCCGACTCACTCTACCTCAAAGCCACATAAACTCCCTCCTCTATCCTACCTCCCACGCACCCCCAATCACTTTCCTAAGAACCCCAATGCCCCGACAACAAGCGCATCCACGGCCGTCTGTAACGTCGGGCTTATAACCGGCGCAAAAAGCGCACTATGATTGATCGGCACACTCCCCAACTCCCCCCTCTCCTCCTTCTCCTTCCAAGTCTCCGGATCAACACCCCCGAAAATCCAATAGCAGTACGGAACCCCCTTCCCACCCTTCCCATCCGGCGCCTCCGTAGCTAAGATGGCGAAGTCTTCACTTCCGCCCAACGGGGATGAATCAGCATTATGCCTGTCCTTGAAATAGGCATCGAAGGATTTCTGCACAGTGAGAGTGGTAGCATGGTCGTTGACTGTGAAGGGGAACGAGGAGGTGGGTTCCCACAAAGGCGGTTTGGGGGAATTACTCGCTTCACATTCGGCTCGTACAATACGCTTTATAGCGCTCAAGACGCGATCTCGAGTCTCGGGTGTCACCGTTCGGACATTGATCTTAATGACAGCTTCGTCGGCGATGATGTTTTCCGTCATGCCTGCTTGGACGCTCCCAACAGTCACAACAGCTGCTTCGCGCGGATCAACCTCCCTGCTAACAACAGTCTGCAATCGAACGACAATATGTGCTGCCAGCACCACCGGATCAATCGTTCGATGCGGTTGACTCGCATGCCCTCCTCTCCCATATACCGTGACTCTGAACGAATCAGCAGCGGAAGCAAAAGCGCCGACTCTAGTCCCGACTTCTCCAGCCGGGAACGGCATGACATGTTGTCCCAGAACAATATCTGGACTGGGACAAGCATGTCTCGTTTCATCATATAGCCCATCGGCAATCATGGCCTTTGCACCCCCACCCCTCTCCTCATTCGGTTGGAACAAAATGATGAGTGTTCCCGACCATTCTCTCCTGGCACCCGAAAGGGTCTCGGCAGCGGCTAACATGGCCGTGATGTGCATATCGTGCCCGCAAGCATGCATCACCGGCTTCTCAACTCCATCCTCAACATCAACTTCCCGTCTTTTACTTGCATAGGGTAAGCCCGTTAACTCCTTGACTGGCAATGCATCGGTATCTGCTCTCAGTAATACAGTCTTACCAGGTCCATTTTTGAGGATACCGATGAGACCCGTGCCACCTATATTGGTGCGGACGTCAAAATCGGGGAGTTGGCGCAGGTACTTGGCTGCCGTGTCTGCAGCGAGGTGTTCTTGTAGTGAGAGACCTGGGTATTCATGGAGATGTTTGTACAATATCTCATACGGTTTGAGGTCGGGCCGGTGAATGGAGAGGAGCGTTTTGATACTCATATTTCCGGACTCTATTTGAGCTTTACTTCGGAATGAGAGTTGCTCGGGAGCGTTACTCGATGCTACGGGGCCCCCTCCCATTGAAGTTGTTCGACTCGGTTTTTTGGCTAAGTGATGGGGCTCATATAATTCTATATGAATTTCGTTAAACTGAAATACGCATGATAAGCGAGAAAATCTTCATAATTGACTCCGGGTGAAAATGTATTCGAGTGACGTTGATGATAGACCCCCCTACCGAAAGGTGGGGGATGAGCGGGAGGGGGCGGAGGACTCGCGATGTGATCTTACAGCAGCGCAGAATAAAGAGAATGAGGCATCCGGTCCGCTCTGCCATACACAAGCCTCAAATAATCGGTAGAAAAGTAGTTGGGTGGATAACCACCAGCGAAAAAATAGGTACCTACTGTGATACAAAGTGTGTTTCTTTTCGTTTGATTTTCTCTTTTCTTGGCGAGGTGTCACTAACAACTGAATATAAATCCAAGTTAAACAAGAGACTGCCACAGAATTGGGCATCCCGTCCGCTCTGCCATACACAAGCTTGAGATCGGTGGATTAGTAGTTGGGTGGGTGACCACCAGCGAATACCCACTGTTGTATGTATTTTTTTTTCTTTTTGGAAGCGCAGTAGCATGGAGCCTGGTACGTGATGTTGACTTGACTAGAACTCGGGAAAGACCGAGTATGCGTAGTATTGGTCTAGTAAGACATAGCACGATGATAGGTAATCAGCGAAAAATGTATACATCCACGAATTAATGTTTGAGTCTAAAATCATACTGGAGTTATCGGGTAATCACAAGGGGCTCGCTTAAATCGCCAAGGCAGGGAGTTGACACGAAGCGAGCCGAGGTCTACTGTGGGACATCGACATCGCGACAACGGATGACTTGGGTAGATTCAGATATAACGATACTTTCCTTGTTTTACTAAGAATATAATATGTCTTCTGATGCTTCACTAAACAAGTCTATCTCTCCTTCATAATCTTCCACTTCGATTCAACTTGGTCCATTTGATATCTGGGGGACATCACAACAATGGCCACCTCACGGTTCCTAGACGTCCCCCTAATAAATGTAATCAGCTCCCTCAACACCAACGTAACAACCCAAACGCTTCGTATACCCCATACAGGCCAAATGTTGAAGTCTACACCTTTCTTCTTCTTCTTCTCTTCCGGAGGTAAAAGTGGTAACTAAGCTTCTGTTATTTTCGGCGAGAAGGACGAGCATTAGTTTGCTTTCATCCTCTCTTTCCCCCTTCCCATTAATATATCCATGTCCGTATCCAGCTCACTCATGAAGAGATATACAGAATTACAGATCGATGGGCTAGGAGAAAAGAAGAGGACGCTGTGAGTAGTAGTGTTGTGGTTTTTTATAGAGTAAATAAGTGTAAGTATAAGAGGATAGGTATAGGTAAGGTAGGGGTAGGTAGGCGTTGAGTTCTGCATAGGATTATCTGAAGGGATAGGAGAAGAGTTGGGATTTTAAAAATGAAGTTGGGGATCAGAAGATCACACCTTTTTGGCTCTGTATTCGATCTATTACGAGTATTCTGAGAAGAGCTTTGATATGTTGATTTTCTTCTAGCTAATTAAGTATGACGATGAAAGCTGCGCGTGCACTACGCTGCAACCCCTGTATCCTCATATCAATCTCACTTCGTTACCGCCTGTGATCTCTATCTCGTCTACTACTGTCACCATATCCCCTTTCTCTCTCCCTTTCCCGTTCCCTCTCACGCTTATAACTTCCCCCGCCCCTCTCCTCCCTCCTATCCCTCTCTCTATCCCTCTCCCTCTTGTACTCACCCGCCTTGGGTTTCCGCTCTCCACTCCCATACCCACCTCCCGCTCCCTTTCCACCCCCGGGATTCAATCTCTTGATATCGCTCTTCTGGACCCAAGCACCCACTGTATTGAAAAATTAGCAGTGCTATTATTACGCGGAAAGTTGGAGGATTATTCTCGAAAAGATAATGACTGTCAAGTAAAATTCTTGACAGCTAAAATCAACCCCATTAAAAGAAAGGATGTTGGGGATAGATCAACGTACGCTCTTCCGCACCATCCAACTCTTTCGCTCCCAAACCGAGTAAATTCTGCCTTCGCTTCACATCCTTCGGTTTCGCCGTCTTCTCGCCTTTCCAACCCATACCCCTCAGCATAGCAGCGCCGAATTCTTCCACGGGAATGCGCTCGTAGTCCTCGAGGGTGGAAACGTCGGGCGCCGAGGCAACCATTATTTTGTAGGCTTCCTGCTCGGAAATGGGAGCTGTTGTTGCAGCTGCAATGATGAGATCTGGACCTCTCTTCTCTTTCCTGGTGCCTAACAACGATTCGAGGGCTTCCTCGTCTGCAGTTTTGGGCTTCTCGGACGCTTCGTCTACTTTATTATTCCCATCGCCCTTATTCGATTCCGCGATTGAATTATCGTCGTCGTCGCTGGCCTGCTCCGTCTTCACGCGCTTCCTGACGCTCAACCCCCATTGAATCGCATCGTCATTTCCGTTGACCACATCCACACCTTCCGTCTTCCCTCCTCCCTCTCCATGTCTCCCCTTTGCCTGTGCATCTCTCTGCGCTCTCTCCTCCTTTGGTAACAAATCCTTGCCGGTACCCTGTCGCCGTGTAGCCTCTCCCCTCCAATCCTTATTCTCAATCCTCTTGATCACCAACTCGCCCCTAACTCCTGTCCTTGCATCCTCCTCTTTTCTTTCCGTACCCTGCGCGCCAAAGCCTGTAACAGCTTCATGCCTGCCTCCCTTCCTATACTCCTCGTCCTCAGACTCACTATCGTGTCCGAAATGCGTGCGTGGTCTCTTGCCCAGGTTCGAGGGTGGCGGTGCTTTGGGTTTTGCGCCTGGTTTAAGGGCGATGGGTTTAGCGGAGAGAGAGAAACCTTTTATGGCTATCTTGCCACCCAGTGGAGGTGTGTCCCTTGAGGGCGACATGTTCAAAAGGAGGTTGAGCTGGATTTGAGATGTCTATGAAAGTTGGATGTGGTTGACGTTGGATGCAACCGCTGAGTTGTTTGCGGGAACTTTTAGTTTGCATTGTTTGATTTTGACTACAGTACTGTAACTTCTCACTGTGGGGCCTTAGATCCCCACCTGCACCATCCTCGCTAGGCTTCGGGTACGACGACAATCCCTTGATCAATGAATGCTAGCTGTATCCAGAAGACTTCACTTTATGGCTCTCTCAGAAAAGAGAAAACACGAAAACAGGATACTGTCTTATCATCACTAGAGCTGCCGTGGAACCAATTTGGGGCCATTAAGTTGGTGTGTTCATGATCTCTCATATGGAGTATCAACGTATACGCTATCAAAACACAGCGATAGAACTTGCGCTGCTAATTTACACACTTCATCAAGTCCATCATCTTCTTCCCCTTCATAATCAAAAGTCATCTACAATAGCCAGTACGACCCATATCCCCCATGTTCCTCGGATAACTATTTTCCGCCTTGAATGCTCCCGGAAGATCCTCTGTGTGCATGACCTTGCGCTGAGTTCCCTCCATTTCCGTTTGACCGAGCTTGCCCATTCCCAACTGCAGCTGCTACTTGCTGTTGTGCTTGCTGTGCTTTTTGTTGGTTTTCTTGTTGTTGTCTCAGCATTTGCGCATACAGTTGTGGCGTTCCCTGTCCATTCATTCCATTCATTCCGTTCATTCCATTCATGCCAGGAATCGGACTCCCTCCGCCCCCCGCAGCAGCATTCATTGCACTCTGTGCAAGTCCCTGTCGTTGTTGATGCTGTAAAACGGATTTGGACAGTTGCTCTTGAATCATGCGCATGATTTCTTGGGGTGTTGCGTTGGGGTGCCTTTGCTTGATTTGATGTTCTAGAATCTGGACGTGAGATGCAGCGGCAGCGTTCGGATGTTGAAGAGGGTTCTGGCCCATTCGTGGAGAGCCAGCATGACCTTGAACAGGAGATGGGATGTGAGAGTTAGGTGGTGGTGTCGATACCCCGTTGGGATTCGGATTGAAAGGAGGCATCATGTTGTTCTGCATTGGAAATCCAGGCTGGGGCATACCATTCATACGTGGAGGAGAGCTATGCATTTGAGGGGATTGACCAGGGACCTGACCTTGCTGTTGAAGTCGAATGGCTTGCTGATGTTGCGAGATTTGATGAGCTCGACTGACGAGTCCGAGGTCGAGTGACGGGTTTGGCAATGGCATTTGCCCTTGCATCTGTGCTGCAGGGACGCCATTCATGCCCATCTGAGGAACTCGGAGAGAGTTTGGCATCGGTTGACCAGGCATTTGAGGGGGCATTGGACGAGCGCGGTTTTGTCCGGGGACTGTGAGATTCTGGCCATTTGGAGGAGCTGATCCGTTCAAAGATAAGGCCGTGTTTCCAGGACGGGGAGGGCCTCCGTTGGGGAGACCAGCCTGCTGTGGGTTGGCTGGAATCCTCCCTTGCTGCTGTTGCGAAGTCTGTTGTGCCTTGAAAACGTTAGTCATTGTGATTATATAGTGCAAGATGAAATAATTACTCTTCGTGCGGCATCCTGTCGCAGTTGCATCGTTAGAAGACGCTCCCGGAATGCCTCGTCCCGCTCAAACTTCAACCGGCTGAAATCCTGTGGAGTGGTAGCAATGAGATTGCGATTCGCGGCTGGGACCTCATTCGCTTTCCGCATTGCAGCCATACCTGCAGCATGTGCTTGTTTTTGGGCACTGGTTTCACGTTTCTTGGCTAATTTTCTCATTGCATCTACAAGGGTGAGATGTTTCTGATTCCTCCGACGTTCAACTCGAACGCTGGTGGTGGGTCGTCTCCTAGGAGGTTGTTGTACTTGGCCATTGGCATTGGGTTGTGGGGGAATAGCGTTGTTTTGCGCCGTGACATTGCGGTTAGCGGCATCGATACGGGTAGTATAAGCTCGGAAATAATGGGTTTTCTGCATATCAGTGGGCAAGCCTTCGAGGTGTATCCATCGCTCAAAGCATTCCCATGGGGTGCGTCGTTCTGCACCAGAGACGTATAGTGACTTGCTAGCGAGAAGACTAGAGATGAGCGACCAGTTGTACGAGTACTCTCGGACATGATTCTTGAGCTCGTTATCCTCATCCCACGTCCACTGAGAAGCTATGCGGCACTCGAAAAAGCTTTGAAGTGGCATCGGAAACTCCGAAGGAGGTCTGAATTGATGTGACGAGTGAATACGATCTCGGATATGTTTGTGCTCGGGGTCGAACAAGGCGACCGCCTTTGAATCTGGCGAGAGGACAGGTCGTTTCGATGGTTGCTCACCAAAAACCACCTGATCTTCATCATCATCCTCCAAGGCATACTGAAATCGGCTTCTTTTTGCTGGAGGCTCCGCCATCTTCAGCTCCATGCGACCTTCGACGTACTTGCTCAGTGGTAGAGCGGGTCGTTTCCAGAACCGATCGGGATCGATATCTGAGGTTGGCAGGTCTGTTCGAGGAACCCGGAGAGGCGCCCCATACATCGGAAGTTCTTCCAGGAGCTTGTCTGTTGTTGGCGATCTCCGTAAGCCGAAAACAACATCATCATCCTGCAGAGCAAATATGGCAGTCGGAGCGACAGTCTCCATCAGATTGAGACGAGGTTCTTCATCAAAATCATCCATCGGCGAGTCAAATTCGCCTGAAGCAACAAGATCTGGGGTTGGATGGGTAGCGGCTTGACTGGAAGTATCGCCCATGTCTACATCCTTTGATTGCTCTGCTCCGGGCTCTATATGCTTCGGCGATGTCGCGTTGACTTGGAGTACTTTCCTATCCTCGGGACACGATTCCACCCATTCCGCACATGCATAGACCAAGTTTCTGGCCGCCGTCATTTTCCATTTCCGTTCCTCTCTGAAATCAGTTCGCATCCATTTGCCTTCTTGAAGCAAAAGATCCCAATGACTTGTTGGCCTGACCGGTTCCGCAGATCTCTTCGGTTGCCTCAATGTCCACTTGTTGGAAGATTGTAGGTTATATATGCGTTTGAGAACTTTGGATGTCTGGTTCTCGCACAGAGGAACATAAGCATTGGAGGTCGTGATTGTCTTGTGGGCCGTTGCCAAGAGTGTATCAAGTGATGGAACGCCACGCTTATCCGTAGAAGCTGTAGCAAGGAAAAGTGGCATAAAATAATCATCTTTCAGAGCCTGACTTGGAGAGCCATTTACTGCAATGGTATTGTCTGGGATAACCGGCTTTGATGGCCGTGATGGGAAAACAACCATGGAAAGCTTACTGCGTTCCTTATCTTTGGCCCTCTCTGCAAGACAGCGAATGCGTGTGCCTGGGGATTGTGGTGTGGTACTCCTTGACGGTGAGTGTGAGTTGCCCATCGAATCAGGATTTATTGATGCATTTGGTTTTGGTATCTCTCCCAAGATCTCGGAGACAGATTTGTGTCGCATAGCTCCAGAAGCAACTCTTGTAGTCATTCGTTCCAGAGGAGCCGGAGCCGTTACTGCAGTCGGTTTATCAAGCGCTGCATAAATTGGCGAGGCGGGCCGCTTGTTAAAGTCGCCTGGTGGCTTTGGAATGGAATCAGAAGCCTGTTGGACAACTGGAGAAGGTACAGAGGCGCTTTCAGTAGCAGCACTGCTCTTGAACGAGTCTTTGGCTGTTGTGGTATCAACGACCATGGCATTGGCGATAGGTGTAGACTCCTCATCAGCATCAGAGTCTGGTACCTCGGATTGTTTGGCTCCTGATTCCTTGGGTTTAATATTCGATTTCTCAGGGGTGTTTCTCATTGTGTCGTCGGTGCTTAGTACACCGACTACTTCGTCTTCATCTTCAACAGTGTCCTGAGCGACGACCCCACTGGCTTCTTCAATCAACTGTTTAGCTGTTTCCCCCTCGTGAATCACATCACCTTTAATGGTCTGTGAATCACTAATTTGTGGTTGCTGACTCGACAGGCTTCCATGGTCATCGAGCACTTGCTCCTCAGGCCCGTCCTTCAGAATTTCTGCAGTTGATATGGCTATCTGAGCTTTCAGTATTTTATCATGTTCTTCCTTCTCAATCATGTCCGCTGGCGAACGCTTTAATTCAGGAGGTGTGGAAACGTCATCTTCCTTGTCGTCACGTTTTTCAACATCATATCTAGACTCATTCTCCGGACTTGTGTCCGTCGATGCTTCATGCATAGCCGGTGTAGTAGCAGAATTGGCGTCAATGGTCGAGGCGGGTGATGATAGGATATCTATATGCCGAAGAGCATCTCGGGGAGGTTTGATTGATAATTGTCCAGCTTGGTCCTCCCTATGTTCACGGTTTTGCTTCACTTCTTTGAGATGCCGCTCCTGTACTTCTCTTGGGGGCAAATGTGCCGTGAACGCCTTATGTGGCTCCGCATGGGAGCCCAAGCCTTGAATGAGAGGCTCCTGTAAGTTGGCAGCATCCTCTGCTGATATTGGCATGGCCTTCCTGGGATCCACTCCTGGACTGTTTCGTCTGCTTTCTACTCTCGCCTTAACCCTCTCCGTTTCCAACCCAGATACTGATACTGCTGGTAACTGCACCGCAGGTTGGCGCGTGATTGCATTCTCGAGGGTTTCCTCGACTATCTCCTCGAGCACTGTGGATGCCTCTGCGTGTAAATCGGTCTGCGAGCCCTTCGAAGATGATCTTTGCATAGGTATTCCTTGAGCAGTACTTGGATTCGAATTCGAGTCTGCTCCAAACTCGGTGGTGGGTGTTGCTGTCGATGTCCCGGCATCACTTCTATTGCTAGGGGTCGTCGCGCGACTCTTCCTCGACCTCGATACATCGCGCTGCAATTTCGCTGCTTTGCGCAGCGTTTCCGTAGGTCTTGCATCGGGACTGACCTTCCGCGATGATGATCTTGACTTCAAGGAATCAGATCTTAATTGCCGACGCGTAGGGAGGTTCGACTCGTCGAACAGACGATCTCTGTAATGTACGAAATTAGCAAACTGACACGTGCGGATCTATTACCAGCCTGGATGAGTTCCAAATTTGTGATATAGAGTGGAGGAATGTACTGCAATATATCGGTGACTTCGAGGAAGCGTGCTTCAGTGATGTTGGTGGGTGGCGCGTCGGGGTTGGAGAGGTCGATCTGGGGGATAGGGCCTTCATGGTCGCAAACGGCGAAGAACTCGCGAAGTTTCCTCTTGCGCGACGTAACAATTCGACTACAACCGTTAGCATCGCGATACCGATATGCATCGACGCGCCCCAGCAAGCGCTTTCAAATGATATAAACGTCAGAATTGATGTACCTGAGTTCAGATCGTTTTGATCGTAAAAGCCGTGCGCGGTCGGCGACCCCAACCTCACTCATAATAAAGCGATTGCGACATCCGTTTCGCGAGAAAACGGATGGCTGACCAATCTTAATGGGGAGGCTGGAGATGGTTGACGTAGTCAAATTGATGAAAAGTCGTGGTGTTGAGGCGCGACGATTGAATCTGCTGTTCACCTTCACGTCTCGCTCTCCCTCATGATCTGGAGATGCTCGGGCACTGCAAGAATCTCGGCTCACGAGTTATGGAGAAGGGCTAGTCTAGTTCGGGACGTCATATCATTCAGCATTTTGGCATCGTCCACGCAGGCTCTATTGCATCTTCACAACTGCGCATTTATTTACATTCTTACGCGATGTTGTTTTGATTTACTGCGTTGCTGTGTACAATATCCTTTGAGTTGTTGTTTTCGCTCAGATCTGGTGTAGTCATCCCACGTAACACACTCCATATTCCATCGCACTAGCTAGTAGCTAGTGGATCATCAACTCTGGCCTCATTACAGTACATTACAGTATCAAAGAGTGATAGAGCGTCAATTTCAAGAGCTTTGGCGCGAGGCATTAAGCTATTAAAGTATTGTGCTATTTGGCTATCATGTAAAGCTCCTACATGTCTTATCGCCACCATTTCTTTCCTCTTCACGATACTAGCTAGGGCTTGCAGTACCTGGGCAAACACCCCTTATCACCACTTGTTGTACTCTTTTTTTTTGGTATATCCCATTTCTGAAAATTCCCTTGCCCTTTCAGCATACGTTATATTTCCACGTTTTTAATATCATTTGGATCAATAATCCATCTCCATCTTTCCAAAGTGCATCCGTCTATTGGCGATACCATAGATTCGGTCATCTGAGTTGGATTCATCACGCCTAAACTCTATACCAGGTCCTCTGTTTTCATCTATCAAACCAACCTCGCTCTTTCACGATCTCATATGTTCGGTTTTCTTCTCATGTTTGACTTCGAGGCATTATAATAGAGACTCACCTCGATCTAGGCATTTTATTCGAAATCACGTGATTTAACACAATCTCAATGTCTTGAAAGCTACGAAGCTTCAAACGCTGCATACTATGGCAAAGTTTCAAGGCCGAATTCATAACCTCCCATAAGTTCCAAGCACTTTCTAGTCGGGATAGTTATTCCTCGCCACAGTGGCAATTGAAAGAAGGATCTGAAACTTCCCAGGGTCAGCCTTTACAGTACCTGACCATCTCTACCTTTCTTCCACACTTCTCATCTCCCGTTATAATATGATGCCACCATGATTACAATGAATTTCTAGATTAGATTCGCCTGGAATCCAATTCCAACTTTACAAACTCGACTTCCCACAAACATGGTCTGGTCGAGCCGCTCTTATCGACTTCGAACATATGCCTCGATCAGATCATGGACATCATTAAGTCAACACACACCATCAACGGATCTTGCGTATAGCAGGCAATTCCACGTCTCCCCGAGTAGGATTCAATGTGGAATTACTGTACCTCTATATATTCCTTGATTCAATTCAAGATTCAAAGTGGTTGCCTACTGCAACCCCTCAGCTCACCTCGCCTCTCGAAACAGCCTCGTCATCACTTCCTTCCCATCCGCTACTATCCCTACCGTGCGAAACAAAAATGCTACTGTATCATACACAGCATCCAACTCATCTCTGCAGAGTCGATCTCCCCCCCTATTGGATGCCAAACGAAAACTCGCCTTGGATATTTTCACGTTCGCATCCGGAATGTTCGGAAGGCAATTACCGGGACGGTCGGAAATAGATAGCAAACGCTATTGTCAGTGACTAGAGCCTCTAAGCGTTCCGCGTTGGTATAGATGGTGCAGTCAGTGCTAAAATTCATACCTTGTCCATCGATCACAAGAGACAACAGAGCGTGGTCCGAGATAGGGTAAGCCAGCCAGCCAGCCAGCCTATCGAGATCTCTTCGACTACAGCATGTAGTATACTTTTTCACCTAGGTCTAGCCTGGCTGGCTAATCTCCATTTTTAGAGGGTTGTAGTACCGCTATTTGTATCCTCCTATTATCCATTTCACTGTGTCTAGAGGGGTTGATTAAGTGGCGTAGCAAGGTGCTCGCTAAGATTACAGAAAGAAACAGTGTCTCTGCTTTTCATGATTGTTTTTTTGGGATTTGTTTAATTAGGATAGTCTTGACCTCTATCTAGGTAATCGTCGGTTAGCAGTACAATGGAAAGCAATTTCACTGTATATGCAAGTGGGAGTGCGCTGAATTACAGTAGCGAATCGACCCTTACCGTGATGAGGTAGGTAGTTACAGAAGAAAGAAGCAAGGACGCATACAAGATGAATATTGAAATAGGGGAGGGTTTATTTTTGTAGAATGGAGTTGGTTCTGATTCGGCATGAGAGCTACCTACCTAAGTAGTATGTATTCATAGACAGAAAGGGGGTAGCCTGGTATATCTCAACACTGACAGACCATAATACATGCATCCAAAACCCGATATCCAATCATGAGACCCGAGAAATCCCCAATCCTGTTTGGGATTCAACTCCCCATATCCATTACTCCAATCATTTGTGCATCAGCAGAGCCGACTTAACGCCTCCTCCCAGCACCACTTTTAGAAACTTTTACCGATCCTCGCCCGCTTAACGCTAGCCGCCGCCCGATATTACCAAAACACACACAGCTGCAAAACAGTACACTGAGAATCCAAGTTCCGCCCTCAATCTTTTCTCGGCTCATGCTGCCCACAAATCCGTCTGCGCCCATCGCCCCTCGAGTAGTCACGTTACCAGCTTTGGATCTGGGGAGGGAAGTGGCTGAAGCGGGGGAAGGCATCATGTCCGGATTGGAAGCTAAGAGTAGGGCAGTGCCAGTTGCACCAACAAAGGAAGAGAGCAGAAAGCCGGGTTTGGAGCGGTCAATCAGGTACCAGAGGACCGGATTGACGAGGGCCAGGGTGAAAGAGGCTTGCAGAGTTGAGGCCCAGGGCAGTTTGCGCTTGTGAAGGGTTAGCTGAGGCTCAAGATAGAAAGGGGATTTGGAAGGATGACATACAATAGCATAAGCAATTCCCACAAACGCACCCACGCTTCTAACAACCGGAGTCCAATCCGCTCCCAAAATACCACTGTCCCCATCCGCATCCCCCCCTTCCACCTCTAACCCATCATTCACACTTCCTCTCGTCACCCCGTTCGCACTCTCCTCGAACACAGAATCCGCATCTTGAAACAGTGTATCGATCCACGGCATCAAACTCCCCAACAGAACCCCTGCGGCGCCCCAGAAGGCCAAGTACCGCCAATCGTTCCGTGGTTTGATGATTCCCTCAACCTGGAAAGGTGCCAGCTGCCTCTCGTCATGCAAATGTCTCACCAGTACCCCATATCCTAACCCCATGCCGAATAACAACACACTCCGCAGCCCAAGTCTAAGCACTTGTGCGAATGCACTCTCAGGAGGAGGCAGATGTGCCTGACTTCTCCTTCTCACCCGCGTCTGCGTGGGAAATGCTGAGGTGTAATCTGAGGGCGCAGAGAGAGATGATTTCCGTGGTGTCTGGGCGCCTGTTCCCCATGGCGTGGAGGTCTCGAAGTCGGAGGAGTGGCCGGTAGGAGAGTAGATTCCAAGAAGGGTGGAGGAAGTCAGGTTGAGAAAGGAGTGGGTTCGTGAGGGGGATGAGGCAGGTTGGAGTTGTGGAGAGGGAGGTTGTTGAGGGGCAGCAGATGCATCGTAGTTGTTAAAAGGGCGGCGGGCTTTGGGACGGTAGATTTTGGGTGTGGTGGACATTTTGTTCTGGAATTCGTGAGGGTAGTGATGTGATGTGTTCCTGGTACTTCTTGATGCTTGGATCTCTGTGGATTTCGAGTGAGAAGAGGGGATTTGAGGGCCGTCTGGCACTTTGTATGCTCTGATGCTCGCCTGTACCTTCTTCCTCTCTTCATACAAGCTTCTCTCCAAACTTCAAATAAAACCCGACACTTTCCCTCGTATTTACAGCTCCAAAGCTTGTTTTCGCGTCGATGCAAATACTCAATTGAAACTCCTACTCCAACTCTTTGTCGAGTATATCCTCAAGCGTCACGATAGAAGAAAAGCAATTAGGAATGAAGACCGATCTCTCTGCGCAGCGAAGAGAAGTGGGGATCAGATGAAATCTCAAATCTCTCATTGGCGCCAAAGCCAAGTCAGCAGGTCTTTCACATGGAAATGCCAAGAAGTATCGGGAGGAGAAAGCTGGAGATCACCGACGCCAAGCCCTGATTGGATGAGATTGCGGCATCTCCCGTATATGGAGCCGACCGGGGCCTCGAACTTTGTACGAAGCGAAGTTTCTTTGATATCCCGAGTCCCGAGTCCCGACATCCCGTTATTTATAAAGGAGGTATTATTATTGTCATTCATTACAGCCACTGATAGTATACACTTGGATGATAAAGAAAAACAGTCGAGAAAATACATCACGGATCCATTGTGGTAGACTGGGGAGGTTTGAGAGATCAAGAGACAATTCACATGCATGTAAGACCACCACCTGCATCGATAGCATCGCCCAGTATTATACTTTGCTTGAAGAGGGGGAGAAGAACAGAGTGGATGGATGAATCCTGCAGGATCTCATAAGAAGTATATATTTATTACTGATAACCATATGAAAAGGCTGCACATATGCAAGGGCGGTTTCACAATCCGTAACCCACAATCCTGTTGTTTATTATTCGATGCGATGCGAACATGCAATGCAGACGCAGTCAGCACCATATATTACCCCCGCCAGCACTTTAGACTTTGAATTTGGATTTAATCTGTACAGAATCAGATTGATTGGTTGTGAGGCTTTATTTTAATTCTCATTCTATCGCTTTGCTCTGCTCTGCTGTTCTCTATCTGTCTATTTGACCGACTGGCCATCCTTTTTCTCAAAGTCTAGAGTCACGTGTCGCCACAAATATATTAGAGGGTCTGTCCACAAAGTAAGAACAACAAGGATCCGGGCAACCCCAGAATATCTCACTTTCTGCATCCTTCACTTCCGGCGAGGAGTATCCGCTATCACCACCATCATCCATTCCCTCAGAATTATCCAACCACGGCACGACTCGTCTCAAGATTTCATCTCTCGTCACGACGAACAGCTCCCGACTCTCCCATGTCTTCTCAATCTCCGTCTCCAAAACCTGGCGGCAGCCCTCACATGCTTCGAGATCTAGCTCTGAGATGTCTTCCGTTCGGCATAGCATGATTCTGATCCATCCTTCCGGAAAGCCTTTTAGCTTGTTCTTGTCGTCGTCGTCGTCGGTGCCGAGGTGAAGTGCGGTGGAGGGAAGGGTGGGGTGGATTGTGGAGTAGAGCCACGCTGGACCGCGGAAGAATATGAAGTTTATGAGGGCAATGACCACCTTGATGAACCGAGTGAATAAGAAGCTAATTATGAATAAGGCTTTGAGGCCGAGTGAGCCGAGCATGATACCAACTCGGGTAAGGACATGGCGCGCGGCGAGGCGGATGGAGATCCCGGTGCGGATTTGGTCGTTATCCATTATGCAAGGTCGCCGGCTATTGGACGTGTGCGCGGTATGTCATGCCTAGACCATGGGCGTAGGAAGTGTGCCGCGAAGTGGCGTCTGAGGAGTTCGAAGTAAAGAGGGTCTTGAATCTTGATCGACTCGTTCTCCAAAGTCTTGGGAGTCGAGGATTGTGAGACTGCTACCGAGATCGTAGCAGCTGCTTTTGTTCAACTCCCCTCTTGCCTGTAAACTGGCTGGAGAAGAGACGGTTCCCAAGATCGAGGTGGGGGCAGTTTTGTTCTGGCGTGAAAAATTTCTTCTTGTGGAACCGCTGAACCACTGTATCGGTACCAACCTGCAGTACGGTACATATGGGATGATCCGGCCAATCAGAAAGTGGGGATAATTGTGGCCTGGTCCTTCGAATCTATGATTCTGAAGCTTTCTGTCTGCCTGAATGTTCTAAAATATTTCACGTGGCGTCGATTTCTTCCCACAGAGGCGAAGATTGTAAATCTCGAATTACCGTTGCTAGTCGCTACTTTCTAATTTATAGCTGTTTGTTCTGTTTGTTTACATGTTTGTTTACTTGCGTGTTTACTTGTTTACTTGTTTGCGTTGATATTTTGATTGTTGTTCTGTAGTCAGAATTTGTGGAAGCTCTTTGCGCATTGGACTCACCAGCGTGATGCAAAGCACAACCTCTCCCCTGAAAGATTAAGGTAATCAATAACATTGTTCACCCGTCTGTCTATTGATGATGAAGACCCACTTGAACAGACTTCATGAAACATGGATTGGATTGGTCCACAAGCGAACATAAACAATTCCTAATACTTACCCGCTGTACATTCATTTTATAGACACCATTTATTTCATTCACAAAGGAAAACAAGCTTGTTCATTCATTGGCATTTGCGCATTTGATCCCATCACCAGCAAACCCTCGCGCGCACTTGCGCATATAATCGAAATCGCCATTAGCCTCAAGATCCTCACAAAATGTAATCAAAGCTGCATTGATATCTAGCGTTACTATTTAGGACTAGAGCACAAGTCCACTGCTAATATTCCTTTGGCGAGGGTTGCACTATTGATGCATCTTTAAACTGCTCCAGTGCCAGCTATTGTCATTTACTCTTCCATTATCTTTTAAATGGCGTCTTCCTTAGTCGGTACAGAGATTTATATTGCTGAATTCAAGAGAGTATTACCTAAGCGATTATTCATAGCCTACATACCCTCGATATCCTCAATCCTTACCCCTCTTTTCCTTCACATTACTTCTCCCAAATATCTTCTCTTCTATTGCCCTATGACGAAACTAATCAGTACATGCGATGAGTAAGTGCAGAAATAACCATCAATCGACCTAGCCTCGAGAGTCGAGACCCAAGTCGGCGATGGATGGAAGTCGGAAAAAGGGATTGCAACTCCAGCTTCAATATCCTCTACATCCATCGCAGCAAAGGAGACGACTTCCCTACTACAGATCCCTCTTGCAACCTTATCCGAAGCCGAAACTCCCACGACAACAAGCCAATTCCTCAACCCGACTATATCAACTCCTCCTTCTTCTTCACCTACAGATATATATCGCCCCAGCACCCACAGCGATCATGAACCCCGATCATAGTACTACTACTAAGTCCGTCGCGGAATACCGGAGTCGGTGTCGGCGTCTAGGTTGGCGCAAGTCTCACGTTGCTTTTTTTCAGCATGCTGCTGTGCTAGTAAGGAGAAGGAGAGAGAGGGTTGAGAGTCCAGGGAGGATTTGAGGATCAAAAGCAGTGGCATAGAAGGGTCTGGATACAGCAATATCGACGTCATAGCAAGATTAAGAGTAAAACCCGAGTTAGTAGTCAACCCATAATTAGATCATTTGATCATTTGATCATTTCAGATGTCGCTATGGCAGAAGTATTGCTTGAGCATGATCTAACTGTCTGCCTCCAACGAGAACTTCTGAATATGATCAGATTCAGCTAACTATAATACATAGCACATGATATCGTAACAAGAATCAGATATCTCCATAAACGAGCAGATCGAGTGAAAATTAAAAGGGGAGTTGAGAGCTTTCCACCACTGTTCATATTAACATCGTTTATAGTTCAATTGATTAGCAAATTATCCCATACGTACTCGAGTATACGGAGTAATTATTAATTACAAACTCCCCGATATTGCCCACCGAACACTACCATATATAGACCCAAAAAATAGTCACATTAACCTTCCCCTTCTAGTCCTATTCGCATTTGTAATTGCGTGCATCTTGATGATAAGATAAGATACGAAGTACTGTATCATACGGGAGCAGCCGAGGACGCAGCAAAGCAAAGGTGTCGGCATATACTCCCTCACGATCAGACAAGCCATCACACCGATAATACTAACATCGACCTTCCCATCTCCCTCCCTCCCACACATACACCAGCAACCAGCAGGAGAAAAAAATTCAAGCACTTTTCCTTGGCTGGCTAGATCAAGCTTCATCCAACTACTACAGTGTGTGCATGACCTGGCCGTAAATGCCTTCCTAACATAGCTTAATCAGCGGGGGAAAGCTTATCCCGGATTGGCACTTTCTTGGAAGATTTCTATATTAAATCGGAGATCCCTGGTCTGGTCCCCTGGGTGCTGTGTGTTCGAGTTGCTGTTTACGGTACTGAGTGCCGTTGCCAAGTGCTGCAAGTCATCGAGCTTGGCTTGAATTGAAGGCTTGGCGAGTTACGCAAGTATATTTGTACGGGATAGAGAGGATCTGATCAGGTTTTGAGCTAGCTAGCTGTTGCTATAATTCGGCATTTGCTTATCGTGCGCGGCTTCTGTGGTTGCCTAGCTAGCTTTTATCTCTTATGAGTGTATGGGTTTGTATTGAATAGGTAGGTTAAACTGGGTTACTAGCTAAAATCTGCAGTTCATATTACCTGCCTCTTCTGTGACTTTGCTGCCGAGATCAGTGATCACTTCATGAGATAGAGATCCTCATTGCCAGGAAGTTTAGAAAGATTATTTAAACCTGATCCCTCTCCTCTGAAAATAAAAAGCATCTCTCTCAAAGTCTCAAAGGATCTCTACCCCACCCCCCTTAGTCTCCTCAGAAAAAGAAAATCACCAACCATGCTTTCAACACTTCTTTCCCTTGCAGCTCTAGCTAGTACCGCCATAGCAGCATGTCCTCTTACCGTCGAAATCACCGGCGCCACAGATCACATTGCGGAAGTTGCAGTCACCAATACCGGTAATGAAACTCTCAGCGTCTTCAGGGGCAATACGGTGTTCAGTGAGCATGCTACCAAGGATTTACTTGTAGCTGATGCTGGTAAGTTTGTTTTAATTTCATGTCCTTCGTCCGATCCTAGCTTGCCTTGTCTTTGGGAATTCCCGGCTGATACGACGATTCGATGATAAGCTGGCAATGATTTGGTGTTCGAGGGGATTTATGTTAATTATAAGAAGACTGGTCTTACTGCTGAAATGTTCCAAACACTTTTGCCTGGAGAGACTGTTACTGCGTCGGTCAATGCGGCTAAGACGTATCAGCTTTCTGGTGTTGAGACTGCTGAGGTTGGTTCATATCTTTTTTTATATAGTTGTCTCTTTCTTTCCCAATCTTCTAACACTCTGGGGTGTTTGGTCTTGAAAGAGAGGCACAGTAACCACTTTTATTGATGGAATTCTCTTTACTATCCTACAGTGTTATCGATGAGCCAATTATTGACCTTTGCTATTAATAGGTCTCCGCTCTCCAAGGTTTCAAGTACGTGACTGGATCAGTTGCGCCCACCACCTTGAAAGATGCGATATACTGTGAGAGCACTAGCTCTGGCACTGTTACCATTACTCCTGACCAGAACAAGGTCGCCAGGTAAGTCATATAATTATAGCCTCGATCACGAGGCGATAGAAACCACTTGCTGATCAAAGACTCCTACCCAGTGACTTCATTGCTAAGCGCTCCTCGCCCGGCAATTCTCGCATTAAGAAGCGCTCTGTGACATACCACTCCTGCACTACTGCCCAGACAACTTCCCTCAAGACGAGCGTGGCAGATGCCATTTCCATGTCATCCGCAGCGTATACGGCCGCTGGTACAGGTTCGTGAAAATTGCTTTTCTTCTATCCCATCACATCCATTATTTCGTGTGTTGTAAAGAATAAGATATATACACATGGCTTCATAAAATGCCACCAATGAAGTGCATGAACCACCCAAAAATAACGCTAAACCTCTCCACAGCCGCCTACTACTTCACAACCTGGTTCATCTCCACCAGCACCGAAACCAAAGTGCGCACAATCTACAACGACGTCGCCAACATCCAATCCACCTCTCCTCAAATCTACTGCACCGACATCTACAGCGACTGCACCGACGGCTCCGCCCTCCTCTACACCGTCCCTAGCGACAACACCATCGTGCCCTGCCCCAGCAACGGCTACTGGCAGTTTCCCGAGTACGCCAGTACCTGCGCCAACGATGATTATGATCGCGCAGGCAGCATTTTACATGAGGCGACACATTTGTATGGTGTGGATGATTGGGCTTATGGGTCGACGGCGGCGAGGAAGTTGACGGCGGCGAGGGCGTCGAGTAATGCTGATACGTATGAGATGTATGCGGGGAGTGTTAGGCTTGGGGGGTGTACTTCGTGATGTGTTCACTGTCTCATTACTAGCCTTGTAGTAGAAGGGGGGGATGGGTTAGTATTAAGTGTGGTCAACGGTCTGGGTATACGTATGAAAGAAATTAAAGACTCAATGGAGAGAGTGATAGATGTAATGACTTCGATCATGAGATAAACGATTTACATACAATCCGAATTCGGTTGAAGTATTTCTCCTTACTGAAGCTTTTTGTAGGTGATTTAATTTCTTGATATAAAATGTTTACAAACAAATAATTCCATCGTACTCCCCCTCTCCCTCTATCACCCACAAAAAACCCAACATCATACAAACATACAAACAAAGAAAAAAACATATCAATACCAATACCATCCTGCAACAATCAATCAATCAAGTAAGTAATAAACAGCATGAGCATAAGTATGAAAGTGAAAAGCCCCCACCCCCTTCGCCCCCTCGACCCACTTTTATCGTACAGAGAATATATAGAATAGGGGTAAGCAGATCATAAGCGAGATCGAAGGTACGTGCAGTGCAGTGCAGTGCGGAAATAAATTAAAGAAAAGCAGAGCACCGCACCTTACCTCTGTACTGGAATTGTCTCATCTAGACCGAATAGAGCTGACTGAGTATCTTCCCATTAGGCTATATAGCTACAGGGCTGGATAATTAGTGTGTTGTGAATATGGAAATGGAATCAGGATAGGAGATAGGAGTTTTGGGTTAGGCCTTGATGGAATGAGTATTATTCGAATACTGAAATTTAAGCTATATAATTGCAGGTACTTAGAAATGTTTGTATTAAATTAAAACAGCTCGAGACTGTCTGGCTTTTGAATTAAGGATATGATTAGGATCGAAACGAAAATACAAAGCCCTTAACTAGTTAGCTTCTATTAATTACTTTGTCAAACGCCAAAGCCTGCCCGTAAAAATAAATGTCTGCACCCACGTACGTACCCACTAGGCACCAACTCATATCAAGATCGAAACCGCCAACTCCGTCGGCGCCATAACATTATACGCCACAGTCCTATCATCCATCTCCTCACTGTGTTTATTGAACACGACCCCCAACTGCCACAGATCGGCATTCAGTTCCGCCGCCGCGCGCTGGATACTTCGCCAATTCTCTCCCTCATTCTCCTTCGCCTCTTCCTCTAACTGCTGCGCATAGCTCATCAGAGTCTGATCCTCCGCCACGCCATAACTCAGTAGATACGGTAGCTGGGAACTCAGGAGCCAGACCTGCTCGTTGCGAACCGGCAGTGCGACAAAGAGATCTCTTTCCTTGAATTTCAACAGGGCCTCGATGGTGGTGGGGAGCGGCGTGTTCAGACACCCGGGCTTGTTGGGGACGAAGGACATGTAGTAGCACTGCAGATAGTTGACAGAGTTGTGCTGTGGTGATGCGGTGTGGATGCACATGACTACCGCGTTGGCCAGGTCGTCGATGGACTTGATGTCTGGGAAGGTGCCCATCTGGCCACCGGTCGGGCTGTGCATCTCGGCGCACCACGAGGCGATGGAGTTGTCGGCCACGACGTCAAAGTCGGCTTTGTACACGGTGCTCAGCACAGCGAAGACGAACTTGTAGAGCACATCCCACATGGGCACCATGTTGCGGGCCCAGGCGTAATTGTGGAATCTCTGATCATCGAGCTGGGAAGTGGGGAAGCCGCGGCGCTTGAGGTCGTTGGGGATGTAGTGTGCAGTCCAGTTGAAGCGCTTGTATGAATCGAGGATGAAGGAGTACGTTTGGGCTTTAGAGAAGCCGTTGATCCGAACGACGACTTCGGGCACGAGAATTGTTCTTGCTGAAGCGTTGAGTGATAGCGTCTTCAGCCTGCGGAGTGTTAGAATGGAACTCGAGTGAGATGGATTGATGGGATGTACCAATGAGGCTCAAGGAGGCTGTAGACTACGTGATCGGCAGTGAAGGAACGCTGGGCAGCTACAATAGTCGCCTCTTCAACGAAGTGACAGTCTGTGAGGTGTACTTGGCACTCATGTCGAGTCCAGTCGGAGACTTGAGAACACATCTTTGCGTACCTCCAAGGCCAGTCCTTCTCCTCCGTGGCTGTTGGGCTTGAAGGACTTAATCGCTGATTGAATATGACGACCGAATTCTCGATACTGACTCGGTAGTCAATGACAATCGCCAACGGATGAAGATTTCCCTCTGGGCTGAGCTGGTACAAAGTTACCGCAGCACAGCCAAATCTTCTCCCATCGTCGGACATCAGAATTGCATCAGGAGACGCGTTAGCAGCATCTCGGAAGTAGCTGTAATCTTGAATGAAGAACGAAGTCTGTTGCGAGCTTTCTAGTAGTGCATAGCTGTCGTCTTTGTTCTGCAGCTTCGCCGCACTCTTGAACCGTTCAATCCACTCGACAGAGGCTTGTGCAATTGTAGTAGGGTTTGAGCCGGTGAATGATTGTTGCCCAAACATAGCATCGGAATACCAGTCTTTCCGGTTTGCAATACTTGCTTCTGATCCCACGTTCTTGTTAGCACGACGAAGTCTTTCCATTCTTTGCTCAATGTCCACCATCGTCTTCCCAATTGGTTGTCCGAATAGATATGCAGCTAGGATTTTGGGCTGCACCTCATCAGGCAGTAAGGCGACCGTCGTATCGATCAGCCTTTCGGCGTTGAATATCTGGAGAAGCCCGTTCTTTTCGTCCTTGGGAATACTCTTCAGACATGGTGGGTAAGATGGAGAAGTGCTTCCTGGTTCTTGCCATTCATAGACTTTTCGCAACGTGGAGATGGAGCGTTTGCGACGGAGCTCTCTGTTTGCTGGCTCAAATTCCGCTTTGTCAAAGTAAGAAGCAAATCTGCATTAATGTCAATTATAGGAGTCAGGATTGCGATCAGAGTATATCTAAACCTACTTGCGATCAACATCTTGGAATATCTTGACTACGTCTAGTCCGAGCCTGGGGCCTTTCACGTCGAGCAAGTTCAAGTCTGGTAGAATGGTCGCTCTTTCTCGGCGTTTGGGATTGACGAGACTTTTGAAGAGGCGTGACCCCTTTCTTTGGGCCACTGGACTCTCAATCAAAACCGGTGTCTTTTCTAGGTGAATAGTGGCCGCCGTGCCTTGACCATTGGTCCCATTGCCATTGAGGTCATTCAGGTTCGTAGTGGACCTGAATCCCTGAAAGATTTTTGTAAAAGACATTACGGAGAACCAATGGTATGGATTCCTTTCATGAATGAGGAGTCGATAGCCCGAGAAGTGGGCCTCGATTGAATTATTATATTATATTTACCGAAGACTCTCGTTGTTGTGTCTTGCCACTGTCAAAGTTATCTTAAGACACTTCGGGAATGTGTGCCTCAAAATGCTCAACGAGACATGCCACATTCCGCGTTCCATGACGGGTGTAACCTTGTAATCCGCTTGACATCGAACAATAGACATAAATTGAACCAAGGAGGCGTAACCTAAACATTCCTCAGAAGCCCATCACCTTACTGCGTCAAGCAACCTCAGCCATCAGGTGAGCTCTAATAAGATCAACTTTCGCGGTGTTCACGGCGTTCACGCTGTCAGTCCATGGGAAACGTCTGACCTTCAACAGTCTTGCCCCAAGACAGAAAGTCCATACTTTTTGCAACGAATGATGCTTATTCAAGTAACCAATCCTTGAATTATCCTTCTCTGAGACCCCTCAGCTTCGCACAGTGCCAAAAAACAATAGCTAAAGAAGCACCGCATGGCACGGGTACCAGCCAATAGTGTTTGTTTCCCATGATTGACATGAGATGATCTGAATTTCGCCACGAACAATGTGGTCGATCCACCAAGTGCGCCACGCATTGCCGTCACCCCTCGGTAAGAAGTACGAAGATGCCCAAACGGAATGCTGCTTAGACAATATCCGGTCGTCAAATAGCTCAATCTCAAACTCTCAAAGCTCAAGAGTTTGTGTATGATAGGGTATGTTGGTCGATCACGATTGGTCAACTGTCGCTGTCCAATGTGCGAGTTTCTGTTGTTGAGGAGAGGTCGTCAAAAACATCAAGCCTTAAGTGCCCATCTGCCATCTGCCATCTGGAAAGATGTACGTTCAGAGACCTTCAATGATGCGATTTGTGCTGCTGCATATGTGCTTGCTAGTTTTAGTATTTGTGCTTTATATGAACCTATATCTTGTGCCCACGTTAGCATCTCGCATATAATGGAGAACATGCCAGCATTACTGGTGGCTTATACCTACCTCAGCAACGGAGCTTTGAAAAGCATACTTTGGATGAGAAGTCGAACAAGGAGGGTATTTATGTCTCATCTACAAAAAAATACCCAAATCGCTTTCTACAAAAGACTCGTCTATATCTTTTCCACCATATTCACCGAGCTCTTCAGCCTCATCTCAACACTGTGATCCGAGTCCACGTTCTCCTGCTTAGGAAGAACATGATCACTGCTGAATATATCCAGTTTAGTGCTCGCAAACTTCCTCGCGCTGATGCCCCTCTCGAAAAGAACGTCCATCTCGCCGTACGTCCTACCCTTCGGCTCTGGCAACCTGAAGAAGATCCACAGAATACAAAGTCCGCAGCTGCCTGCCCAAAAGAAGGCGCTTTTGGCCGACCAGCCCCAACCGTTCGGTTTAGGGGTAAGCTGGTAAGTGGTGAGTATGTTGACCACAATACCGCCAACGTTGTAGAAATTACGAGCCAGCACGATGGTCTTAGCTTTGAGGCGGGTGGAGGAGACTTCGGCGACGAGGGCGTAGCAGACGGGACCGACGGTGAAGTCGTAGATGAAGGTGAAGAGGAGAAGCATGGAGCCAATTGCCCAGCGGGAGGGGATGTTGGATGCGGGAGCGATTGCTGTCAGGCCGATGATGAGGAGGAGGACGAAGAGTGCGACAGAGCCGTAGAGGTAAAGAGTTCGGCGGCCAACGCGGGACATTAGAAACCAGGAAGCAATAGTGCCGACCATTCCGAGTGCGTATTGGACCATCGAGAGATCGAATGCAGAGGTAGTTGGGAGGCCGGCTTGCTGGTAGAAGTAGGTGGAGTAGCCCATGAAGGTTGAGCCGCAGACTGTTTGGACCACCCATACCATGCAAGCAATCTCAGTGCGGCGGAGGTCGATACCCTTGAAGCAGTCCCAGTAGGATGTGCCAGCGGAGATCTGCTTCTCAATTTCGTTGGTGTGGGACATCATGGCGATTGTGGAGCTTGCGTTGAAGGTTGGATCACCTCTGGTGGTGAGGCGGAGAAGTGCTTTCTTGGCATCTTCGACACGACCTTTTCTGACGAGCCACCACGGGGATTCGGGTGCGAAGATGACAGCTATGAGAATAGGAAGAGGCCAGAGCCATTGGATTGCGAATGGGATCTAGTTCTTGTTAGTGATAGTGTATGTGTAAAGCGAGCATGGAGGACCGACGCGGTATGCCCACTGATCCTGACGATCCAAAACAGCACGCAAGACACCAGAAGCAATGAATTGACCCATAACCCAACACAGATTGACATATGTGCAAAGATACGCACGGAGCACGACGGGGCAAACCTCGGAAGCGTAGGCAGTAGTTACTGCACATATCAGTCTTTCTCACTATCATCCTTCCTGATCATTAACTCACATGTCTGGAACACACCCCAAGGGATGCCGCAAAGGATTTCGCCCACCAGGAGCATTTCAATGTTGTGGGCGAAGAAAGGGATGAAGATAAAGGCAATCATCATAGCCAGGGCGCTAATCATAGACTTCCGGTATCCGTATCTCTCAGAGATGATGCCGTTGATAAAGAGACCGATAATTTCACCACAGAGAGCACCGTTACTGAGTCCGGATTTCCATGGCGCAGGGACTGTGTATGTCCCGTCGGAAGTGAGGATGCCGTACTTTTTGTTGAATTGAGGCAGGGCGTAGAAGGAGGAGAGAAGGACAACATCGTATCCTTCCATGATGATAGCTGTGGATAGGAGAATGGACCATCCAACCGCCTTTGGGTAGAGCTTGAGAGCTTGCGCTAAGGTCATGTTATGTTCCTGCTCGGTGGCATCTTTGGCATCGGCCGACATGCCAGCAAAGTTGTCAACAGCCACCGATACCCGGCGGACAACAGTGTCCTTCGGATGAAGAACATTGTTATCCTCTGGAGCATCAGCGACTTGAGTGTCTCGAGGCATTCTCTTGATTCCCAAGACAAAGACGTAGTGAGGTGGAGGAGATCTAGAAGATTGAAAGATGATTCATTCAACGTGGATGAATCTTATGGCATGGTGAGATCGGCGAATTCGAAGGATTATATACTGAGCTGAAAGGATATGGAGAAGAGCATAGAGAAGATATCGTAACGTCCGCAGCTCGCGCAACTGCTGCCGGTATGATATATCCGTGAATGCGATATAGACCTCGTCGAAAAACACATAGAGCAACTGCTTCTATAACTCTATAGCTAATCCCTTAGCATAATATTGAAACTTCCTTTAGATGGCCGGGGTCCAGGTCCACGCTGATTATGATTAATTATTAAAATCCGTATCCGGACTTCTCATTAATCTTATATTTGCGATCTAACCCGGCCCGTACTGTATCTGTGGATCCTCAGCCTCTTGGAATGAGAGCGGCTGCAGGGAATGGTTGGAAGTTGAATCGAAAACCCCTGGCTGCGAGAGTAGCTATTTACGAATTGCTAATTTGCTGGAGAAGAAGAAGAAAAAGGTGAAGAGGAAGAGAAGGAAGAGGCAGAGGAAATAGAAGGGATAGAGGAAATATATGAAATGGATGAAAAAGACGAAAAGGATAAACAGAGTGGACGTTAATGGAGAGAGGAAACTAGTGGTGTGACTGGTGTGTTCTGGGGTATGGAGAAGGGGAGAAATGGATTATCTAAGCAGGCCAATAGTAGCAGCTTGATGTTCGTTGGCTCCAACTTTTCCGTACGAGATAAAGTTTTTTTTTTCGTCGGCCGCTTTTAAGTCTGGCGGGGTTAAGCCATAGTGCGGCTGAGTGTACTGTAGTTCTTCGATAAATTCGATAATTCGATAAGACATTATGAAATGGTTAGAATGACTAATTGAAGGTATAAATAACTTGAAATGAAAAACCATAGAATGAGGTTTAAAGAGTTATAATTGCAAGTGAAAATTTAGTAAGAAGACGACGACGGTCCTTGCCTACAGCTGAAAGAAAGAAGGCGGGGATGGAATCAAAGACAATAATAATGGAACGAAGGTACGAAGAAACTTACCATATTAATACTACCCAGCTCCATTGATCTTTCCAAAAAACCCCTCCGCCAATGAAAATCGCTCGATCAATCTGGGGTTGTGAATAACCTCAGTAATATCACCCCATCTCTCCGCATGCAAGATGGATCACCAGACCCTCAGCAGTGCACATTGCGTGCCCATCCCCATACTACTGTATACCTACCAACGTACCTTTCTTCCTCTTTGGGTACCTACATGATAGCGGCATACTATCCATGCCACATCGGCAGAAAGTCGAGAAAGGGGTTCGGGTGTACTTTTGATGGTATGGCTCGCTAAAATTCTCGGGAGAATTATGAAGCGGGAGGATGCTGATGCTAGTACTGTACTGAGAAATGTCTCAAATAAGTCGGTTGAACATCGGTCTGTCTGTCTTCAGTAAATACTAATTTGCAGTTACCTAATAATGACTGCTGGAAATCATTGCATGTTCACAAAAGTGTTGAACTTTGACTTCGAATTCGGACGGGAGTTGGAGCGTTGAATGTGAGGTTGGTCAAAAGGGTTAATGGTTCGCGATGAGAGGAACTATCGTGTATCATCTGCGCTCGTTCTTGTGTGAAATATCGTGTTGGACTGGTAAAACGAAGGCTGTGAGGTTCATTGGAATCCAGCCCTTCCTCCGACAGAAGAATATGTTCAACACCACGCATACTTCTCATTCGCAACAAGTTCTGGCACGTCGTCGTTACCATTTCCATACCACATAAGACTGGTGATACTCTCCTCCTCTCTCTCGACCTTTCGATACTCAACGCCCATCCCCTCAACCAAGTCCATCACAATTGGAGAAGGATCCCATAGCTTCACCGCACCCAAGCCCCAAGCTGCAGCCTCGCTTTGAGCATTGCGTATCACGACCTTCAGATCTTTCCGCATCTTGACCTTTTGCTCTTCGTCCGGATCCTCTGCCTCCAACACTAGCCGTAAAATATACAGCGTGTTTTCTCTCCTCGCACTTTTGGGATCCCCGTAAAACCTCCGTGTCCAGATGGCCCATATCCTATCCTCACTCTGACATTCGCCAACCAGAACACCTTTGGATAGAGCCTCCTTGTCCAATATTCTCTCGCACATGAAGTCTTCTTTCGCATGATGCCAACGCATCTGATCCACAGTCGGTAGAACGACTACCTTACACCTTCCATCCCTTTCCCTCCCCAGCCGCCTCCTCATCAAGTCCTTATCCCGCTCGCACAACCCATCCAAATCAGCATCAAGCACAACCTGAAGCCTCTCCACCTCTTCCCTCCCTTCAAACGCCTCACAAGCCGGGAACTCCAAGTGCGAGTTCCTCCCGACAGGTTTCCATCCCAGCTTCGCATAAAACTCCTTTCCAATATCAGAATACAGTAAACTCCCCACGCAAAGCTCCCCATCCCCAACCTGCCACCCCTTCAACACCTCCCCCAACTCGCGCATCATCCGCTTCCCGTATCCCCTCCCTCTATACACCGAATCACAAAAGACGCTCGCGACAGCATGCACCACGACATCTCGCACGTTGCCCGTGCCATCTATTACTGCCAAGCCGCGTTTCTTAAACGTCTCGCACGACGCCAGAATCGGTCGGTGGTCAGGAGGTAGATTCCTATCCACGAGTATCCAGAGCGTCATACCCTCATCCTTAGCGAGGGGCACGGTGAGCAGATGCGCGGATTCGGCGAGGAACTGTGTGAGGCTGAGGGCGTCGCCCCAAGAGGTGTAGATGAGGCTCCAGATCTGGAGGCGCTCGGCTGGTGTGGGCTGCGTGAGATGTAGGACCGGGGAGTCTGCTCGTGGCAGCAAGGTTTTTGGGGACGTCATGTTAAACACGAGGCTGGGTATGCTTGAGGGTAGCTATTAGGTCACATGGTACATGAGGTTTTTGGAGATTTATAGTATACGCTTTTCTAGTGAGGTTCAGCGGAGGTTTGACTATGCAAAATCTCATTTCATCCCATCTTTGCTCCCTCGGCTGACTTCATGACAGTGTATTTATATGTCAACGGGAATTGCTATACCTTGGTACATCTGCTCGGGTCATAGACAAGCCAATGAGAGAATCGCATCGATTACTGTAAGATTAAGATCAATGAACGAACGATCAGATCAAGGGAATTTCGTAAGATAATACTCTGATATCACGTGACATGATGGTTTCGATCCTCCGAGCAATTTCGCGAGAATTCCCACGACATATCCACCTCTTTTCCTCACGGCCCTTACATTATTCAAGCCTTCCATCACCATTATCTCCTGCAACGTCTCCCGTGGACACCCAGGATTCTCCGCATGCTCCACAACCTTCTTTCTTCACATGTCGGGAGTAACAGTATCGTATCCACAGTCCCCCTCCATAGTGGGAGAGTGGGGTAACTTGGTAGGACAGCCGGGCCCTAGATCCCCCATCTTTCACTGTATTCCCTGCCTAGACACAAAGACGTAAATATCTGGGAAGGCAGAAGAGTCCAAGTATCGTGAGTTTGTCAGCGGCCAGTATTCGAGCCACTTGAAGCCAGCGCATCAGTGTGTTCTCAGCGAGTCATCTATGTCTTGGGCTTTCTGAGGGTACTTACTTCTTCCTCACAGATGTTTATTCCCCAGTCTTACCCATCAAGCCCTCAATTTATCTATACCTAGTGCTTATTGGCATCTTCTACCCTTTTTTCTAAAACAGCACTTCCCACTTCCATCGCACAATTAATTTCTCTCCACTTCAAACCCACTTTCCTCAATTTCACTTCCACCCTGTTCAAACTGCTATCATGACAGTCACCGGAAGAATCTGGTGGCAAGATGGTGTCGTCTACCAGATCTACCCCGCCAGCTACAAAGATTCCAATAATGACGGGCTGGGAGACATCCTCGGCATCGTCTCGAAGATTGACTACATGAAAAACCTCGGCGTTGACATAATCTGGGTCTCCCCAATGTACGACTCCCCCCAACACGATATGGGCTATGATATTCGCGACTATGAGTCTGTTTATGCCCCTTATGGCACTGTTGCAGATATGGAAACCCTGATCGAAGCTTGCCACTCGCGGGGTATGCGATTGATCCTCGACCTCGTCGTAAACCATACCTCTGATGAGCACAAATGGTTCCAAGAATCCCGAAGCTCGAAAGACAACCCCAAGCGAGACTGGTACATCTGGCGGCCAGCAAAGTACGCTGCAGATGGAACCCGCTGCCCTCCAAACAATTGGCGGTCTTTCTTCAGTGGCAGCGCGTGGGAATGGGATGACCACACACAGGAATACTACCTCCATCTCTTCGCCAAACAACAGCCTGATCTGAACTGGGAGAACCGCACCGCCCGCAAAGCTATCTACGCATCTGCTATGGAATTCTGGCTCCAGAGAGGCGTAGATGGCTTCCGCGTCGATACGGTGAACATGTACAGCAAGGGCACTGCATTCCCCGACGCTCCAATCATTGATCCGGGGATTTTCGAACAGCCCGCCTCCTCGCTCTTTTGCAACGGGCCACGAATGCACGAGTTCCTACGCGAGATGAACACCGAAGTCCTGTCAAAATACGACACCATGACGGTTGGCGAGCTGCCTCACACACCAGACCCTTTGCACGTCCTGAGATACGTTGGATCGGGAGACAAGCAGTTGGACATGGTATTCCAATTCGATATCGTGGATCTCGGGCAGGGTAAGACGAATAAATACGAGTTCGAACCCTGGAAACTGCCCGAGCTCAAGAAAGTTGTTCACAAGTGGCAGACTTTCATTGACAACACAGACGGCTGGACAACTGCCTTCTGCGAGAACCACGATCAAGGCCGCTCCGTATCTCGCTATGCTTCCGACGCGCCGGAATGGCGTAAACGCAGCGCGAAGATGCTGGCGATTATGCTGTGTGCCATGACAGGCACCCTGTTCGTGTATCAGGGCCAGGAGATTGGCATGATCAATGCACCGAAGGAGTGGCCCATTGAGGAATACAAAGACATCGAATGTTTGAATTTCTACCATAGTGTGGCCGAGCGCACGAATGGTGACCCTAAGGCTCTGGAACAAGTGTTGAGCAGCATCCAGCTCCTGGGTAGAGACCACGCCAGGTTGCCGATGCAATGGGATTCCACGCCATACGCAGGATTCACCTCGAGTAAATCCGGGGCCTGGGTGCGCACGCACCCCTCCTACAGTGCTGGGCTCAATGTCGCCTCGCAAGAGCAGGATCCCGGATCGGTGCTAAACTTCTGGAAGAGGATGTTGGCCACTAGGAAAGAGTACAGGGACCTCTTCGTGCATGGTAGCTTTGAACTGTTCGATGTTGAGAATGAGGCGACGTTCATCTTCAGCAAGAAGTTCAAGGGCGATACTGCTGTTGTGGTACTCAACTTCACGGACAGTAAGCAGGGGTTTGAAAGGCCGCAGGTCGGAGGCGGCAAGTGGCAATTACTGGATGGGAATGTGGACGACGGGGATGGATCTTTAGATGTTCTGGAGGGGTATGAGGGGAGGATTTACTTGGTGAGCTGAACATGCTGCACCGTGTCTGCGTGGGAGAAAGCAAATCGACTAGAACGATCCCCTGTCTGGTCAGGCGCTGCATACAGAGGAGAATCCGAGATAGGGGGGGCGGGGATATAAGCATTTCGGGGCATGTACGTTCGCTTAATATCCAACCTGTCGGTAACTTTACTTTACAAGGCGTAGCATATACTCAAGTAATCTGACGTATCAGAAAGACTTCCCCTATACATCCAGTGGTTTTTTTCTTTTGAAATATTTCCTAATCTAGCGAGTATTGAAAGCATAGATGAGAAGAGTCTAAGATAGATACCTAAATCAGTGAAGTAAATTGCTGCAGCCTACATCTAACATATCAATCGACGCACGACTCATAATGCATCACAATCCAAGGCAACTCCTTTCCATAATACAAGCCTAGGGTATATTCAAAGGCCACAACAACCATTCCAGACGAATCTAGAGGTAGAATGGAACTGACGTTGATGAAGGGAAGTGTGGTGGTTGTGGATGGGAAGAAGATGGTTGATTTATGGAAGGATGAAGGAAGGATTGTATGGTGTGATGTGGTGTGATAGGGTGGATTTGGTTTTATTTGATTTGAAAGGGGGTTTGGGATAGTAGAAAGGATTGGGCTGAGTAACGACTGTACGACTAATAAGTGGTAAGTGGAAACACACTGAGCCAGTGGATACAGAATGCATTTTCCTTGCTGGAACAACAAATGCAGTGGATTATTAAATGGTCCTTTCGTACCGTAACAAATCTACTTACAGACCAAAAATCAATAATCATTAGGCCTGGATGCATTTATTTTCAAGCCACAAAGCACATCCGAAAGTACGAGTCACAATTCCGACTTTGTCCAAAAAGTAAAAATCACTGCTGACTTACAAAGTACTATCAAGAAGTGCAAATGTCTCAATATCTATTTTTTCTTCTTCTTTCATTTCATCCTGGCCTATCAATATGATATAGTAGAGCCCGTGGAATGACAGTAGCCAACCGACTATTAATAACCTGAAAAAATTCTAGAAATATCTGCTGAGCAGTACGACTGTACGAGGCATATTTTATCCCCTCTAAAAATAGCCAACGCTGAACATGGAATCGGGACTCGTATACAGACAGTACTTCGTAGTCACAAGGTTGCTCTAGAACTTTCCTGGGTCTTACGAGTTCGAAGTTACGAATTACGAATTACGAGTATTCGGTGTTGAACACCGATAAAAATCTGTCATGGGAGGTAAGGAAATTTTATTATGTAAGATAAATCTCCACTACAATAAGAGGAGAGAGAGAGGAAAATTCTTAATTTTACCTTTAGGCGAGATCCTGTAATAGAAGCACGTTTTCATCCCCTTTGGCCAATGAGAAGTGGATGTCAACACCGAGACCGTTCCTAATTAATAATTAAGCATTTGTACCCGCAGCGGCCCTCTATTTGTGGATTACTTGGTACTGTAAGGTACAGTACTCTTAACCCGTGAATAATTTTCAGTCATGACTGACCCGCTGACTCAACGCCTCGAACCCCGAACTCCGAACCCACAACGCAAAACTTTTCTTTCTTAGCATTGGGCTTTCCTCTCCTTTGGCGAGAACCCCCCCTGCAAAGAAAAAAAAAACAACAGGTTACGGAGTACAGAGGGTTCGGAGTGAAGTTACAGTTCGTTAGTTAGTTAGTCACAAGGTCTAACGATGACCACATTTTTACGCAAGAGTTTGCTGAAAAAAGATGAATGAAGGGAGAAGGAGGTGGAGGTGGAGGAGAGAGAAGGAAAAAAAAATATGAGCAATGCAATGCCGCTGGTATGCGGGGATGACATCTCCGTGGTTCATGTAGGCTTGAGGATAAATAGAACTGAGTGGTCGCATTGCTTTTTTTTCATTTCTCATCACAATCACAATCACAATTACAATCAGTTGTTCATCATCCACATACACAGAAACTCGCTTCACTCTATAACAACCAAGCACAACCAAGCACAATCAAAACAAACAACTTCCTCACCTCACAACACCTCACAACACTCCACAACAAAACAAAAACAACAAATCATCAAAAATGGCCGTCACACAAACCACCCAATCCCCCAAAGCCTCCATCGACTTGCTAGCCACCACCACACCAAAGCACTCCTCCTCTTCCTCCGCCCTCCACAAGCTCACCAAGAAGATCGTGCGCGCAGCCAAGGATCATCATCATAGTGTTAATGCTGCCTTTGGCGCTTACTATGGTGTCGGTGGATATATGAAGCCTGTGGAGACTTCTAGGGGGAATTAGATTGGGGATGGAAAAGGAAGGGAAGGGATGAATGGATGGGTTGGGGATGAGAGAATTGGAAGAGAGGTGGAGAGCATTGATTGAGGGCTTTTTTATTGGGAGATTTGGAGATTTGGAGATTTGGATTCTTGGAAAAAGCATGGGCGTTGGGAGATATCAAAATCGAGCCATGGAAAATCCTGTTAGAAGGGATTCGGGGGGAGCAAGCGAGAAAGAAAGAAAAGGGGGCGGGGGATGGGGGTGTTTTTCCTTCTTCCTCTTCTTTTTTTTTTCTCTTAGAGATGATGACACTGATGACGATGATGAGATTTAGAGGTAACACATACATACATAATATTAATAATATATATTTTTTTTCGAGGACTTTACATGCATATACATGTGTCTGTCAGTGTCTGCTTTCTTCTTTTCTTTTAAATGTTACAGTGAAGTACAGTACTCAGGATTTGGCTGTTTGCTTGGCTTAACTTTTCCCTCTTCTCTATTGATGGTATATCGTGGACGACAAGGTGAATGATAGTCAGTTTTTCCTCACTGTTGATTCTGTGGGTATGAAGGAGGAGAATGATACTCGAGGGCTGTCAGTTCACATCATGCATAATCACATCACATCACTCGAATATGAAAGCACAAGTATTGTAAATTCCATTCATTTCGTCAAACGTTCGAGAATCAATCGCATCTTTTCGTACCGTATCATATCGCATCGCATCGCATCCTTTCATATGTACTGACAGTACTGTACCAAAGCCTGTGTCCCGATCATAGGACAGTGCCACCCCTATACGCCATCTATGCCATGTCATTTCCTGTAAAACAAAAGCCTCCTGTACCATCGCTGACAAAATCACAAGCTGCGAGAGAAAACTGTGCATTCCAGGTATCCTACAAAGGCGACGAAGATGGAGCCACGCCATTTCAGATGACTCGGCCCTCATCCTCCGTCCCCTCGATTTGCATACCCAGCGTGTTTGGAAGACCAATGAGAATCCGACCCTTTGGAACTCTAACGTCCCTGACACCGAAATTACCGAATACCTTCAAGGTTTTCAGCTTGGGACAAGCTTTGAATACCAACCCGCACACGAAGTCATTGACACCTTGGCAGAAGCTCAGGTTTATTTGTGTGAGGTTTGGGTAGATGTTCCCTTCAGCGAAAACGGCTTCAAAGGCCTCTTTGGAGATGTGACGGCAGGAGTGAACATCGAGGTAGCGGATGCTCATGCCGGAATGAGCCATGAGAGCTTGGAAGCCGAGAGACCCAAGACCGATGCCGTCGGGGTTCTCGCGCGGTTCAGAGGCATCAATGTGACGGCATTTGTGCAGGTCAATATATGTGAGGGGTGGGTTCAGCCAATTAGTGAATAGATTAGCAAAGCCAGCGTCGGTGAGGACTTCATTGTCGGTGATGCGGAGCTTGGAAAGTTTTTGGCAGTGATTATGGAGGCACTCTAGAATCTCGTCTTCAATTTCATGGACGGTGCTGAGGGCGAAGGTGCGCAGTTTCGATCCAACTTCGCTGAGAATTACTGTATAGGGGGTTGTGGAGGTGGTCTGGTAGATTTCCAGGGTGAGGTGTTCTAAGGTAGTGATCTTGGCGATATCCATCAGGCCATCATCGGTAACTTGTTGGTTGTGGGAGATCTTGAGACGTTTGAGGTTGGGGCATGTCATGGGAAGAAGCTTCAGTTGAGCATCTCCAAAGTGACCGTCGGTATGGTAAAGCTTCAAGGCTTTGAGATGGATTCCCTTTTCCGCAAGGTACCGATTCCAGCGCTCATCATCAATGAGGTTTGCACCATGAAGACTGAGACTTCCCAAATTGACGGTAGTTCCGAGAAGGTGATCCATAACCCTGTTTTTGAATTGAACGGCATTTCGAAGCCGAAGAGACTTGATAGTGGGACAGATCTGGAAAATACGAATGTAATCATCTGAAGTCAATTTCGATCCATCATAGACCGTAACGGTATCAGTACCGGCTGAAAGGAATAAGTCCAGAGTGGTAGAGTCCAAGAGCCACCTCTTGGAAAGAATTGCAGCAAGTTTATCAACCAATTGAGCAGGGAGATCGCCAAAGCTGTCGGCCATATCAACGTTCTTTGCCAGAGTCTCGACACAGAGTGTCGTGAGATCCTTAGCTCCAGGGGAAATACCATCGAGAAGGTTGCTCTGGATCTGTCGACGAGCTTGGCCTGCAATAGTCTTTCTCCTCTTTTGGGCGGGACCTTCCTTGTCACGAATCTTGGAACATCTGGGACACAGAAGGCCTCCATCTGGACCAGTCTGGGTGTAGCCTGTAACACTGAATCTCTTTTCACAGATCTCACAATTCTCCATCTGACCTGGGAGGCGCGCAAGCCTGTCTTCAAATATAGCTCTAGCATGATCATCTTCGTCCATAACCTTGCCATTGGGGTGAGCTCTGGTCAATCGACGTTGGAATGCTTTAGATGCTTTGATTCTGGTAATAGCTTTCTATTCTGGGTTAGTGATGGCCAGCATGAGAGAGAGAGAGAGAGAGATAATGTACTGTACCTCTTCTTCTTTCTTTCTCTTTGCCTCTTGCGCCTTAGTCTCCTCACGCTTCTTTGAAGGTCCTGCATCGGAGGGAAGAGAGAAATCTTCGATGGGTGTGTCGGCAGCTTGTTGGGGGGCTTGGGCAGCTGCTTGTCGAGCATTTGCTAGTCGATCATTAGCATCTTGTAGAATCCGTCTGGCACTAATATTGTTCGACTGCAGACACAATTAGTACATGAAAGCTGTTTTGTAGTAGTTTATGGACTTACTGCAAGGAAGTCGGTCAGAGCTGATTGTCTGCAGAGAGGTCAGTCTTCAAGCAGGGGAAGGAGGGGTCCTGGGTCCTGGGTCTTACGGTCCACGGATCATACGAGAAGATCTCGCGGGTCTCGCAGGTCTGGTAGCTGTAGTGTTGTTCGGCACAGTTCCATTTGGAGTCTGGTTTGAAGGCTCATTTGAAGTACTAGCATTGGTGTTAGGGGTGTCCTCGGTTGATCTGTTTCCTTTTTTCGACCTGCCATTTATCAACAAGAGTTCGGTTCTAAAAGGGGAGTCTGGCTCAATACATTGCGGTGGATTTATCATTAACCCCTGATAAGTTCTGACAAGTTCAAATAGAGGAATATCCCATAAAGAAGATGTCGTCGTGGAGTTGTCTCCCTTGTCGCGTCTGATGATGGTGAGATTGAAAAAAAAGAGAAGTGGGAGCGAGTCGAGTCTAATTATTGACGGGGCGCGCGCTTGATTGCTGATTGATGTCGTAAGGTGCCAAGCCAAGCCGATAAGACATAAGCAGGGGTTCACCAGCCAATCAACACATCTAATTTGACATGACTCATCCATTTTGCCAGAATTCCAAGGCTGCACTCACGTGTTTTCGCGTTAATTGATTTTCTCTCCCGCAACTTGATTAAGTGGCGTTGCTGCCTCTCTTTCTCCCTTTTCAGATCCTTCGATCTACAACTTACAACTCACAACACACATATAACAGAGAACCAGGTGAGCCAGAGCTGCATCACGGTTCAACTCTGCCCTTGTTCACTACTTATTTCTCTTTCATTTGCCATTGTCAAGAGGCGCACGCCCTCTTTACAATCGGTGTCGGTTATCTACCCGCATTTCTCTGCCTTCTTCTCTCTACGGATTACCTAGATTCTGCAAGATTTCCTGTTGACGCAATAACTCCACATCGCTTGTTCAGTTGTTCTATTCTACCTGCCAGAGAATTGACATCTTGTCTACTTTCTCAAGATGTCTTCAAGGCGAGGAAGACAGTGGCCGAACAACAGCTTCGACGCCAGTGCCACAAGTTCTAGACCAACCCGTAAGTAATTCATCAATCTTCCTTAGATAATCCAGATCGACTTGTCAGTTCACGACTCGATCTCATGTTAGAATTCCAATTGCCTTCTAAGACTTCACTCCACGTCATCTCTGTTCCTTTTCCCTCGAAACCGAACTGATTCAAAAGACAGCAACAAGACGCTCTGCGCGTTTCGACACAACATCTGCTCCCCAGATCGCTTCGGAATCTACCTGTCCCAAATCTGCACCCTCAATGAATGATGGGGATGGTGATGAGTTAGGCTCTGACTTCCATTCTTCGCGAAACCTCGGTGAATGGACTGAAGCAAAGAAAGAGCAAGTAGGCAACGGCCGAGACTCATTGTCCACTTGCTCAACCTCGAACGACCATAATGAGGGCAGTGGCTACTCTACACCAGGTACAAGCGCTGCTGCTTCACCTGCTCTGGGTTCCAATCATTCTACGCAACGAAAAGGTCGTCGACCAGCAACCATGGCTTCGGAGTCCTCCACCCTAGCTGCCAATGCTGTGGCTCGCGCTGCAGCTCTTCGTAGAAGCCAATTCTCCTTGAACTCGTCGAGGAAGCGCAAGAGAGTAGTGGATTCTGAAGAGGACGATGATGAGGTCGGTGCTGACGATGACATGGATGCGGATGGAGATGAGGATGAGAGCTCCGATGCCCAGCTCGCTCGCGCCATGCAGGAACAAGAGTATGCCGATGCTGAGCTCATGGTTCTCGATGAAGATTACCTTGAAGATGTTCTTACTCGTCGAACACCGCGCAGATCCGCCCGAACGCTTCTCCCCAAGGTAAACTACGCCTTGAACTCTGACGATCTCACCCACCCTACATTTCCTCCGAGACTAGCTACGCGCCCCAAGATCGAGCTTGGTTCGAGGGGCTCTAACTCTGTATCTTTTCCACAATCTAAAGGCAAAGGAAAGGCTATTGTCATTGATGACTCCGAGGGCAGCGAGGGCTTCATCGAGCTTGGAGACTCTGAGTCTGAGGAGGAGGCTTCTGATGCTTACATTCCCCACTTCACCTTTAAAGGCCGCAATGCGATTGGCAGAGACGGCTCCGAGACAACTGAAAAGTCTACGAAGACGTCGATGCATCCTGCTTCTAGCTCCAATGTCTTTGGTATTAGTGAGATGCCAAGACAAGATACCACTGCAACAACCGAAAGCTCCGCACTGTCCGACCTCATAGATGAAGAGAGCGGATACGATACCGAGGGGGTAGGACAAGTGGATTCTGACTTTGCTGATGCTTCTGACCCTCCTGAATCTCCTGACAGTGTTGTTGCTGTTGCTGTCGCCGATCCATCAACCCAGAGCCGTTCTTTTCCTGATCGTCGGGCGGGGAATGCACAGGGGAGTCGTAAAACACGATTGCGTGCGAAACTCGAGGCCCAGCATCCCGTTCTTAACACTATGTGGACAGAGCTGGAGAACTTGCCGAAAATTGGAGATGTTACCATCGAGCAACCTAAGACTATCAACCGTGAGCTCAAGCCATTCCAGCTTCAAGGTGTCGCTTGGATGATTGCAATGGAGAAGACTGCATGGGGAGGCGGTTTGCTTGGTGATGAGATGGGAATGGGGAAAACCATTCAGGCTGTCTCTCTGATTATGTCAGATTGGCCGGCTAAGCAACCATCGCTTGTTTTGATGCCACCTGTCGCAATCATGCAATGGCAGCAAGAGATCAAAGACTACACGGATGGGACCTTGAAGACTTTCATGTATCATGGTACCAACTCTCAGGTCAAGGACATCACCTACGCCAAGCTCATGAAGTATGATGTGATCCTTATGTCCTATAACAGTCTTGAATCCATGTACCGAAAACAGGAAAAAGGCTTCAAGCGCAAGGGAGAGATTGTGAGAGAAGATAGCATCATCCACATGATCCGCTTCCATCGAGTCATTCTTGACGAGGCTCATTGTATTAAGGTGTGTCATGCCTAATGGTTGGATTGCCCAGCTGCTAACTTCCTAGACTCGAACCAGCGGCTCAGCTAAAGCCTGCTTTGCTTTGAAGGCTGACCACAAGTGGTGCTTGTCTGGAACTCCATTGCAAAATCGTATTGGCGAATTTTTCTCCCTAATCCGCTTCCTCGATATACAGCCGTTTGCATGTTATATGTGTAGAACATGCCCCTGTCAATCTCTGAACTGGGACATGGACCTGTACAGCAAATGCAGAAGTTGCAATCATCCCGGCATGCACCATGTGTCTGTATTTAACCAAGAGCTTCTCAATCCTATCCAAAAGTTTGGCAACAATGGTCCTGGTGCTGAGGCACTTCAAAAGCTAGGTATTCTAACTAGTCGTTTCATGCTTCGTCGTGTCAAGCGTGACCACTCTTCTGCAATGGAATTACCCGCAAAGGAAATTTACGTCGACCGGCAATTTTTCGGCGAGGAGGAGAATGATTTTGCGGGTAGTATCATGAACAATGGTACACGCAAGTTTGAGACCTATGTTGCTCAAGGTGTTCTTCTCAATAATTATGCCAATATCTTTGGTCTCATCATGCAGATGCGTCAGGTTGCAGATCATCCTGATTTGATCTTAAAGAGAAACGGCGTAGGTGGACAGAATGTCTTGGTCTGTTGCATCTGTGATGAGACTGCTGAGGAAGCCATCCGGTCTGCCTGTAAGCATGACTTCTGTCGGCAGTGTGCCAGTAGCTACCTTGCTTCATCAGGTATGTCAATCGCTCAATTTGTTTTTCATCATAATCTTACTTACCAATTATAGACACTCCGGACTGCCCCCAATGCCACATAGCTCTTAGTATCGACCTTGAACAGCCTGATATTGAGCAAGATGAGCAACAAGTTAAGAAGTCCTCTATCATCAACCGAATCAAGATGGAAAACTGGACCTCGAGTTCTAAAATCGAGACCCTTGTCCACGATTTGCATGAACTCCGGTCCAAGAATATGTCTCACAAGTCAATCATCTTCAGTCAATTCACCACCATGCTTCAGCTGGTTGAATGGCGTCTCCGTCGTGCTGGTATTTCAACCGTCATGCTTGATGGTTCCATGACCCCCGCTCAACGTCAAGCCTCTATCAACCACTTCAAGACAGACGTCAAAGTCGAATGCTTCCTAGTCTCCCTCAAAGCTGGTGGTGTTGCCCTCAATTTGACCGAAGCTTCCAAAGTCTTTATCGTCGACCCATGGTGGAATCCTGCTGCGGAGTGGCAGAGTGCTGATCGTTGTCATCGTATTGGTCAAGGCCGTCCCTGCCAAGTCACCCGTCTCTGCATCGAGGATTCTGTTGAGAGTCGTATGGTGCTTCTCCAGGAGAAAAAAGCCAATATGATCAACTCGACCATCAATTTTGATCAGAAGGCCATGGAGAGCTTGACTTCAGAGGATATGCAGTTCTTGTTCCGGGGCAGCTGATTCATACATTCCCTGTCTCATGCTTCTATCCTTGTCCCCCTTTCTGCTTTTTTCTCTTTCTGTCGTTTTCAATACATTGCTCGACATATGCTTTCGGCGTTCGGTTTCACGTGGTGGTTGCTCGTCCAAAATCCTTTTTAATGAGGTGGGGACGGACCGGGCGGCGTTTTGACGTGGTCGCTTGTCACCTTCTGAAGCCATTGTGCAAATGTTATTGATGTTGCTTGTGTCTACTCTCACTTGAGAACGAGTTTTCTAGTTAGATATCCGTCGTTCTGGGGTGAATTTCTCGCTGCTATAGATAGAAGAATGGAATAGAAGCTCGGCTTTGATCGTAACAAGTCAGTACTTGGCGTAAACGCAGCCATAGGAAATGAATACCAATAAATGAAAACGGATAAGCCCATTCCACGGCCACTGAATATGAAAGTTCCGAACTTTCAGAAGGGCTTGGCATTTCTGTATGCTCGTGTCAATAAAGAAAGTGTCACATCTGTGAGAAAAATATTCTCAAACAGGGAGTATCTTACAAATTCCCACCTGAAGAAAATTCATAATCTCTAGTCTGGCTCTATGTGCCAAAAGCTTGGCGTCGTGTAAATTTCCAATTTCTTTTTGGCTTTGGGCTACAGATGTGACTGCCATTAAAAATCCAAGATCAAGATGAGTTTTGACTTGAATCGAACGAACCAAGTGCGTGTTTTGGGTTTGATATATTTTCCCTTCGTATTCTGCTGAAACTTTATGGGAATGTAAAACTGAAGTTCAAATTGTTCAATCAATCAATCAATCAATCAACATGGGAATATAATATCTCTCTTTATCGTAAGAGGAGAAGGAGTAGCTGAGCTGTACAGCTCGATAAGTGAATTGAATCATATCGTATAAGGCGTGTGGGTCTTAAGTGATATGTAGTGATGACGTGCTGCGTGCAGCTGAAGCGCGGTTTTGTACTGGTATAGATAATTAAATAATCAAATTAAGAATGTATATCCAAGGGAAATATGATTAAATAAAATTGAATCAAATGACTTTATGGAGAATAGGGCCATAGGCGGCTGTCTGCCTGTCTTGTGTGTGGTGAGTCCAAATTAAATATAAGGAGGCATTTTCTTCGCATCCACTACACATCTAAAACGATGATTTGAGCACATGCGATCTGGAATCATATCAAACTAGGAGTCCTGGATAAAAGCTAGACTTTCTTTCTCCTTTAGTCTTCTTGCCACTGTCAGTTTTCATACCATCGTCAACTAAATCTATGCTATCATTACTCCTAACCTTAACTTCTGAATCCCAATTCCCAAATGGTAAATAAATTCTTTCAGTTCCTGACCATACTAACCCTTAACCCTACTTAAGTTCTGTTTAGTACGCTTGAAATAAAGTTGTACTTCTAAAGGCATATTCTTGAGGAGGTCACGTATAGCGCGACCGATAACGTTTATAAGGTCTTATAGCTCTCTAGTATTCTCGGCGGCGTAAATAGCTTATACTTATATATTTCTAGCGACGAGATCAAAGCGTTATTCTTAGCGAAAGATTTGCTATAAATACTCGCGTAAGTCCTGAACCGAGAAGGAAGCTCCTGTTTTCTAAAGCCATGTATGATGTATGTAGGGAATAGAATTTCGTCGTTGGTACTGGTGCCACGCACGAATGGAACTGTGATATGTGCTCTCTGTAGATTTGAAGAAAAAAGACAAAAGTTGGGAGGAGTGCTGTAGGTGCTGTATAGGTACTCGTTCGTAGGGGTGACTTCAGTGAAAAGGGGAGGTAGCTTGAGAGCTTAATTAAGGGCGCGAGAGGGAATTTGCAATTGAAGAAGAAGCAGGCACTGCGAAAGCTTGGGATCTCGAAGGAAAAATGAGGGTGGTGTGGCACTTGAACCATGCGTAAAAATGAAGGAATCAAACGGTGATTATTGAAGAGATTAGATGCTGTCCTATCCTGTTCCTATATATTAGATTAAATACTCTCCGCGCCCCTGGGTTTAGGATTCTCTCTAATCTCCCTCACAGCCTGCCTCACAGCCGTATTTTTTTCAAAACTCAAATGGACCAAATCAACCACCTCATCCACCGTGAAATAGATGCTTAGATCACTTTCGAACCAGAGGAACTTGACGTCCTTTAAATTACTTTGCAGAACCTCGCTCAGAAACTTCATCTTCATCCACTTATCTGCGAATTGGCTCGTTAGCGGGATCGAATCTGCTGCATTTGAGCCATTGTTGAATTTATCCGCTTTGGGAATGAAGAGATCGTCTAGTGATTCGACGCGGGAGAGAATGGTGGCGGTACGTTCAGCTTCGTCAACGCCGATATCTGTGAGGTCGAAGACATCGACGATGAGCTTCGTGGCGACCGCATTGACCAAGGAGCCAGTTGCAGAAGCCCAAGCGGAGTAGGGGAGAATTGTGTTCCAGAGGGCAGCTTCAGCACGGATGTGCTTCAGGACGATTTTAATGTTGTCTTCGAGGTCCCCACTCATTTGACTGTCTTGTTGGAAGAAATTTTGGGCGCCTCGAGCAGTGTTAGGAACGCAAAAAGGAAGTAGAGGGAACCACTCACCACCTAATAAATCGTTGATGATAGTCCGTTGAGAGTTCAGCTCATTTGTGTATGCCCGTTTACCAAAGCTGACGAGGACTTTGATCTCATTATCGAGGTTAACCAGCCTGTAGGCATCTCGTGGAACATCCTCGCGATTATGCCAATCTGCAACGAATCCTTCAAACTTCTCTGACAGCCACATGGCATCATTGTACAGATACATATTTCCCCCAGGCTCCAGAGAATAATAGTATGGGGAGATGGCTCGATACATTGCGAGAATAAAAGTAGGAAGACTAAAGAGGGAAGACGCAGCTGCAGCGATTGGCAGTTGTTTGTTTCTATACTACATTAGCATAGGAATATAGGCATCTCGCTGAGGGTTGAGAACTTGCTCTGGTCGTTTCAGGTACAACCCATCGTGGTAGACCTGCTCTACAGTGCGATAGATGGCACGAGGCAAGGATGAGGTCCAATATTTCTCGGAAAGGGTCATTTCCCGTGTGTTAGGAGTAATATGACGAGCCGGAGGACTTGTATCTTCCAAGTTCGTTTGAGCCACTGCAGCCCCTGAACCTGACTCGGGATCAATGGCATCATCATCGTCACCCCAGCCCCAAGCATCTGCAGCATCGTCAACTTGCTCATCATCTGTTCCAGGAGTCGAATAGGAACTGAAGACCTATATAGAGTTAGCTCTAGGTCAAGTGTATATCTGTGAACTTATAACGAGGAAGAAACGGCAGCAGGGGAGTAAAAGCTTATATTCAAATGTGCGAGTCTCAGATCGATCGCTACTTACCTCCGAAACACGGCGTTCTTCATCTATTGACTGGCGGTTCCTGCCATCATTTAATATGAGACTGGCTTCACTATCTTCAGGCGTGGGTTCTCCATCTTCACTCCAAGCATCATCCCAATCTTGGGTTACCTAAGACGACATCAGTGGAGTTCGGTTAAAGAGAGGAAATTTGTGTATGATGAAAAATTGAGCTGCGCAAAATGCCGCTTTAATTTTGTAGATGGGGCGGGGGCGGTGGAAACAAGTTGTAGCGTACCATCGTCCCAGTGGCTGCGATATGGTTTCCTTCATCTCTAGCAACCATTCTTTTCTCAACTCGTTCTGCAACCTCTGGGATGCCAATACCTATGCCAAGGTTAGAGTGTAGTTGTTTGTAAAATTTCGGAAGGGAGTATACCTAGTGAGAGATGATTCCTGGTCCAATCCAAGGCTGTCTCCTTTCTCTTATTAACCCATATCTTAGGTGCATTTGAGACCCAGTCGTTGAATGTGTCCGATCCTGGCCACTTTAAGGACTCTAATTTCGAAGCAAAGCTGCCTACTTGAGCCAAAGCTTTCTGATAGTCCAAGATGTCATCCAGTGATGCTGGTACAGCAGTTTCTAACCAGATTTCGAGAATTCGTATCGACAAAGGTGGCATCATCTTATTCGCTAACGACTGTAAGATTTCATTTGGAATGTTATCGATGAGAAACTGTATGATCATTTCTAGGTCAAGGAAGAGGGACTTGATAGTCTTGTCGGCAGCTTCAGTCCCCAGTGATAGCGAATTCTACAGAGTTCAGCATAATATCAAGCAAGTTCCTTATACTTTGCTCACCTCATTGACTTGTATGCTTGGTATAGACCCAACCACGATGTTTATGCGAGGCTTCAAGATAACATCATCTAAAGCTTGCCATAATTTATTGGCGGCTTGGTCAAGCTCCTTGAATGCTTTCAATCCAATAACAGCTTCATCGATATCCGTCATTTCTCCTACAGAATGATTAGCAAAAGTCATTCGTAAAGCTTTCAGCTTGATTACCTGGAAGCTCTTTATTGACAGTGATGGAGTTTTCTCTCGGGTTAACATCGATGAGAGCTTTCCATAAAGACGAGAACTGCTCGTGTACTTGACCTCGCAACTCAAAACATCTCGAATCCAGTATTCTCATCACCCTGGAAGTCTTCTCTAGCGGAATATCCCCAAGATCTCTCCATGCATCTAGAAAAATCAGCGTTTTGCACTCATTAACAAGTGGGAAGCATCCTACCTTCTAGCATGTGCAGCGCATCCATGATCCTTTTCTCACTCGCGAATTCCTCCACCTTATTCAAACTCTCACTAACTCCTTGTAATGAATGTAAAGCCGAAATTAGTTGGTCGTTGAAAGCAACTTCTCGTGTGAGGAATTCTGCGTATGTTTCTTTCTCCTGCAGTTCTTCTAGTCTCTCCTCATCGGCCTCTGCTTGCCGTACAATACTGCTCGCCAGTCGTCTGGATCGTTCGATATCATCCTGTATAGATTTCGCATGTTTGATCCATAGATCAACATCTGGGGCAGATTCTCGACTTATCTCGCGGACCTCGTTCTGATTTTATGATTAGCTTAACGTAAGATACTGCAGAAAGTGACGGGGAGCTTACTTCCAGCTCCGCTTTTGCATTACTAAGAGCCGTCAAAGCTGCAGATACCGTGGATAAATTTATATGAGCTGCAGAAATAGCCTCTTCCTCTGGAAATGTCCCATTCGTGGAGAAGCTCACGAGTGCTTGTCCCAGGTGATCTTGGAAATTGGAAGAGGACATGTTGGCTGGATTAAAATGGTAGGTTTGAGATTAAGCGGTGGAGATTGCGTAAATGTACCAATTAAATTTCGATATCATGGTGAGAATTAAAAAGTCCGAGGAGGGCTGCGGAGCGGACTGTGAACACTGTTCTTTGGCCTTCAAGTTGGGTATCCATAATTATATATCTGGGATGACGCGGGTCGCGCTTGTTTTCACGCGGCTGCGGCTACCAAACGCGGCACTCGCCAATCACATTACTAGAACACCAGTCAGGGCTTTTTGGAACAGGGCAAGGCTGATAGATTTTCTCAGCTTCCATCCTCAACTGACTTCGGTTCTCTGAATCAATTATTTGGACCCTCGAGATCAAAGATTTTATTGCCGAGTTGATGCTAAGATCTTGGGTCTCGGCATAATCGATTGAAGGTTCTTTTCGCAACCCCGATTCGAGTCACCTTGCATTCGCGCGCGCAAGGCTGCAGGCAGCAGGCAGCAGGACAACGAAGGGATCCGTTCCTAAAGGTATGTAACAAGTATCATCCTCTCGCGCTGTCTTCATCTCTATATTCCTTTGTTCCTCCTCTGAAGTCTGCATCCGGCCTTCGCTTTGATCGATATTTGGGGCCTAGAATGGCGGGGAACACCCACATATATGCTAGAACAGTTATTGTTATTAGTGTGGCAGTACCACTTCTTGCATTTCTCTTCTATCATCACAACGAACTAAACTGGTATGCAAACACTCCATTTCCTCCCCATTCTGAACTCCCGATTCTTCCAAAGTATGGACACATGACCCGGACTTTCCGCCCATGTTTGTAGCAAGAAAGGAAGAAAACGCAGAAAGGTTTGGAATACTGGGTGTGGACAGCTTCACAAACAGAACCATAGCTACAGCGAGATATTCATACTCGCAAGTTGCGCGACATTCTCGGTTCTTCCTCTGACGAACTGTCTTTCACCTCTTGCTTGTTATATATACCATTCTCTAGCGTGTTGATCTTATTGAACTCCTCAGGCGCACATCCATCTCAATTTATCAACGGCTGACCGCTATATGCAGGTTAACGTTTGTTTCCCGTGTATCTGACTTATTTCATCGCTCTACATCACTTCCAGCGTTCATCATGCCAGGTCAAACGAAAAAACCCCGTTTTCACACCATTCAACAGTTCAATACAGACTATTCACCTGTGTCAATCTCTCAATATGTATCAGAACAGACTGGTATGCATGTTGTGGTCTGCAACCAGCAAGGACCTAAGGTTCGAGGATACTTTACGCTAGCAACCGAGATCTTCGATGACTCTGGATCGCCTCATACGTTGGAACATCTAGTGTTTATGGGCTCGAAGAATTACCAGTACAAAGGCCTGCTTGACAAACTTGCATCTAGAGCATACTCCAATACCAATGCTTGGACTGCAACAGACCATACTGCCTACACATTGGACACTGCTGGATGGGAAGGATTTGCTCAAATCCTCCCTGTCTACCTCGAGCACGTGATACTCCCAACATTGACCGATGAGGGGTGCTACACGGAAGTTTGGCATATCGACGGCGAAGGAAACGATGCTGGTGTGGTTTACTCCGAGATGCAAGGCGTCCAGAACAACGGCCCCGAGATCATTGATATCAAGGCTCGAAGACTCCTTTATCCGGAGAATGTTGGCTTCCGATACGAAACTGGTGGTTTGATGGAGAACTTAAGAGTCTTGACACCGGAGCGTATTCGAGCTTTCCACAAGGAAATGTATCAACCCAAGAACCTTTGTTTGGTTCTCATAGGTGAGATTGATCAAGATCAACTTCTCCAGATTCTAGACGAGTTTGAAGAGGGCATCATTGATTATATTCCCCCGCCTTCAGCACCTTTCAAACGGTAAAAATTTTCCTCGCCGTTCGGAAAGCAATGTCTAACACCTGTCTAGACCATGGGTAGAATCTGCGCAGCCGCCCGCCATTGAGAAGACTATCATTGAAACGGTTGAGTTTCCGGAAGAGGACGAATCGACCGGTGAAATTACGATTGCCTTTTTCGGGCCAAATTGCAATAATGTCGTCCTCACAGCTGCTCTCAACGTTTTGCTTACGTATCTTGCTGGTTCCTCGGTCTCCATTTTAGAGAACATCATGGTTGAAAAAGAAGAACTCGCGAGCAGTATTGGTTACTACTGGGATGCAAGACCAGATACAGTGATCTGGCTTCAGCCGAGCGGCGTACTAACCGAAAAACTTGAATTCGTTGAGGGAAGACTCTTTCAGCTTCTCAAGCAAGTAGCAGGAAAGCCTTTGGACATGGACTATATGCTGGACTGTGTTAGGAGAGAACGAAGACAAGTCAAATTTCAAGCTGAAAGCTCTGCGAATTTTTACGCAACCGGCGTCATCAATGATTTCCTCTTCGGTAAGAGAGACGGGACCACACTGAGAGACCTTGGCACACTTTCAGAGTACGATGCCCTTGAACTATGGTCTGATGCACAGTGGCGCGAGTTCTTGAAAAAATATCTTTCGGACGCTCCTCATATTTCTCTTCTGGGTAAGCCCTCAAAAGCAATGGCGGATAAAATCAAGAGTACCGAAGAAGCTCGCATTTCGGCTAGAAAGGAGGAGCTTGGCCCCGAGGGCCTCAAAAGTCTTGCCGAGAAACTGAAGCAGGCAATTGCAAAAAATGATATAGAGATTCCCTCATCTGTGCTTCAAAAGTGGCCCGTGCCTGGAGTTGATTCTATTCACTTCATCGAATGCTCGAGCGCGCGATCGGGGCTGGCGAAGAAGCTAGGTGCACCAGAGAACAAGGTCCAGAAGCTTATCGACGCTACAAACTCCGACCTCCCAATTTTCATACAGTTCGAACATGTGCCCACAAACTTTGTCCATCTCACGCTAGTTCTTGGAACGTCTGAAGTTGCAACGGAGCATCGCCCATTGCTGCCTTTATTCATGGACAACTTTTTCAACACACCAATCATGCAGAATGGAAAGCGTGTAGAGTTCGAAGAAGTTGTGACGAAGTTGGAGCAGGACACGATTAGCTACTCAATGGGTGGAGGGGGTCGTATATCGGATGCTGAAGGCTTGGTAATACAATTCCAGATCGAATCTGACAAATACGAGACTGCAATCAAGTGGATTCGAACGATGATGTTCGATAGTATCTTCGATCCTGTCAGGCTTAATGCTGGTATGGCCAAGATTCTCGCAGATATACCGGAAGCTAAACGCAACGGAAATAATATGCTCTACGCAGTTGACTCAATGATCCATGTTGACAAAGACTCCAGCGTCAAATCTCGGAATACCCTCGTCAAGGCTGTATATATGAAGAGACTGAAGAAACTTCTTGCAACGGACCAAGATACCGTCCTCTCCTGGTTTGAGTCCCTCCGAAAAACTCTGTTCACATTCAACAACATGCGCGCCCTTGTCGTTGCCGATGTAGAGAAACTATCAAACCCAGTTGAAGCTTGGAAGCCTCTTATCGCTGATTTGAACACGGCGCAACCTCTTCTCCCATTTGTCAAACTATCTCAACGCCTTAGCCCCGATGGACAGGCCCCAGGAAAGTATGGTGCAGTTGTAGTTCCCATGGCAACCATAGACTCTTCATTCTGTATTTCCTCTGCCAAAGGTCCAACCGATCCGGAAGACCCCATACTTCCCGCCTTAATGGTCGCAATCTCCTTCCTCGAGGCTGTGGAGGGCCCACTTTGGACTGCGATTCGGGGAAAGGGTCTCGCGTATGGTTCATGGTTCAAGCGTGACCCAGATGGAGGATTTATCCAGTTCTCTGTCTACCGCTCTCCTGATGCGTATCGCGCTTTCGTTGCTGGAAAGACCATCTTACAGTCTTACATCGATGGTACGGCCAAGTTTGAACAGGCTGCGTTAGAAGGTGCTATCAGTGGCATTGTCATGAATCTCGCCGACGAGCAAACTACAATGGCGGCTGCCGGTCAATTCCATTTCGTTAACAGCGTCATTCGTGATTTGGATGATGGGTACGATGCTAAAATTTTGAAAGCAGTTCGCAATATTACAGTCCCAGAGATTCAAGCTGTCATGAAGGATGTTTTGCTGCCTGCGTTCACTCCAGGGAAGGCAAACGTAGTCGTCACCTGTGCCCCAATCATGGAGGAGGTATGTTGCTTACTTTCTGCTCTCGGATGCCTTGTTGACCCTTGAATACTAATAAACGTATAGGGTATTGTTAAAGGGTTCACTGACCTCGGATTCACGACCAAAGTTCAAGCATTGTCTAGCTTCTATGAGAGCTACGGTCTTGAAGCAGATGAAGAGGAAAATGATGACGAGGATGATGATGATGATCACGGGACTGAAGATGAATCAGAGGAAGGAGATTCTGATGAGGAGTCTGCTGAAGGAAGTTATGATGAGATATGAATGTGAGATGCGAAATTTTTTCGGCAAAGAGTGGTAGGACATGCTGCACTAGAAGGAATGTAAGGATCTTCCTTTGCATATTCTTTAGACCAATAAAGTGCTTTGATCCTGAGTCTCACTGTTTATTTCTATCTATTTCTTTCTTTCAACCTTCATCCGCCTCCCCAGTGAAATGGAAGTAGTTGTCACACCTATAAACATCCCTACTCTACACATTTCCGTATCGCATACATGATTAATATAGTATATCAACTACTAAACTCCCCTCTCAATCGCATCATCTGCAAACCCGTAACAATCGATGAGTCCTTCCAAATGAAAATTGCCAGGGTAATGCGAGAGTGTGATTTACGAATTTAAGTTACAAGCTCTACCAGACATAACACGAATATGTAGCATAGCTAGTCTATATGCTTGTATTGATTATAGAGCTTTGGACTACTTTACAAGTTGCGCTCCATGTCGACCTGTCGTTCGATTCTCGGGTGTCGACATGGAATCCGGAGTCCGGACCATTTGATAAGTATCCCAGAACGTAAGCCACCCCTTTAGATCTGATATATAAACCTCTTGAGACTTCTCCGGCTGGCTTTGAATTTCCCTTGGACAGTGAACATTAGGATATTTGTATCGTCTCGAAGAGATGGCAGGTACCTCTTTAGATGCTAGCCACCCGACAGTCAAGGGGATGACGCTGAAACGATAGATAGCTACTCCATCACGTTTGTTAGGCATGTGTTTAAAAAGGAGATGCCGCTGACTGGATGGGTATCAACAAGATCTGTATATTTCAACTATTTACGAGTCTATAGGCTTAGTCACTCCTCTACCTCTGTTTATTTGCAGCATCTTATCCTCTCCTCCACTAACAATACCAACATGCTCATCCCAAGAAACGCCAAAGACCTTGATGCCATCGCCACCAACCGGTCTCTTGCCATCTTTCTGGCTTTCTCTTTCCACAACATATACCGCTTCGCCAACTTGGCCTCCGCCCTCATCCTTAGTCCCTTGTCTTGAACTTCTCAGATCCCATACCCGACATGTGCCATCATGACTTCCACTCACAAGGCCGAATCTGCTCTCGGGATCCTTGGCCAAGGAGACAATTTTGTTAGTGTGTCCACGGAGAGTCATCACACTAGTGGATTGGGAGGACATCCGGGGATCGAGAAGAGTAATGTGTCGTGCGCTGGTACCTGCTGCTAGGAGCTGGTGACTGAGACCGGGAAGTGCGGCAAGAGAGAGCAAGGGGTGGGAAGTGGTTCTGGTATCGACGAGACTAGAAGTCGTCAAATCGAAGGTGCGGATCGTGTGGTCTTGTGATGCTGAGTATGCAACAGTGTGATCATCTGGGTTGAAGATGACGGCATTTACAGGAGCGCTATGAGAGTTGATCAGAGAGAGTGGACCGCGCTGGGGTGTAGAGGTCGAGGTAGTAAGCTTCCGGCGCTTTGCTGTTGGACCAGATGATATGAGGGTAGATGATGCCTCCGGCGCAGAATTCTTGAGAGTCGTCCAGAGCCCAATCGTACCATCCGTGGACCCAGAAAGAATTTGGTTCGAAGGACCCCACACGTCAATCGATTCCACACCTCCTTTATGCCCGTACAGTTCCAATACCGGCTTCAGCGTCGCAGAAAATTTATCCTCTGCCTCGGTGTATTTCCATATCCTGATTGTGCGATCCAACCCAGCAGAAGCAATCTGTGTGGGAGAGATAAATTTCGCAGACTTCACGCTTGATGAATGACCTCCTGCGCTGGAAGAAGTTGACGTCGCAATTGCTTGTCCAGACTTGTTCCAAACTCTCAGCAATCCATCGTACGACCCGGACAAAATGCGCTCCTGGCCAAGAATTACGTCGGTACCATCCCAAGCTCCAGCTTTCGAGGTCGAAGACAGTATATCCACGCAGCTGACCCAGTCATCGTGCTCAAAGCTTGCTTCATACAACGGCGGGATTAAACTACGAACGTACTGGAGGTCGACAGTTGTTTCTGAGGAGAGGCCATTGGCCGTGAGATACTCTTCGAGGGTTGTACGGAGAAAAGTTCCATTTATCAGGAAATCGAAAGGAATTGGCGACTCGGTATCCAGCATAGACTCCGAATTGAGAATTTGGGATAGTCCATAACGTCGCACATCTGCAGGCAAAAATTAGTAAAGGGAAGTACTCTTCAATGGTAATTTTGCTTACTCGTGGGTACCAGGAGTTGGCTTTTTCCCTCCTCGAGCTCAATCGAAGGATCTTGAGAATTAGTGACGAAGTGAACTTGCACTTGACCATGCCGACTAGAGTTAGCGACGATATCTGCCATATCTGTGTCCATTTTGAAATTGTGGTCTAGCATTAACTGTGAAGAGTTCTGGCGGGGGATGTCAGAGTCGGGAGAGAAAAGAAAAAGTTTACGGTAGCCCAGGTACACACCTACGAAAATGCTCAGCCTTGTCATCACGTGACAATACCCGGTAACCTAGAAAGTGCGTAAAGGTGTGGCTTTCAGTTATCTTTTGAGAAGCATAGAAGTTCTCGTAAAAAGTGACCACCAGAGTCAAGTATCATCTTAGCACATTCTGCATTTCAATTGTCTCCAGTCGCCTGATAATTTTGCATTCCCGTCATCTTGATTTCTTTAACTAGTCTAGGCTGTTGGGCGGCCCTGGAGGCTTGTACGACCTGGTCTAAACAATGTAAAATAATTTATATTTTCATATTAAACCCATACATCACATATATCAAGATCCGGAGATGCTCTTATAGTCTTATATCTAGGTAACAGATATCGGCCATGATTCCTGGAGATCTGTCGGCTTGTATGTGCCAGGGAATGCAACCAATGGTTCTAGAGTTCCAGAGCAATTTCCAGTGACATCAATTTGCGCATAGGCATTATACGAAAGCTACTATAAGATCTGACGAAGAGGTATTTAGGGATCTAAGAGCAGAAAAGAATCAAGACGTCGAAATTAACATGATCCTATCATTTGGATCTAATCTAATCTAATCTAATCTAATCTAAACCCCACCCGGTCGAATCTCCACCAAAAAAATGTTTGCGATACTGTAACCTCACATCCACCCCTCTAACCCTCGCCCCTCCAACCACCAGCACGCAGAAACCGAAAAAATGAAAGTCCTCACCCTCAACTTCCTCTCCTGCGCCGTCAAAGCCTGCAAATCCTCTTCCGCTAGTTTCCCCCTGCATCCCAAAGACTGCGAGCTAGTATCCGACAGCATCGAGCCCAATGCGAAATTATTGGTGAACATCCTACCGCGCATGGAGTGGAATGCGTTAATCACTACGGCTGCTGAGGTATGTTTCTTATCCTCGTACATTCCTTCTCCCTCTACTCTCCTTTTACCCAACCAGTCTCTGCCCACTCCTCTGCGACTGCTCGCAAACCGCTTGCAATCGGGAGCGGCAGAGGGTAAAGTTACGGAATGCTCCTAGTAGTTCGAATAATGTTTGCTAATCTATGGTTATCACCATGTAGCTCGGCTTCCCTACCTTACCCCCCACTGCCCCAACACCCGAAGACCTCGAAGCCGACCCGAAGATGCAAGCAGAGCTACACACACTCCTTCTCGAGACGCAGATCAGCGAAGGCGGACTTGTCTGCGCGAATTGCGGACATGAATATAAGATTAAAGAGGGGATCGCGAATTTCCTGCTGCCGAATCATTTGGTCTGAGGGGGAAGAGGAGGAGAGGAGCTTGATTGAGTGTTTGTTTGTGAGTGAAGAATTGTATATGAATGGCCCTATGGGGATGAACATGGCTTCGTAGATGGGACGTCACCAGGGGTATGGAACACTTAAGCTAGGGAAGTGCTGGGAAGAGGTAGTGAGGCTAGTGGTCAACGATTTGCATGACCATCGTACCTTCCGCGGAGTTAGCAAGAAGATATATGTTCGTTAGTGGAAGGGCTACGGGACTATTGCCTGGTGGACGATGATCTGCGACTTTGCGGGGAGCCATGTAGATATCTTCTCGCAAAGTAAGTATAGGAAGTTAATTCTTATAATATGGCGGAGAAAACCAAGTCGATTTTCAAACCTGTCAAGTTTGCTTTTCAAGGATTATTCAGGTCATGGTTAGGGATCATAGCTGCAAACATACCAGCACACAGAATGCAACCACAATCAAGCACCAAAACTTGTTTGACTTGTTTTCTATTTTGTAGCCCGCCTCCAAATAGCAGACCATATAGTGTTCTCTCTCACCTCTGCATAATTAACCCTACATCCACTGGCCTACCTCGGCCTCAGCGCTTACTCGTACATGTGCTTCTCCTGCATTCGTTCCTCTCCATCCATATCTGTGCCTCTGATTTTGTTCTACCACTCCTAGCACACGGCACCCGTCAATGCTGATGAAGCAAATCAGAATTATGTATCCATCCATCCACCCCTCTTGCCCCACAGCCAAAGCAAAAACGCCCAAAAGACTCGGTTGAAAGAGTACTTTTTTTTTAAAAAAAAAAAATCCTAACCTTTGCCGCCCGACCCAATCCGGTGCCAGCCAACCATGGTGATGCATGTGACGAAAAATGTATCCATGGTAGGCAACTCTTAACTCCTTGCTGGAAATGAAGATCACTGCTGTAGAGGACGCGCAGATGGAATCAAATGTAGGATGATACAAATATAAATAAAAAGAAGCAATTAATTAAGGAATCCTTTACACGCTGCTGTACCACAGAGGCATGGAATACGGTCTGTACTTCCAATCTCACGCTCGAATTTGTAGTCGTAGGTGAGTTCCTCATCTGGGGTATGTTAGTTTATGCCCAAAGACGGAATTTGAAGGGGGCTTACTCTCGGCGATATCACGCAGCGCATAGATAACAATTCGCTTGCTCTTCTCGACAGTGATGATCTTAGCTGTGCAGTTTGGCATACAGCTGTGGTTGATGAATCTAGCAATTCCACCCTTCTTCGTTGCATCGATGACAGTGTTCTCGTCGATTCTAAAGAGGTAACTACTTCCAATACCACTCTTAAGATAGCGATGTTCACGAAGATCCGCAACTTGTTGTCTGATTTTCTCACCGACATACTCGATGATCATGTCATTCTGAGTGATGTTCTCCATGGCATATAAGCCCCAGTTGTGGATGGCGGATCGATCAAATTTGACAGGTTTCTTCCGCTTCTGAAGCTGATTAAATCGCAAAGCATCGACATCACCACCCAGATTCTTCTTCTGGTCATTGATGTCAGCGACAAAGCGTCTGTTGACGACACGACTAGCTCGAGAGTTTCCCTTGGCTGCTAATTTCTCAGCCGCGATCTTGGCTGCCTGTGCTGCTTCGGCTGCAAAATCACGACCTGCTCGAGTGGCCTGCGCTTCCCGCTCCTCACGTGCCTTCTGTACCTTAATTCGATGAGGAAGATAGAGAGACTTTTCGGAATTAAGAATCTTCTTGGTGCCTTCAGTACGAGCACTACCAGTGGCGTTGGGAACATAGTATCCTTCGATTGTAGTATCGGTGGTAACAAGGCCTCGGTACCCACCACGATTGAGTGCTTTGATATCTTCTTGCTTCCAGGCCCAAGGTTTTGCCCATCCCTGTCGAAGTTTGCCACTCGATTTGATCAGGGCGATAGCGGCTGGAGTATCCTCATCATCTTTGATCAGGTTCTGAAGTCCATTAAGGTCGAGAATGTTTTTGAAGTCGTCATCCACGGTTGGACGAGGAATTTCAGCAGACATGCCCCATTCAACTGTTGTCTCGACAGGAACTGTCTCTGTAACGTACTCCTCCTCATCATCCTCAGGTATCTCACTGGGCTGACGCAGAAGTTCATCCATATAAATACCCTCTTGCTCTCTTTTGAGTGCCTCTCGTTCCTCAAATATCTGCTTCTTAGATTTCTTCTTCTTTTTCGCGGCAGCAAGCTTCTTCTCACTGTCTGCAATAGCACCTTGAGCCTCGGACTCTTTGAGTATTCTGTCAAGATCACGCAGATCCGACTCCTCATCAATGGTGCTGGCAGAGAGTGGAAATGCTTCATCAATCTTGTCTTTGCCAATGCCAAACAACTCTTCATTTGTCTTCTTCTGGCGCTTCAGAGAAGCCTCTACCTGCAACTCAAGTTTTCGTTTCTTTGATGGAATAGTCTCACCAATCGCAAGACTGGCCTCGCTCATTGAGTCGTCGTCTCGGGTACCTACAGAAGCAAGATCACTCCTAGCGGCAATTTGAGATCTCAAAATATCATCCTCCGTCTCATCTTCTTCGGAGCTCATTCGGCTTCTTGGTCTAGAATCAGGCTCCTCAGTATCCATGATGCGAGAACGGACGTCATTTTCGTCGTCAGAATCCTCGTCCTCGCTACGTACAAGGAAGCGGTTCATGAGAGATCTATAGACAGGCTTCTTAGGTGGTGGGCGAGATCTAGCAAAGGGATCTCTGAAATTAACATTAGGCTTCGATCCGCTCTTTGCTTTGCGAATACGAGGCATAGCAGAAAGGTTTAGTTTTGCAGGAGCCATCGCACGACGTTCGAAGATCTCATTCCGAGAGTTCGGCGTTCCCACCGAGAAGTTATCTTCTCTTTCATCGTCCTCGTGAATGAGCTGAAGCTTCATATCCTTGGGGTCTTGGATATTCAACTTTCTTCGCTTTGCGAGATGTTTAACTGGATCGAGGAATTCATGCAGAATTGGCGCTGCAGTCTTGGTCCGGATGTTCTTAACAAGTTGAGTCTTTAATTCTCGGCGAATGACCTCGATTGCTTCTCTGGATGGATCAAAATTCAGTGCACGCTCCTTCCGCTCCTCCTCGAGATCGGCAATTTCTTCTTTCCTGCGAACAATTCCTGCTTGCTTCTCCCACTCATCTGTATCATGGTGGGAAGGACTGTGACTGCGCTTCCGGCCAACATCAGTGCTACGGTGCGCAGCAGAACGAGAACCAGAAGAACCGTAAGGATGTGACTGCATGATCATTGTGTAATTAAACATTAGTGTGAGGTTGAGAGTCCGAAAGCATCGCTCGCAGTCATTTCTACCCCAATGCGAATTTGGGAAGGTTATATAATAACCTATTGTATCCATCTTGACGTCTTCGGGGGAGAAATGTCTCATTCGCTTCATCATATGAGGAGGGGTCGTAGTCATTAGTGGAACGGAGTCACTACCGACGAAGATGTATGGTTGATGTAGAAGAAGTTGAGACACTGGTTCAGTACTTGGCACAACTCGAACTGGTTTGGGTTTTGTAGGGGGAGCTAGAGTCGTAGCGGGTTGAATCAGCGGACGGAAAATTGGCCTGGAAGACGAAGGGCCTTTGGGTGCAGTTGGTGGAGGACCGGAAAATTTGACACCTTCTACTGATTTGGCGACAGTATTGGGCTTGATAATCTGCGAGATTGGTTCAATCTTATTCGCCTTCAGCAAACTCTCCATCATGCGTCTGCTCTTGTTTCCCTCTGGATCAAAGTCGACTTTAACGTTATTTGGTCCAATTCGTAGGGTGGACGCCTTTCGCACAGCAGTCTTCGCAGCTTCAATAGCAGAAATGAAGCGGCCTCCTTGAAGGACCCTCGAGTCGCGGTATCGGAAGGTCGCAAATCCCAAACAACTGCCAGTCTCTGGGTGAAGTTTGTTGCTGCTCTCAGCGATCTCACCGAAGCTCGAGAAGACCGCCGCAACATTGGAAAAATTGTGGAGAGGATCGAATCCAGTTACTACAACCTGCGTTGGCGGGCCAGGGCCAAGTGAAGTCTTAGGATCGTATGCGTAGGGCTTGATCAGATATGGCGCATGTCGAAGACGAGATTGTGGGTTGTGGAAATCAACATTGATATAGTCCAACTTCCCGCCCCTCTTCGCCAGTCTCGGATCTGCTGGGGGGCCGTCATCGTCCTGCAAAGCCATTGATTAGCCAAACATTCACACAGATAAGATGACGACCCCACAGCAGATTGTATTATACGTACCAAGCCAATGTCTTTATATATGGGTTTCGCTTTCTTTCTCTCGTTCGAGGAGATCTTTCGGTCGATATTGGGATCGTATGTACAGATGTTGCCCTTAATACCTCTGCTAGAGTCTCGAGCGTAGACGCGGGGATCTGAGGGGGGTTGAACTGCCTCGGCAGTATTATGTGGTTGCGGGACGTCATAATGATCTAAGCGCTTCTCGCTGGAGATACCAGTTGAACTTGGTCCAGCAGTGGCTGACTTGTATTGGTATGGGCTCGCGACACGACTTGGAGAAGAATCGAGGTTTGTCATTGGCGTCATACTGATGTATTGATTGTTGGATGTTGATAAATTGCTGTGCTGAGCGGCGGCACTGAAGACAGATGACACAGTACTTGAGTGCGAACTCGCAGATCCAACACCATTGAGTATATCGCCTTCCTCTAGGACCGCAGCAGCATTATCTGTAGCCGGAAGGTTATTTTCGGTGTTGTGGTGGGTCGGAGCGTCGTCGATACGAAAATTGGGAATGACCAACTTCGTGTCAGCAACCGATCGTGAATTCGGCGAATCTTGATTCAGAGACTTGACTTTCTCTCGCTCCTTCGCCTTCTCTTTGGCTGCCTTGGTAGCAGATGGGAAGAACTGCGCGAAGCTCGCACTTGGCGCGCGAGACATCGTGACAGGATGATATATTTACCTTACCTTCCGTCTGCCAACCAACATCTCCCGTTTGTGTATCAACGAGCGACTGCATACATTTGAGAAGGGATGGTGATGATGAGGTACGCGCGAAGGCGCAAAGGGAATACACGCGACCTCCTTGTCGAGAGACAGATTTCTTGCGCTTGAGCGATATAGCAAGGAGCAAGGGGTATGAGACTTTCGCGATAGTTGATATATGCAGTGGCTGCTTTTGCTGCTGCGTCGAGGGAGTCGTGAAGAAGAAAGGAGGGCTTGTCGTTTGGATTGTCGAGGGGCTGAGGTCGTGGAATGGGGGATGGAGATGGGGGATGAAGTTCGACGGCTCGTCAAAAGGTCTTTAGCCAAGCTCGTTTTAGCTTAGCGTCCACTTTGGCCTGGGGCTGGAATTATTTTGGGGCAAGTGACTGTGATTGAGGTTTGCATCACCAATTCAAGCACAATAGTTGTAAATTATATTTACTTTGCAACTTCATGATTCTTATTATTGTCATCAATGCCATCACCTCCCTCCATTCTAGCATTCTAGAGACTAGTAATAAAGCCTTGATATCATAACCCATCACTGCCAGCTGTTGGTTGCGTCACCGGTAAGCGAGAAACTTGTACCGTACATGGAACGCGGAACTGTCACGAAAAGCCCTTGCACGTGTATATCTTCACTTTTGACGCGTCTGAATCCACTTGATCATGATCAATACTGTGAGTTTTGTGGATGAGGGAAACTGAAGTTTTATGCTCTTGTATTCTTCTCCACTATGATAGGTTCTCAGAGCTTGTCCGCTGTTTTGACGTCATGCAGCTCACTGATTCCCAGCTCTCCCAAGCAGACACGTGCCAGGAAGTAATTTTCCAGGGAGCCTCTCAAAGTAAACATCTGCTCTATATTCAAATCTATACTGAATCCTATTAGTGCCCATTGTGAAAAAATATTCGCTCTAACGCTTCATTCGGGGCTAATCACGTGATGGCAATTATTCAGACTGGCTTTGTTTGTCCATTTATACATACACAAGCGGTGAGAGTTGGGAATTATTAGTTTATTATCTTGGATATCTTTGGTATTCCATTACACAATCACTATAGCAGCAGCCATGGACACTGGCTTGCTTTAAGGATCAAGTGTTTACGGGCTGGACTCTGGAGGCGCCGAGGCGGGCGCATACGTAGCTCAGTGGAAGTATTGGAAAGTTCGGGGTGACTTTTAACGCAACGTTGGCACCACGGAAATTATACCGAGCTCGCGCTTATTATTCCCAAGCTTGTTTCTTACCTTGAAATTACCTCACCAATGATTCAGGAATCAGGATGTTCGAAACAGAGCCATACAGAGGCAATATCAGATCATGCTTGCAACTCATCATGAGGAGCAGACTTTGTACCGAGGAGCAGAGTAAATACTCAGAGTTTTATTACATGAACAACTTGGATGATGATTAGATATATATCAAATGTGCGTGGAGGAGGTGAAACATTGTCATCCAATTTCTAAATTGTGCCGAACCAGACTTTCCGACAGACTGAAAACGGGCTTATATGTATCAAATCTTTCTGTTTACAAAACTACTAAAAAGAGGCAAATGGCAGATCGTGACAACTTCCTGCCAGGTTTAGCAACAAAGAGCAATTACACTTGATCTCTTTCCTCATGTATTGCATTCATCCTATTCCACTTTACATTAAGATTTGCCTGTAGCTGAAGCTAGGATATCTAAATTGAACACATCGAATTGAAAATGTAGACTTCTACTCGCAGGGAAAGCCTAAATGAATATCACTGTAGCAACTGCTTTGGTAAAATGATCCCAGGACGGTAGGGCTCAGGTTCACTTGCAGCCACTCAGTCAGTTGGACCTCAATTTTTGAGAAATATTAAGACGGGGCCCAAGGGTATCTCTTTTATCATCCTCAGAGACATATATTTTGTCTTTAGTTAATGCGAGACATCGAATTTGTTAAAATAATGCCCAAGTAAACAGTGACATTCACAGTTCACTCCCCTTTCCAAATTCCAAGATTCTAAGCGAGACCCACTAGCAATCAGACCGCCTATTGAACTTGCAAAGCACTTTTGAAACTTTGGCACATGGAAGCTGCAGAGCACTCTAGCCGTAGCTTTAATAATACTCGCAAATATTGACCTGTTATTTCCTTACAGCATTCCATGCCACCATTACTTACTCCCTTACTCGCCAGCTGATTCGTGTAAATAACCCCTGCCTTCCCCAAGCTCTGTACAGTAGTAACAGCAAATGTATCGACCTCATCTCGTGGAGCTGCACTGGCGTTAGCCAGAACATACGAATACACATCAGCCGCGGAGCGAGAAGCAATGGCTGCAGAGTCGCTCGCCCAAGGTCACTAGATTTCGGTGTCGAGTGGCATGTTATGAAGAAAATTTGTGATGGCACACCGACTGGAACGAAATACCGTGGTACTAAAATTGTAGCTGCCCAGGGGCTAAATAAAGTCAACATCCTATATCTATCAAACAAAGTAAACATCCAAATGACTTTGAAATAGCGCAGCTAAGCAGCTTACATCTACCAATTGAGAGGATAATGATCCGGCGCAAGACCGAAGTACCCATTAGCCGGCAAAGGCAGTAGACTCGCATTGTTATTATAAAGTTGGTAATCAATACCAAGCAGCGCAACATCATTTCCCCACCAGCTGAGAGATGCATTCTTTCCTACGCCAAAGCTGAAAACGAGCGTGACAATGAGGCCGGAGATGGCAACGCCAACACTGAGACCCGCAAAGATCATGTAGGCGTACTTTCCCCACCAAGCCGTAAAGCGACGCTTGAGGTAGTACTGAAAGAACCAGGCGATGAAGATGCCTAACGTTGCGTAGCTGAGGTTGTTATTACCAGCCCATTGTAGGGCGCCGGACATCGCGACCGCTGGATTGATGGTGGACAAGATGCTAGCGGTAGGCTTCCACAAGTAATTATCGAAGGAGGAGGATTGCTTCTCGTCCATGCACCCCTGAATGAATCGACGGACTCGGGGGGCTATTTTTTCGCCTAAAACCCAGGCTAAACCAAGGAGGGCACCGATCAAAAAACACCACGGCAGAACGGGGTATAGCTGAAACATATTGTTGGTACCAAAGGCCCCGAATGAGATCACGGAGGAAAACACCGAATTGGCATAGTTGCAGACCATATGCTGTTTGTTGCTCCACTGGCAAAGAGTGTCATCCTCGTTAAAGTAGACTACCATCACTTCGAGCATCGCGCAGTATATGAAGCAATTCACAACGCACGATGCGATATGCCCACGGAAGATAGCTCTTGGAGGCATTTTTGCGTAGTGTGCATACTTGAGGTCGCCTGCGAAGCCACCAGCCATCTGCTCGAAGGCGCCACCAAGCATAAGGATGATCAGCTGTGGGAGTGGACGGCCAGGCCATATAATACCCGGAAGAACCTGCCAGATTACATTCAGTGAGATACCTGTTGCTGCAATAGACTCAATGATGACCCAAGGAATAGTTAGCAAGGCGCCGATGCCAGCAACGATGAGGATTGACCACCACGGTGTCTGTGTCGGCCACACAGTAACACCAACAATAGATATGATAAAGCCGAAGATGAAAGTGATAGAGTACTAGTAATTGAAAAGTATGTGTCAGTAAGAAGGAATAGGAGAGAAATGGAAAAAGGGCCGCCCAAAAAGAGAGGGGAAAGAGAGGTTCTTACCCACCACTCAGGGACTTCTTTATACGGCTTCATTAGCCGAGTTTGAGGATCCGTGAAACCCGTGTAGATAGACCGGCGCTTCATTGTGTTGACAACTATTCCCACAAAGGCCTTTTTGAGAGGACCCCGGTACTTAACAAAGACATAGACGATCGAGAAAGTATAGTACACAAAGTTTGCTCCTGTCACGAAAATATTTGCAGCGGTGTAGTAGGGTGGCCCATAATTTGTATAAGGATCGAGATTGACCATGTTGTCTTCGTTGAGTACAGCGCTGATGTTATACGATTTCATCTCATTGCTGAATGCACCATTTGAGTTGATGGGCATATAGCCGGCCCACGATATGTTTGTGTAGTACATAATGAGAATAATAAGACCAGCAATAACGCGCATAACATATTGCTGGAGCTGTGCGAAAAAAGGCGATGCCATGGCGAGAGAACCTGAAGCGTTGGGATCCCAGCTTGAAATGGGATTGAAGCCCATTCCACCATAGGAGCCGGTGACTATGGCTAAGTTCTTATTTTGGGGGGAGATCCAGGTCATCCAGTTGAATAGACGGAGAGCTTGGAAGAACTTGTTTGGAATCCAATAATAAACCAGGAACACACCGCTAGCGATTACGAAAGACCTATAACGAGAGATCTTCCAGCCGTGAATGCTTTCACACTTGATGTCACAGGTGATGAGGGCTCGATTTAGTGCCAGGGTAGGGAGTACCGCAGGCCAGACTGCTTCTTGGGGATATACAGTGAGACGCCGCAGCATTCCCGCCATGCCAAGACCGAATATCTGATTTGCAAGTGCAAGTACAATAGCGAAGCCAAAGCCAGCCCATCGCTGATTGAAAAAGATAGGAAGACGCATGACTAAGAGGCCCGTAAAATTTCCAATCGAGTTCGCTTGCGAGATGATCGTTGCAAGAAGTTGTTCTTTCGACGACCACGGGCCTGGGTTGAGCGTGTAGCGCTTGCCACGAAGATGAAATCCCCAGTCGGGGAGGACAAGAGTTAGGAAACGGCCCATTGGAACGATGAGAAGCTGAATAACCGTACCGGGTATCGAGATTCCAGGCTGACGGGGACTGAAGACTACAATGATTTAGCTAGAATGGAATTGGAACTCAATCAGAACTGAGCAAGAGCTACAAGACTTACATGTATTAACAGCTGATGCGACACACACCCAAAAGAAGCCAATTGAATAGGCCCGGAGACTCTCACATGGCTCTTCAGGATCATCATACGGGAGAGTCACTGCTCGTACTTCAGCATAAGGAGACCAGTTGTGTATTCTTCCTGCAATCTTGCAAGTAGTATAAGCCCATTCGTCATACTCCATGGCACAAGCAGAATATCCCTCGATCAACTCCTTGCAACGACTTATGAGAATGTGATCGATAGTATAGTCATCTTGATGGTGTTCAATTAAGGACTGCAAGACTTTGATCGATTCCTCCTCATTCAAGGTAAGGATAGCGGCAACAACGCGATTCGGATCGGCTCCTGCGGGTAGCGTCTCGCTCTCTCCGCTATGTTCTCCAGTATATTCGGCCAGAAGACGTTGGAACCACTCACCCGGGGCTTCCCATTGATCACTGAGCGAGGGTGGTACATTGTCTCTTTTCTCGTCGATGCCCACGACTTTGATGTCGCCCATGATAACAGAGATTCGAGGAATGACTGTGAGTCTGGGTGGACTGGGAGGTAGAGGAAGACCACTGACGGAGGCAGAAGAAAGTTCAAGTAAATAGAACACCACACATTCTTCAGCCACGTCGCTAAGCTACGGGTCATACTCACACTTTACAATTAAATCAAGCCCAAGCTGTCCGACTCTTCTCAACGGTGCGTAACCGAGAACCCAACTCTTGCGTTACATTCATCTCAATCCTTGACCGATCAACATGTTTGATGGTGCAGCTGTCAAAGAAGGCGGGGTACTGTAGAGTCCCACTGGGGATAGTAGTAGGATACTGCATTGAGACCAGGGATTAGATGTTCCATATATCGACGTCTCACTGATTTGTATAATTGCATTGGGACTGCGCGCCTCATAGCTGCATCCAGCCTAATCCGGGAAAAGGGAGGCTACCAATCAACTATTCCAGATATCGAAATAGTGTTATGAGTAGGCCTGGGAGACTTAGTAGGCTTGTTATTACCCACTACTATGTGCGACACTCTTCCGAATTCCCACAGATTGTCCGATGCAGTGATACACACTGTAATTCTGCATAGAACACTCCAAACACTAGCACTTCGTCTTGTATTATACATACATCGAACTGAGATGGACCAGACGGTGCTAGTCGCTAGAAAAGGGAGACGAAATATCGAAGACCGAAGCACCTGCGCACAAACTGCAACAGAGGCCCTCTCTTACCTGCAAAATTTATGCCTCTATTTGAAGTAGAGTAGTTTATCGTGCATTTGATTCTATTGAACAGAGAGAGAGTGCTAGGGCACGTTGCACGAGGCAAATGTCCTACCTGTAGGTGAGTAGATATGATAAGCATAATACGAGCGAGGAGACGTTAAAGGTTACATCAAATTGACAGTGATGCTGAGGATAGGTGCAGAATCTTTACGACTTTCCCCTCCTGCTCGTAGGAGAGGGAGAATACGCTCCGAGAGTGGGGGATGTTGATACATGCAGTGATACATACCTCTTACTACGGTGACTACCCCGCATCATCACGCTGATCCTCGATCTCGCATCTTGAAAAGATGACCAATAACAAAGTCAGTCAAGTGTTCTCTACGTGTCTCAAATTTGCAGACTATTCCAAATTCGATCACGAACAACTGCTATATCTTTTAAAAAAGAGGAACGGTTGCGATTACCAAGCTCGCTTAATGAACTGTTGATTCAGGGGGCTCGCTACTGTACTACATACCCGCGATGCTAGGCAATGCTACTGTGCCAATGGGCATTCTCCTTCCCAAAGATATATTACTACGCGAGGCTCAAGTCAACGCTAACAATAGACTGCTACTAGGTAATTATTCCGATATGTCGCTGACAATGGCAATCAGTCCTCTACTCCCTTGGCTCACCATACCTTCGTATTGCCTACCGAAACCACTGTATCATGCACTTCAACGATCGCTTTGCTGGAAGGATACTAGTATTACTACACAAGCTGCAAAATATTAGATTAATCACGATTGGTTCCTTGAGTCCAAAAAGAGGTAACCTGTTTCAACTTTGAAGCCCCATAGTACACATACTGCGTTGGATCTGGCAAGCGAAGTTGACTAATCAGGCGTGAGTAGAGTGGGAAATGATTGGAATTTATCGAACGTTGACTGAAGGAACAAGAGAATCTAGAGTTTGTTGCTGCATTCATGATATTTGGTCCGCTCAATACAAATTTTATATCTACAATAATGATCCATCTCCAACAGGTATCGCTAGTACCCTTCTAGCGCATGAAAGGTATTAAGCGCGCTTATAATCCAATACAATAGACCAACGCACACTTCCATTCCATAGTCCATAGAGACATATCTCAAGCTCCAGAACGCCATCCAAAGCCAAGATATTACTTAAAGTTTCTCAAACGCTCCTCTTAGGAACTACCCCCCAAGGTCATAACGAATTCACCATCTTCCTCATCATTTCTCCGCAGACACTCGGCCAATCCACCACCCAGGCCCCTCTCCACATCCTCATCATCAGGTCCATCAAACGCCTTCAGGAAACTCGGGCTGCGCCACTCCAGTTCGCTCTCCTTTGCGAATCTAGCCGGGGTAATCGTAGCATCTGAGCCAGTCGACATGGTGCTAACACTTCGTTGAAGTACTCGCTCTGTTCGCTCTGGCTTGGATAGTTGGGGTTGAGGTAGCATGTGTAGAATACCGGAAGCGGAACGACCTTTTGTGTAGCCGATAGTAGAGCGGGAGGCAGCTGTTGCAGCTGCTTGACGCATGGTGGATGCGTTGGCGGAGATAGTTGCGGTAGGTGTTGTTCTGGGGCGAGAGAAGCATGAGGACTTAGGGATGGGCTTGGAGGAGACAGGCGGCACAGGGTTCGATTTGGGAGCCACTGAGAGAGCGGAAGCAGCTTTCTTGGAGGTAATTGTACCAGGTCCCTTGCTTTGGATTAATGGTTTCTTGACCTGGCCGAGCGGTTTTCTCATTGCAGTAAGCTGAGGCTTCTCCTGCTCAGACAGTGGAGACTTCTTGTTACGGAGGTGGCGAAAGGTCTCTGGTACATCACCAACAGTCCAGTCCTCCTCCATCATCTTCATGATTTGCTCGTCGGTCTGTCGGATAGTCTTCTGATACCCCTCCTCTGCTTCGCGTTCTAATCTAGATATGCCATTCTCATCGACGGGTTGATGATAAGTTCTATTGATACCCTTCATGAGATATCCAGGCTTCAGGTGCGAGTAGTTGAGACAGTTATTCGGGAAATCGGTTGACTCGTATGGTAGGTCCTTGGGCTTTGGTGGACAGTATTCGACATCCCGGTCAGCCAAAGGGCTCTCATCACCATGTACCTCTAACTTCACTGAATCGCCATGGATTAGCCTCTTAGGTCGTCGAGCACTGGTTAATTGCTTGGGTTGTGTCTTCTCGATTTCCTTGTCTAGCGTGGGGCCAGCGGGTGTTTGAAATGCTTTAGCTTTGGCATTGGTAGTCTTCATACCAAGAGGCGCTCGAGTCCGAGGCCCTGATTTGATTAGCATATACCTATCTCGCATCAAAAGAAACGCGTACCTATTGGAGTAATGAAGTCATTCTTATCAAAAGTCGCGCCCTTCTTTCCTGTCACCAACCCTTCCAACCCCTTTCCCTTGACGGACTTTCCACCAAATGCTGTAGGCGCGTTCTCGTCATTGAGCGGGATCTTCAGAGGTGTCTTCGGATATTTGTTGCCCGGTGTCTTTGGTTGCAGGCCTCGGACGCTTTGATTGAGCGGCTTCGATGCTGCTACCTGGTGATGACCATGAACCAGATTCTCCTGATCGCGGGCTGCGAACATTTTGGTATATGTGGTGTCGCTGATCAATGATGATGATCAATATGTTTTATTCTGCAGTCGTTCTAATTCGTAATCGTGGGAAGTTGATGGTTGGAATTAGTGTATTACATTGAAGTCGTGTTCTCGTTGTTTTCCTTAGGACAAGGGTTAGAGAATTGATTACCTTACCTTAGGGAGGTCGGCAGTTTGTTGTTGTATTTAGTTGACCTGGCAACCAGGAAAGGAGCTGTCCCCACCAACCTCAACCCCTGTCCACCCCCTTCCCTATTCAGACGCTTCGTGTCTCTCAACCAGCGACTCCATGCAGAGTCTCGTCTCGTCTCGCGATTCTTCCAGAATTTAAAACCACCACAACATCTCCAAGTTCTCCATCCAACAACATCCACGCTTCGCCCACGTACCTACGCTAAGGTCTTTCTATCACAACCTCAAGTCCTACCACACCGCCGTCAATATGGATCGCATCAAGGAAGTAAGTTCTCCCATCTCTGTGCCTGCTGGTAAAGCAGAGCACAACCCCGCCATCCCGCTCTTTTCTTCCTCACCACCACGGCGTACCACAAAGCATCCTCGTGTTGTGGTGGTTGCTATATTTACCCCTACTCTACAAATTAATAACAAATGACAATAGAAAATGAACGCCCTCCGGATCGAGGCCGACGAATCTGCAGTTAAGGTCGAGGAGCTCCAGAAGCAGATCAAGATGCTTGAACAGGAAAACCTGACCAAGGACCACGAAATCACCTCCCTCACTCACAAGAATAGTCAACTGGAGGCAGAGGTTGAGAAGTTAGAATCGTCCGTTAAGGAGCACAAGAGCGACAAGGACGAGGGTTCGGCGGCTCTGACACAGAATGAGACTCTGCAACGAAGACTGCAGCTCTTGGAGGAGGAGGCGGAGGAAGCTGATAAGAACCTTAGAGAGACAAATGATAAGTATGTTTATTCCCAGGAATATTTCAGGGCAGTGGCTATCTCTCCTGTGCAAAGATAGCCAGGGAGTTCGTAAGCTGACTATCATAGACTCCGTCAAACTGACGTCAAGGCTGGCCACTTTGAACGCAAAGTCCAAGCCCTCGAACAAGACCGTGACCAGTGGGAGACCAAGTTCGAGGAGATGTCCAAGAAGTACGCTGCCGTCCAAAAGGAGCTCGAAGAATTCCAAATAGAGATCGGCAACATCTAAACTTGCTGCCTGCTCTTGCCGCATGTTGGGAGGTACGTGCAAATTGAGGAATGTTTTTGATCGACCTCGTACGAGTGCCGTCGCTTCCTGGAGGATGTTCTTCATACATGGGCATGGGATTTGTGACGTGATAGACAGACAGACAGCCATGGATGGATGGGAGAGGGTATAATTGCTACAGTTGGGCCTCGTATGCGTTGACGGTGGTACACTGTTTTTCTGTTGTTTCTTCATAGCAGATCATTGAGCTTAGTTTCTTACTTGATATCAGCGGACGTCACATATACAATGCTGTTTTCGCTTTTGATTCATCCAGAGCCACAACTCTTTCCAAACATTGCATTACTCAACTACTGCCTTTCCTGGCCTCGGCGCTCGCCTTATTCTTCGATTTCTGCTTCATCCTTGTGGCCTTCCTCTCTACCTTACTCTCGTACCTGAACTTCTGCTTCCTCTCCTTCTTCGGCCACTTCTTTTTCCCCTTCTCCTCCTCCCCATCCCCCTTCCCCTTCCACACCTTCACCACCTCCTCCTCGTCGTCCGCAACCCGATGCAAACCCTCTTTTGAAACGTCAACTTCTTCAATCGTAACCGTAGTGTACTTGTCCTCATCCTCATCTATATACTCTTCTTTATGATCGACTACCGGGTCAGAAATTTTAGGCTTGGTCTTGGTCTTATTTTTCCGAGGGGTTTCGTCATCTGAAATCCCACCCCATACGTCTGAGTCCGAATCAGATGATACAACATCTGGGTCACCAACGGCGCGGAGTGCGGCATTGATAGCCTCGACATGCTCTTCTAGCTCTTGTTTGCGTTCTTCTCGTAACTAGGACTGTCGTATCAGCTTCTGCGTGTCGTTCCATTACTATCATCTCTTCCCCTCGCTCCTTATCTCCTCTTCTATTCTTGTTCCCTTCAAGCCCCAAAAGCTCCACCATGCGCATTCGCCTTCGCACATCTCTGAGCTGAGGGAACATGGTAAAAAACAAAATACACACCTGCTTCCTCATCTCCACCCTCTCCTCCCTTCCCTTCTTCACCGCCTCCTCCTGCGCCCTCTTCGCACGCTGTACTTTCCGCTTGTGAAACCCCGTCAGATAGTCCTCTCTATTCGCATCGTCGAAGCTGATTTCCTCGATTTTATGCTCGATTTTCCTCCTCTTATTCGGCGCCGCCAAGACACTCTTCTTGGGGCGTGGGTGTAAAAATATGCCCGGGACCAGGTGTGAGGGATCCATATTGTCTTCCTTTTCTTCCTCCCGTTAGGTTTATACAGATCTTGTGTTTGAGGAACCCGGGTGGTGGAATTGGAGTTGTGAGCGACTTAATGATTGGGAGGAGAGAAATAGAGGAGGAGGATTTGGAACTTTTTAGTGGGGCGCGCTCAGCGGAATGGTGGGAGTGGAGCGGAACGCCAAGGCCTGAGACTACCCTGTGCTATCGAGCTGAGCTACAGCATCATCAACCTCAGTCCGTCCAGGTTGATAGACGACGAGCAATTAAGCAACCAGCAAAAATGCGTCTCTCTCTAGCTGCTGTTGTGGCGACAGTCGCATGTGTGCATGGGTTCAAGGATACGAGTCCATTTGTCTTGTTCTCGGATTCGGAGTAAGTTTCCTGTCTTTGCATGCCCGTCTATCTACCTATGTCCTACCCAACTCAGGTTGTTGAGCATGCAATAGAATTGGAGAGTCAAAAGACACTATACTAATTAACCATCAGACTTCCCAGCAATCTCGATACTGCACAATTACAATCTGCGACTAGAGTATTAGACGCATCGAAAGCACTCCTATCACAATGCCCTTCGGAAACCTACTTCATCATCACACAACCCTTCCTTCTCTCGTCCGACCTTAGCGCGCATGGTCACCATCTTAAGAATGCAGTTCGCCACCAGAGTGTGAAAGGCCGATGGAGCGTAAATGAGGTTGTGGCCATGAATATTAGGGACGGCGGCGAGTTGGTGAATTTGCTGGTAGAGAAGTGTGGTGCGAGTAGGGTCGCGCTTGGGGATTGGGAAGATAGAAAGAGGGGAGAAAGCAAGGGTGTAGTAGTTGTTAACGGTGTACTGCCTAATATTGAGGGAGATGAGGCGGGAGTTGAGAGTGCTGGTACGTCCCTTGTTCCACAACACGCATACCTTCCTCTCACACATATCCCCTTTCACTACGTGAAATGCTTCCGTAACCAACCAGTAAACAGATGCAGACCTCTTCAACACCTTTCATACCCTCCCTGAGACCTCTTACACATTCATCTATCTCAGTACACCTCCGACTACCGCCCCCCAGAAGCAAGTGAAGCCAGGAAAGGAAGCCGGAGCTGTGTATGAAGCGAATTTCTTGGAGCCGTTGCATATGGATCTGAAGCGGGATTTGTGGTCGAGGGAGAAGAATGGGACAGACTCGCCGGATTTGAGGCCGTTGTTCGAGAAGTATCAGTTTTTGTCGCCTGGTATGCCTCCGTTTTCATCTCTTCTTTCCCTCCTCGACTTTTTTCCTTTTTCTTAAAAAAAAGGGAATGCAAATTATTCCGGGGATATAGTCTTGGATGAATGCTAACCATGAGTAGGTCTCTTCATGGGCCTCTCGGTCAGTCTTCTGCTCTTGAGTATTCTCTGGGTGGGCATCAGCGCCATTGCTAGCTTGGAGGTTTCGTACGGGGCTTTTGATAAGGAGATGGGTCCTGCGGCTCAGAAGAAGGCGTGATAGGCTTCAGGGGAATAGTGATGTTTATACTTCGATGGCAATCCACGGACGAGCATGCGCATGGCTGGGAAAGTGTGTGGCGGCAGAGGAAGGGAGATAAAGACAGTGTGTATGAGAATAGGCATCTGTATAAAATAAGCAACGGGATGGTCTAGTTTGAATCTGAGCTTGCTGCTAGTGTTTAGTCAGTGCGAAACAGGACTTAGAATACAGCGATTGATAACAATGAAAGTTTTCCTCACTGCTTGCTGTATTGACTTGTATAGCACTTAAACGGGCAACGGATTGATCCTACAAGCAATTAAAGCAGCATATGTAGAACTACGATGTCCTGGACTTCTTATTTCAGCTCATTTTTTGAGCTACTGGGTGTGATATAAACTCAGAATCGAGTTATCTACTTGAAGTGTAAATCTTAATAGTCTACTTGACTCGTCCCACTTGACCCATCCTCTCTGATATTCTTTTCGGATAGTCTCTTTCTCTCGCTACAGATCTCGCTACAGATCACTGTAGTACCCCGAGTCAACTCAAACATGCTTTATATCCACCAATCCTTTCAATCTCACACCGAGTAAGACTCAGGGGCATCATTCTCAAATATCAAAATCAGATGCCGTACCCAGCTCCTCATCAGCCGAACGCCCTCCAAAACCTAACCTCAAGAACGCCAGTACAATTTTCCTTCCTCCAAAACGCCTTCAAAGAATAAACGTGCTGCGGCGATGCCTTCTTACTTCTCCGGAGCGTCAGGTAATCTCTCGATTACGTATTTCCCTCTGGCGACGCTGATGATCGGCACACCAGGAACCTTTCTGATCCTCCGTTTCAGCTCGCGATCGTTCGAGGCGACGATGTAGATCTTGGACTTCATCACTCTATCCACGATGCAGTCATCCGCGTAGACGCCTTTGTGATCGCACTGTAGTCGTTCCCATCTCTGTGAGAAAGCAATCAGCATCACCAATCTCTCATCTCCTCACAACTTTCCACCAACTAGGAAAACCTGGGGACCCAGGATGTAGTTTAAAAGAGAGAGGGAAATGGCATACCTCATCCCTCGCAATTCTCAGCGCGATTCTATATTTTGGGCCCAGCTTCTCGAGTTCCGCTATAGAGTGTATCAGCTTATTTCCTTTCCTGTCTTCTTTGCTCCCCCGTCTTCGGCAAAGAGATATATTTTGAAATAAAAGAGGCAAGACGTACCCATGACACAGCTCGTGATAACGGGAATACAGTTCGCATACAACGTATCCATCAGCGTCTCGAGTAACGGCAGTTTCCTCTGCACCGTATGCGAGAGGAAATTCGTGTCTAGGAGGATAGAGTAGGGCGGAACGAGGGCAGTGTTATATTGGAAGAACAGCGCGGACGAGACCTGTGGCACTTCGCGCACGACCTGGGTTTCCTTCTCCTTCTTCTTTGCCTCATCCTCGGCTTTGGATTGGTTCTTCTTGAGCGCTGCGTGGTTCTGGCCGATGATGCGCTTGACCTGGTAGGTGGTGGGGTTAGCCGTGCTCTTGAATAATATATCTGTAGCTATGCAGAGGAATTCTTACGGCACCAAACTTGCGGGTTCTTTTCGCGGTACCCATATTGTAGTCCTGGAAATATCAAATTGACGGTAGATATTGTGTGGGTGAAACGGTGGGAGTTGGCGCAAAAGAGGTCTTTCTTCTTGAGATATTCGGTTTGAAGCTATAAATTTCTCAAATCTGATAATCTCGAAATTCCGTTCTGCCGTCCATCACCGCCAACTGGTCCTTTGACTAAATATAAATTGGCTTTAAATGTACGCTAAGCCGTATTGAGACTAATATTGTTATATGCAGGGACTGTGATCGACCAACACGAGAAAGCAAACAAATGGTGCCGATGGCTTTCCTGAATGTCCTGTCGTGCTCACCCTCCCTTTACATTTCATACAGTAAGCACAACTCTCCACCAACAATACTGTAAACACTGCAGATACAAGCACTGCTCCTACACTCGTTCAACATCATCCGCGCAGCATCTTCATCACTGCATACGCATACGCATATCCAGATCGACAGCGTTGCATATCTTAGTTCACGGCATAATTGAAGGGAAGCTATTTACTAGAGTTGACTGGGCACCACATCCCTTGCTGTACTGAGACAACTGCACTTCAGCCTCTACGACGACGACGCTCTATCCAAATCCACGACACAGTACATTTGCAGAGAGTTAGAAGACGCAGGACTTGGTCTGTTCATTGTTTTTTGATTGGGCTCATCTGGACGACCGTTGTGTATTGGAAGGCTTGGTCAACAAACACGGAGGATTCAGCCCACACCCTCGCCTCTGCGCAACTTCTACTCCTTCGCAGACTTGATTTTACTCCTTCCCTTTGCTTCCTTTCGAAGAACAAACGTACGGCGAAAATATGAGTTCGCAGACCCAGGCCACTTCTGCGACGGCCGCAGCGAAATCTTCTAGCGCTGCAAATACCGGTTCTGTTACTGCTTCTGGCTCTGGCTCACAAACAACATCTGCTGCTGCAGCAACTATCACCGGGTCTGGGACATCTGGTCAGGCATCTGGGGCTGTCAGCATCACCGGAGGCACTGCGACGACTGGCGGAGCTCTCACTGGTCTGCCCAAGCTCTCAAATGCCATCGCAGCCGTCACACCTACAGTTCCACCCACGTCCAATGCTCCGTACATGCAACAGAGTACTCTACCAGATGGAACAGTCTTCATTGTTGTGGGAGCTATCCTCGGTTTCATGGCAATGAGTGTTTTACTATGGCGAGGCCTCGTAGCATGGTCCCTCCACCGCTCCGTCAAGCGTGCCTCTCAACACCAGAACATGTCGGATACCAAATCGCTGTTCCGAACACCAGCTCCCCCAGCACCATTCTACAAGTACTCCGACCGCGATTCTACCATTTCTCTTTCTGGGCTTGGGTCCAAGGGAGGCAAGAAGAGCGGGCGTCCTACGACAGCACCAGGCGCGGCGAGTGCAGGAAGTCTCTTCTTCTCCCCCACTGCTGGCGCCGCAGGAGTTGGCCACGCCAATGCAGGAGCCCGTGGCAGCAGCTACCTCCCAGCCGGATATTATGCTTCTGGCGCCGCAGCAGCCGCAAATGGGCAGTCCCAAGTTCAGCTCGGTCAAGGCCATCAGCCAGCTATCTCCATGTCCAATCTTGGTCCAGCATCCCAGGGATACAGTCGTGCAAGGAGTATGGGACCATCGCCGCCAGATAGTCCGTTCGTCGCCGGGCACAGCCATATGGCCTCTTCCAGCACGCTCAATCTGAACCAAGGATATGGAAATGAAAGGGCGCCGAGTGCGTACTTAGATGACCTTTTCGATGGCGAGAATGCACCGCCTGTCCCTGGAAGCAATCCAAGGCGAAACTCCGGTGTGCCTGGTAGATTCTAGATCCAGGGGCTACGAATCAGTGCATTGCGTGGTCGGAGCTTCATTTCTATAAACAAGGATAGGTTTTTGTAATTGGGTTCAGAATGTGTATAAGCTTCTTTGCGACTTTTGGAGAAGGCGATCAGGAGTTCTTTGCTCGGATTAGGTTTACGGGCATTGGTTGCATATTGTTTTCGAAGGTGGCTTAGCTGCTGCATTTCCAGGGTAGTTGGATATCACTGGACAGTGCTGAATGATAAGACGAGGAGGCGCAGAAGAGTCTCAGCCGAGAGGGGAGAAAATGGGAGGTGAGAGTGTATATAGTAATTGGTGCATATCAAATACAGACTCGTTCATTCTCTCTCTTATTTTTTCTGCATTTATCATGAACACGCCTATCCTCCCTAGTTCAGACTTTTTTCCCATCTCGCGGCCCAAATATGCAGAAGATTGAACGTTTCTCCCAACTCTGGCCCCTCTCAATTTATTGTTTGTCTTTACTCGCGTCTTCCATGCTGCCCTTCTTGCCCTTCTTCTGAATCTTCTCTACATACCACACCCCTGAGCTCCTCCTTCACGAGTCGATAGAACAAGATAGATAGGATAGGTAGTGATAGGTGAGGGATCCCGTCTTCATCTTCGTGTTACATGCTTATTATCAGCGTATTCATTAACCAATCTAACCCTCTTGTTCTTCTTCTGTCTTACCTCTCGGGCCTCTCCAAAGCTCGCGGGAAGGAGAATACCATATGTAGACTCGAATTCGAAAAGATTGTTTGCTCTTTGGACGGCATATAGCGAAATGATATATGAAGAAAAAAGTTTGAGTATGTATGCGCTGTTAGTCTGTGCGTAGGTAAGTGGTGTATAACTGAAAGAGGAACTTTCAACGCGGTGATACCGCATCGTCGGGACTCAGGAGATAGTGGTAAGCAGCTATCCAAGGCAGAAAGAATGAAGAATGAAGTGATCGATCTTGAACCAGTCGAGAAATGACGTTTTCTTGTTCTGGCTTCGAGGTTCGAATCTAGCCGCAAGTGCAAGTCTGCAAGAGAGGAGTGATGGATATCGCTGTTCCTGGGAAAGATGAAATAGATACATATAGCATTCTTTCTACTACGTAGGTAGGAGCCGGGAGATGGTCGGGGGATTGATCGAGATCTAGATCAAGGTTGTTGTGTTTCACTTATCCCATGAGTACTTGCCAAGTTGTATGCATCTAATTGTATGTCAACACCTTTGTGAATACCCGCAGACGATTGCAATGGTAATTGCAGATGCCTACACGCTAATCTGAAAAGAGAGATTAGTATCGAAGTGTTTCTCGCTATTCCACGCCGTACAAGGGTAGTCTTCAGGGAAGCAAGCTACTAGAAACGCGCTCTGCCAGGTTAAACTTACCGCATTCTGATTAAGCGAGAACAGTGCGCCCAACACTTGCAGATAACCCGCCTAAAATGGAACTAAATCACGCAGAATTGCTTGTCTGATGAGTCATAACAGCGTGAAATCAGTTACCACGGTGGTGAACATGTATCAAATAGCCGTTATGGCAGGGGTCGGCACACCCCAGGAACACTGTTGATGTTTACATGCTAAGCGAGCCTGATTCGATCGCGATTCTCGACACTCTGGAATTAGTATAAATAGACCGCTCCGCCCATCAGAGTTTCTGTTTCCAACATCAACACGAGCTCGATGCTCATATCGCTCCTCAAATAACCTTTCGAAATTTAGTTCCTGTTCAAACTTGACACATCCGCACCTCAACGCGAACTATTTCCCAAATCTCCAACCACTCACAAACACCAACAAGTCTCATACGCCCCAGTTTCTCATCCCTTGTAGTACACATAACTCCAGATCGCCCAAGCTACAGAACAAAATGCCTGCATCCAACCCTTTCCGTAGGGAACCAGAGCCAGAGGTCAAGCCCGCCAGAAAGTACGACGAGGGACTGGACTGGTACGATGAGCGCGTCCTTGCCACCATGACCCCCTCGCATACCACGGTGATAGGTGTTGCAGTAGGTCCGATGCTAGCCGCCCGCTTCTCCCACCTCAAGCCTCCGACTTTGCCTGGTCAAGAGGCTCCCGTGGCCAAGGCTCCAGCCCCAAGATCGACTCGAGGAGACCTAATCAGAAATCCCCGAGGCAACGTCATGAGAGTCCCACAGTCCGACATTACCCGCCCTATCCGCTACTCACTAACCTCAGCTGTTCCAAGCTACGTTCCCAAGCGTCCGGCTGGTCTAGCTACTCCCACCTACTATTATCAAAGTCAGGTTGGCGCTAGCCGGAGGATCACTCGTGCCAGTAGTAGTGTTGTGAAGGATAGCAAGGTCGTTAAGAATTCGGAGGGCAAAGAGGCAACTGAGAAGCTTATGAGCGAGATTGTTGCTGAGGCTTCGGAGAAGGAGCTTGCTGACTTGTAAGTCCAAAATCCGAAGATTGCTGATCGAGTGTATGAGAAGGGATGTTCATATCGAGCTCATGCTAATACCACTTATGAAATAGCCTTATAATCCAAGACCTCAGCCCCCAACGATTAAGACCTCGTACTTATGGTACGACGTAAGTCACTCCACTTAACTCCCTTCTTATCTCATCTCTGCTATGATCACATACTAACAATGTCAGTTCAAACGCTGACGATCTATAGATTACCTATTCGTACTAAGAAGACGAAGGCTCCAAGGAAGAAAAGAAGCTGATGGTTCTCTGCTGATGTGGAGGTTTCATTGGTCTGCAGTTTGTACTTTGGGTCGATAATTAGAGGTAGTTTCTGCCGTTGTAGGGATTTGAGGATCTGTATATTAGGATTAGAAATAGAGAAGAATAAAAACCTTTATTCTGCTGCTGTCCCATTGTCTGCTTTCTATATATATTCTATCTAAATCCAAGGCATATACTGTCTTCAGTTGGCAGGCTTATTGGATTCATGAACGGTAGCTTTGAAATTTAGAGTCTAGTCCTCCTATCATATGTCTAGGGTATTGTATATATTAATTTTCACTTGCGCTAAGCAGTCACTGAACGTATGAATGCTGCTGAACTACAGAAGTGTCACAATTTAATACAATTTTGCGTATAATTTTATGAGATTCTTTGCAATATTGCCCCTCGTTACTCTGCGAGCATCTCAAAACCATAAGTCCTGATAGATGATCTTCATAATGGCTACTTCGGTAGGCCAAGCATCGATGATATCGCTCACTCTAGTGCACCAATCGTCATCACACATGATCGCAAAGAAGGCAGCTACATATTCCCAATATATCGGATACCAACCCGCAGACTCCCAGTCCATTATCTTGACAGGAATAGAATTCCCATTCTCTTCGTCCATTTCAACAAGGAGATTCTTGCGCTGCAAGTCCGACTGCTTGAAGACCGGTCGTCGACTTACATCAACGCGATCACGTGATACGCAATGCTCGAAGAAGTCTGCGAGATGTGAATCCCGCTGGTTCTCCTGGGTATTCGAGCGAGACTTGGTTATCAATCCTTGAATCAGACTTCTCTAGGTCTGAAATGCGCCACATATCTCAGCTTTGTAACCCGGCCAGTAGAAGAGATGGTGTTCCATATATATGACTTTCATCAACTGATCGAGCCGAAGAAGCCATGATGTATAGCATCGCGCGTAATCTGTCGAATGTCATTTTGAACTTGGATAGAATCTTCAACTTGTCTGCCTCTCGTAGGTCTGGCCACAGCTATTCTAGTGTTTCCCCACGAAGTCGCTCCATTGCCAAGAACAGTGTCCATCTTTTAGATCTGCCTTCCACATTACATACAATATATCGTGGAGTGAGCTCCGCCCACTCGTTCTGTTCAAGAAATAAGACGTTATCGCCTTCAATTTAGGAGTTACTCGTGCTGTATTTGACGACGAAGTGCTCGCCAACACCCACGACTTTCCTGTCGGCCCATGCCGATGCCGATGCCCCTTTCAGAATCTCCTTCGAGGCAAGGATTTCCGCGGTGGTAGGAAGTGGTGCAAGTAACTGTTTCGCATCTCTGAAGTATGGGAGTTTGATCTGAGTTACCATGATGATTGATATCCGAATCTAGAAATGCGGCTGAAACACACTACAAAAAGGGTATGTTTGGAGTTCAACACCTATACAGATGTGAATTCTATTCTTCATTAGTCTGCTGCCTAGGCCAATTAGAGGAGTCAGATGCCAAACTCACAACTGTTACAGATGCTGAGTCCTGTAGCTCTCTACATTACCGATACCAACGCATAGTCATCCCGACTCGATCATTCGATCCATTCGCAACGTAGGAGGCGTGAACGAAAATAACATATAGCTGATATACCGTATAGCAAATCCAAAGAACAGACGAGACGATCGAGTTGAGTTGATTGCCGCAGCTGGAGTCAAAACACTGCCGCGAAGCTGATGTCCAGACGGAAGTATACATATAGGTGCTCGATTGTCTTGGTCTCTGTCATTAATAAGCTTGTTGCTAATGAAGGCATGTTTTCTCCTGGTCTTCCTTCAACGCGGCAACCATTTGATTCACAAGGAGTGAAAATGAATTGGAGTAGGATCGATGAAGAGCATGGGAGTGGCATTAGCGCGAAATGTCAATATTTTGGCTATACAGTTGCACCTGGGTCAAGGACATACGTCGAGGATTCGTGAAGGCCAAGTCAAACGCAGCACTGGTCAAAGAAGCTATGAGAGGCCAAATTTATACTTGGGAGTAGACTTACTCGACATTTTAGCACGACGGGAGGGGTGCCTGGGTGCCTGAGTATAGCCTCTCAGCCTTCTCGAGGCAAAACCTTGTGGTTTTACAAAAGTGAACGTGTCGCATCTTTCAAGCTGTTCCTCTTCCTTCGATATATAGAATAATGAATAGTCTCATTCACAACAAGTATCATTGTTCCTGTAAGACTTGAGGTCAAATTTAACAGAGATGTATCACTTGGGAGTTGCAAGATATATAAACCACTTGAAGTGGCGTCGGGACTCCTGATTCCTCTCTATGATCGTAATAATATCACAAGACCAGTTCTGGGGCCAATCGAGGAATACGATGCTCTTTAATACTCTGAGACGAAACTAGAAGAAGGGGAAATCAAACGCATCGTTCCATTCGTTTGACTAGCACCTCAGTAACAGCCAAACTCCATCACTCGAACGCCATGTTCTTGTAGTGATCCAAAGCAGATCTAAGATCTTCCAGTCTAATCCGTCCAACCCGTCCAACCCGTCCAACAAGCCTAATCCGTCCAATCCCTCACTCATAACTCATCTCTCCTTCAGTTAAAAGCTGGACGCCTACAATAGGTCCGTCCGTGGTCTCCGTCTCCGTCCCCTCACCCTCAATGTTCATTCTCCTATGGTACCTTGTTAGTGAACAGATACTTCTTCTGGTATATGAATAAGGGTCAAGTAATCAGAAAACTTACTCAAAAAGCGCAACCGTCATCGCGTCGTCGGCGGCGACTCTGGCTGCTTGCCGGTAGTTCTCTCTCTTCTGTCTCTTCATCTCGATGTTCTCCCGCTTCTGTCGTTGCTTTTCAGCGCGAGAAGTACTACCGCCGTTGGTTTTCTTGCCGTTCGAGTTGACCCTCGGACGGGTTCTTCGAACTGGTGGCTTCGTAGTAATAGTGACAGTGATGTTTGAGAACATGGCGTTTGATTGCCATGCCTCGGTGGGCGTTGCTGCTGAGTGGAAGGAGGAGTCCGACCGTTCAGCCTCGATCTTGGCCAAAAGGCCCGCGAGATGGAGGCTTACGTGCTCCAACTTCTCACTCGTGCAGTCGGCGCTCAAGGCGAAGGCCTTGATTTGCTCGAGCTGCTCATTGACGAGCAAGAGGCGTTGGGTGTGCAGACCAGCTGCGTGAAGGTTGTAGGTTTGGTAGTCCATTTTGAAGGTTTTGTTCTTGAAAATGGGTTTGATGTAAGGAAGGAGAAGAGAAGTTGTAGGAAAGAAAAAGTCAGAATATATATGGTGGAATTTGTGTGGGCTCGTCTAGCGAACGAGGTGAATTCAAGTCAATAAGCGACCCAAGGGCACTTGGTAAGGGCTTTGCAAAATTTGCTCAACAGGTGAATTTGCGGAATCTGGTCCGTTCTTCTTCTTCTTTCTGCGATATAGATATATGGAATCATAGAGTCGTAGCTTTACCTGCCAGCTGTTTCGCCTTTCTCATGATCTCATCTTTTCCTCCTAGTCCAAAATAACCAGACTCGTACATCCTACGAAATCATAACATTTTAATGGTGAACTCAACTAGCACTGCCAGAATTTTCGTAGATAATCCATGATATGCAAGTCATCGCTAATTCAGAGACGACAAAGAGAGCCACAGGTTATTTAAGATCAACTTGACTACCTCAAGCGGGACCTTGCATCTACAACAAAGAATAAAGTAACCGCCACACCTAACCTCAAACAATCAGCAGCATCGGAAAGGTCCAAAAAGACTCCAGACATCCATGAGCTAGTCTTTGTCAAACTTTGTCGAAGTTTGACGGAAAGGTAGCAGAAACCCCGAGAGCAAACAAAGAGAAAGAGCATGCCGAAAAGTGTGGCGCACGTTTGATGTTTAATTATGCGTAGGCTAAGTTGCTAACAATCAATAGTGTGAGAGAAGTTGAACAAACCAAGCTGTGCGCTGAAGCAGGCAGTGGAATCAACATCAAGTACGAGGAGGACTTCGAATATGAAGCTCTGCCGAGAGAGCCTTGGCTTTCATTGTTACGAGGCTATGGTCTGGGGGGAGGCTGTGATAATAGTTTGGGGCCGAGAACTGCAAATTTGCTATATAGTGAGGCGGCGCCGCGGCGAATATGGAACTGTGTTCAACAAACCCTCTTGGCTATCATAGCCTTGACTCTTGAAGATATACAACCACGTATCGTGGTCAGGACCACTCAACCATGTGCCTAGCCAAACACCAGGTCCTTTTCCACATGCCTCCCCGTCGAGTCTCCATACTTGCGCTCAGAAAGAAGCAAATGCATAAATCAAGGCAATCAGAAGTCAAGGTGAACCTGCGAGGAGTGAGGGAGAATATTTTTGGCTTAGTTTACAACTTTTGATTGACTCGATGGTATGCGGGCCGACTGGCTATGCAGAAAGAACCAGACATCTTGTTCAACATGTTGTATGAGATAATCGACGAAGATGACTTGATTTCATAATGTTCAACGTCTAGAAGGGGCCGCGAAACGGTCCACCTACAATCACCTCCCTAGGGTAATTTAGACGTGCCAAGCTTGGAATGATTATATACAAAGTAGACCCTCAAGAAGACAAGTCCTCCTTTGACCGTAATAGTAGTAGTAGTATGAGCTTGCGTATAGCGGGTAGTCATTGTGAGTAGCTGTCCTAAGGACCTCGAGCTTCCGTGAGGTACGGAGACGTGCCAAATTTATATATATTATGACCTCCGAAGGCAGTTCGAGGTAGGAAGAGTTTGCATATAGTTGGCAAACCTCAGTCTCCGACACGCAGGATGGGTGCTGTGGTGGTGTTGCTAAGGCGGACCTGTAGCGTTCGACTGATGGGTCTCCCAAACTCCTTTCAAGGTCTCTTTGAGAGACTTGGTCTTTAGACTGTGGCTGTCTTAATTAGCGTATTGCCACTGTTGAAGAGACTAGGACGGTTCAGAAAGTTTGTCAACTGCGCTGAAGCTTGGGGCAATGACTTACTGAGCAAGTTTCGACATGAACTTGATAATGGTAGCTAGTTGACTATGTACGTTATTTGCCTGAACATTTAGGCCGACTGTAGTATTATGTAGCCTCGCTGGCTCAACACCCAACTTATCAGGCATCTGCCATCGCCTTGTAGGTCTTAAAATACGACATCGATTGGGAACGAGAAATGGCAAGGCTGAAAAGTTCCCTGACCCCAACGCTCTAGACTTTGAAAATTGAATTGGCGCTCGGCATGGCCCTCAGTCCGAAACAAAACAGGTATGAGCTATCTCCTCGGAATCGTGGTTAAGAGTCAGTGCTTATCCTGATCTCTTGCTAATGTATAGTAACCTCATGCCAGCAGGACATAAATCTATCGAGGGTATATAACGTCAACTTCCACTCCGCAATCGATTTCGGAATCATGATCACTCTGAGCATCAAACTTTCCAAACAAAGATAAGCCGCAAACGTATCTTGAATAAGCACCTCAACCCAAAGCGGAGATTCGTAAGATTTTGTTGCTGGCCATAAGATTTCTTGATCAGTCGGGTAGCCTCCAGTCCCAGTGGTGGTGGCTAGTATATGCAGCCCTTGGACTTGCAGCTCGCTTGTTATGTTATCCAGTCACGCCATGCAGCATGTTTATTGACAATGCTGCAATACATTACCCACCCGAGGTTTCGATATTTGGGTATTTGCACTTCCCGTAGCTACGCTCGATGTGCATACAGAATGTAGGTACTAGGTGGTGATTGGAGGCCTTCTCTGTCGACATCAGCGCCCTTCTTTGCGAATTCTATGATCTCACGCCATTCTACAAGAACGATAAATTTCCGTGGCTTTTACAGTCTTGGGTAGACTCTCTCTTACTTACCATTTATAACCTTGATTTTCATACATAATGACCGCTCTTTCGCTGTTTCGAAGAATCTATTCGGAAAAGGCTATTTACAGTTACTTTGTGAATCTGTTTACTTGGGATACTTTCCAGCCTTCTGAACAATGGCAGAAAGAGTATCCTCTATTGTATCCGACACTCCATCCAGGACTTGGAAAGGATGGCTATGGGACTCAGCTGATGTTTCGAAAGAAGAGAGAAGATTTATTCTCAAACTGGACTTTACGCTGTTGACATTCGGAACACTGGGGATGTTGATAAAATGGGTATGCGTTCAACACTAACGCCTGCCAGGCAGCAGCCTAATATTAATATTACCTTTACAGATTGATACTTCGAATATCACAAATGCCTTTGTATCGGGCATGAAAGAGGATCTCAATCTCTACCAGAATCAGTACAACTACGTTGTCCTCTCCTGGACAATAGGATACATCATTGGTCAATGGCCATCGAACTTCATTCTAACTCGGGTCCCTGCTCACAGTAAGCTTCTTGGCTTCGCATTCTTTTGAAGCACACACTAATCATTTCTTCTAGTCTGGATTCCTTTCCTTGAGCTTGGCTGGACAGTATTTACATTCAGTCTTGCGGGAGCTAAATCATACCACCATTTGCTAGGCCTCCGGTTCGTTGTCGGACTTTTCGAAGCTGGGTACTGGCCAGCACTTTACTATATTCTTGGCAGTTGGTACAACAAACGTAGGGTTTACTCATTACATCCAAGACCTTACATTTGAAAATAATTTCTGACAATTCTTGCGAGAATCAGGCGAGCTTGGAAAGCGTAATGGTATATTACAATCTGCAGTATCGATTGCCCCGATCTTCAGCGGATTCCTACAAGCTGGAATCTACACTTCGCTCAACGGTCATGCTGGATTGGCTGGCTGGAGATGGCTATTTAGTATGACATCCTGGCACTCCATACTTACATGGAAACGCTGATGATGTGGCGGTACAGTTATCAATGGAGTTATTTCTCTCCCCGTTGCTGTTCTCGCCTACTTCTTCTTACCCGATACTCCCAACACTGCGAAGCCTACCTGGGTGTTTACCGCACGTGTGAGTGCAAATAGATCACCAGATTGGATATGGATGTACTGCTAATTCAAGCTTTGTGCTTTCAGGACATCGAAATCGCTAAAGAGAGAATGACAAGAGTCGGCCGTGTCCCTGAAGGGAAGCCGTATACGGTCAAAACCATTCTTGGCTACTTTACAAGCTGGAAGACGTTGTTGTTCACTCTCATTTTCAGTATGAATCTCCTAATAGAAATCTAAAGGACAACTTTCTGACTTTAGAAAGCAATGCAACCTTTTTGCAGTCAACCAGCTACCTCATTTGTCTTCTGGCTCAAAGCACACAACAAAAAGGGGAAACCACTTGTTTACACTGTTGCTCAGATTGTATGTTTTGGCCCCCTTTTGAATTTTCTCATTATGATAATCGGGATTGACTAAATGACTTCATCTAGAATGAGTACCCAACACTCGGTAACGCGTTCACAGCTGTGTATTCGCTTCTCACAGTTTGGATCTCAGATGGACCACTAAGAGGTCGCCGGTGGCCAACTATCATCTTCGGAAACTTGGTCGCCATAGTAATCTTCGTCCTGCTGGTTGTGACTCCTGTATTTGGTCCATTCTCCCATCGAGCGCCACTTTACATTTTATCTTCGATCGGAGGAACTGCCGTTCCCTTGACCATGGCGTAAGTCAACCGACATCTTCGTTTTTGATGGTGCGAAATCGAGCTGACAGGCAAAAAATGCCTACAATAGATGGATGACAGAATTAATTTCCGATAATGCGGAGCAGAGAGCCTTCACAGCCGCTGCAATGAACACGCTTCAATGTTGATCGAACCCTGTCGCCCCTTTCTTCACTACAAGGCTGACGATATAATCGCAGATACTTTTGCTGCTTGGATTCCACTTGTATGGTTCCAACAAGTTCACCAACCCAATGGTACGTCCTAAGCAAGCCTCTCATCATGTGTTGTACTGATCGTCTCCTAGTAACGCCTGGTAACAGAGGAGCTGCAGTGGTTGCTGGACTTAATGTTATTGTGTTTACGGCCATCGCTCTGCTCGCTCATAGAGAGAAGATACAGAAGAAGAGGAACAACCAATTCACTCCTGGCTCACCTGTATTGGAGCACTCAGTGGCAAGTTCAGGTGATTCTCATGAGAAAGGCGCCTCGGACATCCGTGAGGTGGATGTTACTCCCAACATCAAATACTAAGAGAATGTCATATTCATATTCCTACAATAAACAGTATTTTGGAATGAGGGTGGGAATAGAATAGAAGGAAGATGCATGATAGGGGTGCAATTTGGAGAATCAATAAATGCTTGGCAAATGCAGAGACCTCTTAGAAAGATACAATCAAATTTTTGTCTTTCAAAATCTGGTAGCAATTTCTTTATACCTTGATACCTACATTCCCTCTGACGGGCCAGAGCTTTTCCATAAAATGACGAACGATAAGTGCGCTCAAGCTTGAGGATTCATCGATACCCAGAACAACAAGCCATCATGGCATCATTCGAAATGTTCTCGGTGGCAATACTCCAGTGATAACCTACTGAGATTCAAGTTCAGTCAACCCAGTCCAACCCATTCCTTAAATACTCTCGTGGTTGACCGCATGGTAGGACCAAAACTAAGCAGTCTCTTGGCTGTCCTCGGCCGAATCGCCTCCCGTACTTCTCGTTCCACTCTGTCATGTCTGACAAAATCCAACCTGACCCTTGGAATACTCCATCCAGTAGGGTATCTTAATCTCTCCTCTTCCAATCTCTGTGAAACCTCCTGATATCTCGCAGTTGCATCTGCTCCGTCCAAACTCAAATCGTCAGATGTACCATTTGCCATCAAACTATCATCTCCCCACTCTGCCCAAATTCTCGTGTAACCCCTAGCCGGCCGTTTTTTTACTTCCTCCATATCCACCCAGGAGAATTCGGCCCTTCTGGTGATATCACCAGACCCGACTTCGCGCCATTGAGTCCAGGCTTGGAGACTCCAAAACGAGTTAAGACTAACGACATGCAAGACTTCGACATGCCCGATATGTCGCACCGTCTCTACAAGTGATGCTATTAGGGGGTACGAGCCCTCTAACCAGCTGCGGTCAATTGCTAAGTGCTTTACGAGTGTAAAGTCCTGCACCTCATCTGCATTGAGCGAACTGCTTCGCAACCAGGCTTGTAACCAAGGCAAAATCCGAGATGGCGATGTGAGGAACAGCGTATCTAGCTTCGGATTAAAGTAGCATCGTGATGTACATCCTTCAGGAGTCGGGTGACATCCTGCTCCGAACATCGAGAGGAGGTTGAGCTTCTTCAAGTGAACCAGCGCTTCTGTCCGGGCCTCCCAAGACACGGACATAATGACTGGGCTGATGCACGAAGAGCGCATTGGTCGATCGCGGGATGTCCATCCGATGCGGTGGATACGTGGCCCAGGAAGACAGAGATACCAGATGTATTGTCTGAGCTCGAGAGGGAGATTTTTGAAAAGGTGGAATGATGATAATAGGGTTGGGGAAGTTGAAAGAATGGGTTCCGAGGAACTTGACATCATGGAAGAAGATAAGAAGATCGGGAGCTATCTGAAGCCGCTTAGCTATCTGTTGATACAACTCATCGCGGTATGCAATGGTATATATAATAATGGATAAGGTTGCCTGGAAGGATCTAGGTGGGTGTTGAGATGTTGCCTAATGCCTACACGTGAGAAATAGTAACCAAAACACCTTTCACATACTAGTAAGCAGAAATCTGTGAATTAAGATGACATTATTCATTCCTGGTTGCCATATTGTCAATTGTAGAATCTTAGACTTGGCTCTCCTGCAATGCCCTTAGATCACTCTCGTGAAAGAGCACGTGCCTAATCAAAATACGTACTGGTATCCCGTGAAATTTTGGGTCGTGGGATTGTTGTTGTTGAACTTTGAAGGATGTATTAGAAGGGAGGAGAGCTTGGCGGTTTTTATCCTCACCACTATTTACTCTCTCAATTTCAAGCCAGTAAGATCTTTCGATTCGAAGAGAAGAAGGAAGAATTGTAAGTGACAGTGAGTCCGGACAGGACCTCAGCAACAATTGCAAAGACGGAATCTCAGAACCCTAGAGCATCCATATAGTGCCACCATCCATCGAAACAATCAGGCTCCTCCAAGATGATTGGGATATGATACTTCGCCCACTCTTTTTCCATATCCACACAATAAATCATATTACAGAACTCCCAGTAATCAGGATACCATCCTGATTGATGCCAATCTATAATAGCAAGGACTCGAACCGGCTTAACATCAGTGGCTGTCAACATGATATTGCTGGGATGAAGGTCGGCGTGAGTGAAAGTAATCGGGGCTTCGTCCGGAAGTTGACCGCGCATAGGGTCTATGAAGTTCTTAATATCGGGGTGAGGCTTATTGGCCTCGGCTGCGAAGCGGTCATGAAATTCCTTGGTGGTTCTGAAAGGGCCAAAACCTTGTCTTCCTTCGAAGAGAATATCCTTTAATGGACCACGGTTGATGCTGCCTGTTATACACTTAGTATATGTTCGACTTCTTGAATCAAGTTCAACCAACGGGGTGCGTATGTAAACGTATAATGTACCTATGAAAGCGTCCTTTCCTCCTTGCCCGAGACCTCGCAGTGCCGCGATCATTGTTTTCAACTGACTTGAGACGTCCAAACGCTCAAGCACAGAAAGGTTATCCCATCGTGCCTCCAAAGTCTCTCCCTCGATAAGCTCCATGTAGATGAAGAGTTCTCGCCCGTCGCGAGCCCAGCCGTAAAGCTCTGGAACAGGGACCTCGCATTTCAGATGTTTCCGTATCGCCCACAAGCACTGAGCTTCTCCGATAGTGATGAAGGTCCCAGACTTGACGATTAGACCGAGCTCTGGGAACCTTACTGGCGGGGGATTTCCAGGATACACAAAGCCTTTCTCTAAAACACGTTTTCTGACTTCGGCAGGAGAAGGAAGAAGAGTGTCTTCAGCTGTGCGGTTGAAATAGGAGCTGGTCTTGATAACGAAGTTATCTCCCGTTGGCAGCTCTTCTATGTCCCAGGTAGCCATATCGAATAACCACGTGATTTGAGACTCAATTTTATATTCGGTTCTCTTGATGAGTGTCGGGAGACCCCGAGTTCTAGGAATCCCGAATATTCGTGGTGTTTTTGTATGAATTGATTCAGCGGAAAGAGACGAGGGTACAGAAGTTACATGTGTTGCATTGGAAGGCTGTCGAATCAACCCGATGGTACAAGGCTCGAATACGTTGTATTTAAGCTGTGCTTTTGGGGTTATATGATTCTTCGAAGTTCTGGAGGCTACGGAAGAGGTGTTCTGAGTTCTGAGTATATAGGGATTCCGACGGTTGGTCCGTGATTAACACGTGACATTCCGTATTTATTTACCAACAATGAGTTATGGTCTGCAAGTCGTCGCTGATGATCATCCACTGCCGCAGCATTCATAACTCCATGCTGCTCAAAATATTCGATTTCGACCACTTATTTATGTGCTCTGCAGAATTACACCTCATCAGAAGATTAACGAATGGAAGTGCTCTAGTTAGTGTGCTTGCCCTACTCCAGATAAGTAGAGAAAGAATGGATATATATAACATGTGAAGCTTAACTCAATTTAGCAATTGAACAGGCCAGTCAGAGCTTAGAGTCAGCTTTCTGACACAGACCTCAAATTCAAAGATACCAAGGTTTTCAACTATAGCTAGCCGATATGAACCTGTAAATTAAATACTGCTGTGCGCTAGAGTTTATGGCAGAAGTTGTTTGCTCTTAGCGTGTATGATGAAGTATCTTTGAGAGAAACCGTATGATAAAGTGATAAAATCATAGCCATAAACTCGAGTTGAGACTTTCCTGTGCTGTAAATGGCTCCAGATATGTGCAGCTTCACGTGACTCTTCCCAGGCCAATCCATTGAATGAATTTAGGAGGTCCTCATCAAGACTCAGGGAAATAAATATTGGTCTGGACATCTGTTTTTGTAGGAAGAAGTCTATAATTTTGAGCGTTGCCATGAGAATATGTAATATTTGCCAAGTCATTGACAAATCCTGGCATTGCTTACTTGAGCGGGCTCTAAAAGCCTCTAATGCATATGCCCAACCTTACCAGAGCAGGTAGTTCTGTGCGCCAAGACCAAAATTACTCATCATTATTTTCCGACATTTCTTCCAGCTACCTATGCTGACTGACATTCTAATGATCTTATGCAGGAGATTACTGTATCTAATCGAAGCCTCTATTCTATCGAAAATTCGAAGAATGCCATATCCAATCTAAAAGAGCGTTGCTCAGCAATTACTTAGTTCTTACTACAATCAGTGTGAGCTCTTACCATGTCGGATATATATAAATGGATGTGCACATGGCCACGAGGTTTTGTGAGAAAATTGAATCGCTATTCAAAATTATCTCTCTAATGGCACAAGAGGCTAAAGCAAAGGGCTTAATCTCAAAGCAAGATCTCCCAGCTCGAAGCATAGGCAGGGAGAAGGAGCAACAGGTCTGTCAGTCCCTTCAAAGTTAAGCTCTAGCTACCATGTAATCGAGACACCGCAGCACCGCGACTATTAACAGCAATATTAGTCTCCATCAAAACACAATTCCATCGATCCTAGAGCCAAAAATGCGGAACAAACCTGTGATGAATTTCGCTTTGTTAATCAACTCGGGACGAAGGATCAGGATAAAGATGCCAAAAGCGAAGTCAAATCACATGTGATGCGTCGAGTATGGAAAAAACACAAGGATTCCAAAGCGAAATGGATCAAACGATTACCACCACTGAGAATGAAAGAAGCAACAGCTCTGATAAATGATATCGTTGCAGAAACCCCGTTGTTGAATTCCCCCGAGCCGCAGTTTCATCGCCTCCCTCGCAGTCCCTTCACACATTCGCCAAGCAGTACTGAGAGCTCATGGATAGAGTCTGGAACTCAAACCGACTGCTCTAGTATTCCAATCCCTTCGGGATATGCCTATATCTCTCCTCGACTGGCGGCATATATTTTCGGCAGTGATTCTGATCCCTTTGGTGCTTTTCCAATTCCGCTTACGCCTACAGTTCACCAGCTTATTCATCACGGTGAGCATAATCTTGATTAAATGGCTCAAATTAATTACTACCAATAACTACTGTAAGAAGGACACTATCATGAATGTCCGTACTAATCATAGTCCACACCTCAGTTCAAGAAGATAGTCTGGACACTTACTCTTCTTCTGTGGGCACTAATACTGCTCTGATCTATGTGACTCTGTCTTGGCTGGCTGCACATATCGGCGAATCAACCGCACCCGAGAATTTCGAGAGCTCGTTCTATCTGCAGATCTCTGTTTCTGCAGTGAACAAGGAGCTGGACAAAGCGGATAGTTGCGGGTTATCAGAAGCCACGATCGCAGCTGTCGCATGCATGACGAACATGGAGGTAAGCGCCACACAGCGCACCACACAGCGCTATTCCTCATTGGTTTCACTGACTGACACCGGGGTTATGGGGTAGAATCTGAACGGTGAAAGGTCAAGGGCAATCATGCACATGAACGGCTTAGAGCAAATGGTTGCTTTGAGAGGCGGCACGTACAGTCTGAGCCAAGTACTTCGTCGGCTTGTCCTATGGTAAGTCTCTTTATGTTTATAGCTGGGGACTATACTAACGGCTATAGGACCGACCTTCTAAATGCCACTAGCTGGCAGTCGAGGCCGCGCTTCCCCCAACTTGACTTTTCTACTCTCGACCCACTATCCTTCTATCTTCCAAACTTCGTCACAAAGCCAATCTTGTCAGTGAATCCTCATCTTCTATACCAAATCAGCGAAACAGGAAACGGATCTCTACTCCATATCCTTGAAGATGCCCACGAGCTCGCTTATTTTCTCGACATCACACCACCAGAAGACATCGACTGTATGAAGGAAGCTTCCTATGCCGAGCGTGTCTACACAATCGAGCACCGCCTGTTAATGTTACTAGACCAGAACGACATGGTTTTGGAGGAGCCACCTGCTCACATCATCATCCTCTTACTGCACAGCTTACTCCTCTACACATACACCAATCTACGTCTCACTCCAGTCGGGAGCAAGATCCGGGGAGTTCTCGTCTCACGCCTAAAAGACAATCTCGAATCGACAGACCTCATTGTCCTGAACTGTTTCTTCCCAGCGGAACTCATGTGGATGCTCTCCCTAGGCGGCACAGCTGCTGTTCCAGGCAGTGGAGGAGACCAGAGATGGTTCAAGGAGCAGCTGTGGTGGGTTCTCGCTCGAAATGATGCTTTGGACTGGGGATGGGAACGGACTAGTGACGCTCTCAAGCAAGTCTTATCGTTGCAGAAAGTATTTTTGGAGAGCTGTCGACTGCTCTGGACTGAAGCTCTGGAGTTGGAATGGGTGGTAGATCTGTAGTGAGGGATGATCATGATTTTGGCGTTGAAATAACCCGAGAAGGAATTTTGTCTGGTTTTTGTGCATATACTCAGATTTATGACATGACAGGTGAACGAAACATACATAGAGGTAGATGGCTTTTTAGAAAGAGAGCCTCGATAGATAGCATTAACACAAAAGAACAAATCCTGCTTCGCTCTTCACCAACGGCCTAGTAGCCAGGCATCCTACTGCAAACGAAGTTGAGGGAGTCTTATCAGGGTGGTATACCTCAACCAGATACCGCTCCCCTTTCAATAACCCGACACTCCAAACAAACCCTATCAAACCCAATTAACCCCATAATCCCCTTCACCATCCCAATATTCTCTCTATACAACTCACTCTCCCCAAACACCAAATACGCATCCACACTATCCCAACCCACAAACGCCATCAGAACAGACCCAACCCGTCCCCCAACACCTCCTTCTCCTCCTCCTCCTCTAACCGGGAAATCATTTTCTAACCCCCATCCAACCCTGAGCTCTCTCACATCAGGACAAGTCATGACGCTTTTCTCCAGATAAGCGTGAAGCGTCTCCCCAGCAGCATTTTTGATCTCCTCTTCTTGCTGAGTAATCTCCGGCGTGAAATATAATACGAGGATTTCTGCGACTAGTTGCGAAGAAGCTGTAGCAGCTACAGCGGCTGCATCCCACGTCGAATGCAGAGGAGAAAATGGGGATAGGGCGATGTGCTTTGTGAATTCGCTGTGGGTGAGGATGAGTGGTAGATCTTTCACGGCTTCGGCTCCGAATCTGTATAGAAGCAATTTATTAGCTTATGAATCTCTCAAACTATTGTATTTCCCTCGCTGTCCAAAAATTAAATAAATAAAAGAAACTGAAGAAGAGATCTAGATATAAAAGGACAGGGATTTTCATGCTATCCTAGCACAAATACCTCCCTAGGACAGACACCCTTACGATTTCGCAAAAGCAACATGCTCATCCACCGATTCCCAATCAAAAAACGCCCAGATTTTAGACTGTTCCTCATCCTGATCCTGATCATCGTCGTGCTCGAGGCCGAAATACACTTTACTAGGACCACCGGGTGCGCATGCGACGGCGCGCCACGCATCCCAGAGGATTTTTCCTTCGGGAGTGGTTTCGTTCATGATGTTTAGACCGGGCTTTATGCCCATGAGGCCGATTTCTGTGATTGGCATTTTTTTATGGGGGAGGGGGTGTGGAGAGGGAGTTGGTGTGGTTGTTGAATAGCTTTAGAGGGAGAGAATGGGTACTGCGGGTAATACTGAGATATATGTATGTATTAGATTTCTGGTCGTGTTATTGACAGTTTGATGTTTTCTATATCATATATATCTCTATATCCCTTCATCATATCAAACACGCCTATATCCAAGCCTCATGCTATTCAGTTATACGTCAGCCCCTTAAGGCAGAAGCTTACAGTACTTAGCTTAATTTAGCTTCCGAGTAAATAAGTAGATACCTAGATACCCGGCCCGGTTTCCCGATACAGAACAGTCCCCCTAAACCTACTTCCCTTCCCACCTCCCAACCTCCCCATCTCTCCCTAACGAAAAAATCCCATCATCATCAACCGACTTTCCCATGATATTTATCTTGGAGCCTAGAATCTCCCTCAGAAGACCAGAAATTAAAGATACGATTGAGACATACATATCTTGTCTGTCGTCATGTACTTCGTATTGTATATATTACTCAGCACGTTTAATTAGGCATCACCCTAATTCACTTGGCCTGGCTGATGTAGTCAGAATCGATCACAGAGTTGTCTCTTAGTATAATTGATGAGTGCTGCCTATCTGGTACCTGATATAATTAAAAAAAAATCTCATCTCGATTTCAGGCATCCTTAGAAAAATGGCGGGGAGGGAAGAGGAGGAACAGGAAGGGAAGGGATTCGTGCACCTAGCTCGGATGGCTGTTTGATGATGGATTGGATTGTATTTTGACAATATATATAATTTATAACAGTAATTATAAATTCTTAAATCTCATATACTCCCAGTATAGTATTCACTCTATAGGCTCGCTTGGTATCTATATGGCATGTACTGGACTGGGTATTCTAACCTATTTTTTTTTTAAAAAAAAAGAGAAGAGAATCTTTTCCATTTTTTCTCCAAAAGAATGGGGTTTATTGATAGCTTTTTTTAATATATATGTCTCAACACAGGGTGGATGATTGATTGTTTGGTTGAATTATAAAACTAGTAGTATCCTAATCATAAATCATGCTTACGTATATACATACAAGCATGTATTAGAATCATTTAACATACAGAGAGATATTAGATACCAACCTAATCAAACCAACCAACCAACCAACCAACTAGAAGATAAGTACCTATACTTTTCGAGATACTTACTTGCATGCTATTTTTACAACAAATCATATCATATCTCATCGGAAGATCCCAATCCTAATCCCAATCCAAATACAACTCCAAATGCAAACCCCGACCTTGAGCTCCTTTTCCAAACATGCCTAGCCTAGCTTAGCTTATCTCAAATTGATACCGAGTCCACCGGCCCCCCACCGCCGCTCCCACTCCCATTCCCAATACCACCCCGCATCTCAACACGACCATCCATAGACATAGCCACCTTGCCACCACTCCCATTACCACCGCCACCACCTCCGCCACCCATCATCATACCTTGCTGAGTCTGCTGGGTCTGTTGCTGTTGATGTTGCTGTTGATGCTGAGCATACGTGATACGATTCAAAAATTCTAAATCGCCTTCGAGCATGAACTCGCCCAAATCCATGCCAAGGAGCGAGGCATTCATGATACCATGAGGCTGTTCGGAGTCGAAGGCTGCTTGTTGTTGTTGTTGGGCGTCTGGGTGGTGGTATAGTGGGTAGTGGATTCCGGAGGATGAGGATGTGCCAGCAGTGGTTGCGTCGTTGAATGTGTGGTGGGGTAAAGGGGGAAGGAGGGTGAGGTTTGATGATGCTGATTTTTGGGAAAATGGGTTAGTTGATTGATTTAAGATTGAGAAAAGAAAGGGGAGAGTGTGTGTGAAAGGATGACTCACTAAGAGCTTCAGATACACTCGCAAGCCGCTCGAGGTATAAAGCACACCGATCCACCATCATGTTCTCATAATCCATGCCTCGCAACGCAACCGCTGCATCGATGAGCGATCGGTGCAGGTCGTGCTCGGACACGGCGAGCAAGAGCGGCATGGCACCATTAGCATTCCGATCCTTCAGAACAAGCAGGGAAGCGAAGACGACGAGCGCGGCGTTAAACGTGTAATATAAACTAAACCACCAAGCCCCAAGCTGAGATCTGTGCTCGTCCTTCCCTAGCACGAGGGTGCGGACGATGGCGATGATCTCCACTGAGGACTGCACGCAGATCTGGACGCTGTTGCTGCCTAGCTGCTGCATTAGGTTGGCTTCGTGGAGGTCGGAGCCGACGACGCTGGCCTTGCCAAGGATGTCGAGGAGCTTGACCAGGATGGGTCTGTGGAGGAGGATGCGGACGTTGTTGTGTCTGAGCCGGAGGATAATGCGGAACCGGTCGAGGGCGAAGGGGGCGTACTCGGCTGGGCTCGGCTGGTGGATGGGGTTGTTGGCGTGGGAGAGGATGAGGGATGGGGGCAGCTGACGTTCCCACTCCCCAAGTTGCTGTTCGATGAGGAATAGCTGCGAGACGATGTCGAGAGCGTTAGCCTGATTGTCGCAACCAATATTGCTCCCGTATAGCTGATCGATGATATTCCACATGATCCTGTAGAGAGTTCTGGCATCTTCTCGTTAGTATAGTACATCCTAGAGTCTCGGTAGATTTCATACATAGTAGCATTAAAAAAACCTAGACTGATTTCTTGACTGAGGTCATTAGACATGTCCTGACTGCCATCAACCTCCTCCGCTCCCAGACGGCGGGGAAGTGCGATGCGAATATAGTTATCCGGGATGGTAGCCGGTCTGCCGAAGGTCATACTAAGCGTGCGATCAAGAACGACACATCCATACCAAGTCCGCTTCCGAAACTCTCGGTCCGCAAGAGAGAAGCGGCTGGAGGCTGCCGTGGAGTGTAGCCCGAGCTGGAGGGCAGCTTTCACTGCAAGGCCGTGCATCGTCCACGCTTCCACAGACCGCTGCGTACCTTGCAGATACTGGCCCATCAGGAGAAGGTATTGAACTTATATCGTAAGCAGGGTGTGTGAGCCTCCATAAGCAGGACTTACCAGTCTCAAGACTTGTGCCGCGCGTGATCTGCTTCTCGCACAATCCGGCAGCGCGCTGATGATACACCTCTGAATCGCGTGCCCGTTTTTCTGCACTCCAACCGTTACCCACAGTAGTACTTGTTGCCATGGCCATGATCATATTCAACAGCCCGAGCCACGTGCGTCTGATCTTAGTGAAGCCGTTAGCGCTGACTTCGTTATATGTGCCGAGAAATGCCTGCTCGTCAATATAAGGGAACAGGAGGCCCGTGTCTTTGAAATACCGAGCAATGAGACCTCGGGTCGATGCCTCTGATGGGAGAGCATATATGTTGACCTTATCTGGAGTCGAAGCTACGACGGCGGGTCTCGACGCCCAAGGTTTAGCTGGCGGTGATGATGGCCGAGAAATACTGATCACAGAATTATAAAGGGAGATGCCCGGGCTATCGCTGGCTCCTGTGAGAGACAGCGTCGGATTCATACGAGTCACAGCACGTGAGATATGTCGCGTGAATGCAATATTGGAAGATGGCCCTGTATGGTGTCAACTGACGGGTACTGTCAAACTGATAAGATGGCAGGTTTTTACCAAAAAAGCCACAGTCCTCCTCGACGCTGAATTCCATTACTCCCATACCATCAGCAGCATTTTCAAGACCAAGCGAGTCTTGCAGCTCGCTGCTGCTCACTTCCACCTCTTCGGACTGTAGATTCCTCGGATGTGGGCTTGGTCCTCCACCATCTTGTCCACGAGCCCCATCTCCAAACTCATCGTCGACCCTTGGGGGTCGCTGGTGAGGCTGATTCGGCCTGGATTTCAAGACCTGCAAGTCTTCCTCGACAGCCTTCAGGCGACCTTCCAGGCCGGATAGATACTCCTTCCCCACAATGACATTGGAGGAAGATGCAGGATTCACGTAGATGCATTCAAAGCCCAGTTCAGCGCAGCCCGAACACTTGGGTCGAACACCATCGCACTGGAGATGCCCTGATTAGCATTTTGTGCTATACGAGCTGGTACACGGTCTTATCGTCGACCTGTTCGCATTGCAACACAGAGGAGAATGAAGAAAGGGAGCTTACACGTGACTTCCTGGTTCTGCACGCACTGCATGCCAGCGACGTTCTCCGCCTCTTCCCCGTGGAAGTATCTTGGACGATGCTGTAATTGCTGTCCAAAGGCATATTTCTCGAGATGCCGCGTAGTGGAAGGGAGCAAGCAGCCAGGAGTATTGGCACAACCGATGGGTCGTCGCGGATGAGGTGTCGTTGTGGACCACCTAAAGTTAAACGCCGGCCCGGGGAACGATCGGGTGTGGGGTACTCGAGTACTTGCGCCCACTTTTGGGTTGGATCACGTGGCTGTATTTACCCCCTTTTCGTGTTCTGTGTTTTGTACCGTGGTATCTATGCTCTCAACATACATACATATAAGTACGTATTCATTATCATATGTATCGACGATCTCACGCGAATGAACGAGTACTATACACAGTAACTAGGTACTGTACACGAAAAAACCAGGCTGTGTTTACAACTCTACATTCTTAGACGCAGATGCGGCAGGCTAATCCAGTATGAGAGAGCTATGCATGAAAGGGTGCGTAAGCGAGGTTATGGATGTCATCAGGAGGTTGGGGATAGAGCGGGAAAGTGGGAGCGGGGAGGGGTAATAGTAATCGCTTTTCAAGGCGAGACCTTGATGGTGTGAAGAAAGCCTAGGGACGTCAAATTTGATCAAAGCAGTAGTGTGTTTATCCGGGAAGCTATCCACTAAGAATAGCACTGCGTGCATGACAAAAGCTTGATTTGGTATTCTATACGCTCTAGTCATCTTCTCCTCTCCGCCTATGTACTAACTACAGATTCAAAATAATCGTTTTAGTATGTACAAACTCACTCAACCCCCAATGTCCACCAAATCTTCCCCATCCACTATCCCCATGCCCACCATGTGGCAGCGTGCTCTCGTCATGCACAGTCGAGCCTCCGACATGTGTCGCCGAGACCTTCAAGCGTTTCGCGAGCCGCAACGCAGCGTAGTGGTCGCGGGAGTGGATGGAGGACGAGAGGCCATACTTGCACGCATTGACGATGTTGACGGCTTCGTCTGCCGATGCGACGGGTACGAGACAGAGGAGTGGGCCGAAGGCTTCTTGAACGGCGATATCCATGGAAGGAATAATGCCCTCAATGATCGTTGCTGGAACGAGCGCTTCGAGGTTTTGTGCTGAGTCGGGAGCAGCTGTTGATCCAGGGGAGGATCCGTAGATGGTGTGGATGGTCGCCCCCTTGATTGCGGCGTCTGCTACTAGCTGATGTACTCTCTTTCCAGCTTTGGAAGTTATCAGAGGTGTGATCTCTGGTGCTCGTTTGGGATCTTGGATGATGGCAAGCAACGCTTGACGGAAATCAGCCATGATGGATTGGGCAACAAGGACTGTATCCGTCGACATGCATATTTGGCCGTTCTAGTTGTCGCACAGTAGTTAGTTTTGCAATTTATACGGTTTGCAGCAGTCTACAGCGATAAAAATACAACTCACATTTAAAAATGCACCCCCACACACCATTTGAGCTGCTTGCTCGACGTCTGCATCTTCAAGAACCACAGCGAAATTCTTCCCTCCAAGCTCCATCAGACATGGTTTCAACTCCATGGCTGCTTTACTAGCAATATGTCGTCCAACCGGCGTGCTGCCCGTGAAATTACACTTCCGTACTTCCTGTCGAGTAATGAGGCTTTCAAATGTGGTGGCAGCATCGACATCACGATGAAGGATAAAATTGCAAACACCTGGCGGAAAGCCCGCTTCCCGAAATAGCGATGCGATAAAATAATGGATCCGCGGCGACAGCTCGCTCCCCTTGAGAATAACAGTGTTTCCGGCCGCAATGGCTGGTAGACAAGCCCGAAATCCCAAAATCAGAGGTGAGTTCCAAGGAGCAATTCCTAGAATGACGCCGAGCGGTTCCATGAAGATGAAGGCCTGAGATTCGACATCTTGAGATGGGGGTATGGACCCGGCGAGAGTCGGCGATGTGGCGAGGGCAGCAGCTTCCTGGATGTGGAGAATGGTTTCTTCGAGGTTTATCATTGCCCAGAGCGACGTCGCATGAATCTCTTCCTTGAGAATGCGAGTGATCTCATCGCCTCGTGATCGGAGCAGCTCAGCCAGTTTCAAGATCAAGGTTCGCCTCGTCGCCGGACTGGTTGTGCGCCAGGATTCAAAGGCGCGAACGCAGGAGTCGACTGCTGCATGGCAGCGAGCGATATCTGTTCCCTGGGCTACGACATCGAAATTCTTGCTCGCGCATGCGCTCTGGCTGTCGGGCGTAAATGTGTGCGCTCCGTCTGGGAGTTTGATGTCCACGCCGTCAATGATCAGAGGAACGAAGATCTTGGTTTCTACCGTCATTGGTGGTTCAGATGCGTGGCGTGAATTGGTTAGTTATATTGTATAATCAATCCTCGAAAGGGGTCGGGATGCAGTTTGCCATATATGAAGAAGAGTTTTGGTGAGTACAGTAGTCGATTGGAGTCAAAGCGAGCAGCCGAATAGACGCGGGGGGTGCTCCTGCCTCGGTTCCCCTGTTATGATACAGCTGAGACAAACATCCCGTAGCCAATGTGGAGGGTGGAGAGAGAGAGACAAGGATCGGAGTTTGATAAAATTCTTCTTATCATTATTATTTACTGTATTATTATTACGAAGTGCTGTATGGTCAAGACTATCTATGGCATCCGCTCCTTCCCCGCGCCTCCGCCCCCCGCGATCCGCTCCCCGCATTAACCGCATCCCTAATGATACAATAATATCAAACTTGAAAAAAAGGTTAAGCTGTAAGCGCGAAACATTTTGTTATTGTTTTTATGATAATTATCAGCTCTCTGTGTGTGTTTATGAACGGGACTGGATACTAGAGGACTCTTTGAAAATGATCGTTGAATGGGATACTATTTGGCTCAAAATCAAGTGCTTACTTACATTGCTTACTTACATTCACCTTTCTAGCGAGGGCTATATAGCTGACCAAAATCCAATACTGTATCAAAAGGATGAGAATCGCGTAGTCTCGTTTCAAAAGAAGAAAGTCGAATACCCCCAGTGAGACCTTTCTACAAAGTAACGAAGCCTTCGCTGTCGTAAGCATAGTATAGTTCTCAAAAGATAAGACTTGCTATGTTTCCTCTTTTTCTTTTTAGATTTCCGCGTCAGCGAGACAAGTGAAGAACAAGAACTTCCACGGTTTCATAGGAACTTTAATCTAACACATTACAAGAATTTGCAGAGTTTGGATTCATATATGTCTCGGGATCAAAATAAACTTGAAGTGTTAGAGAGAGAATGGGCACGAGTAGCGAGCTGTCATGGGGAGGAAAATGGGGAAGGTTGGTGAAGACTTGGTATAACGAGTTATGGTTGATTAAACGAAGAGAATTAGATGCTGAGATGAGTGAAGGATTCGATGCATGGAAATTGAGAAGTCTCAAGAATTTGCTAGGTGTTCATTAAATAAAATCACATCAGTCAATCGCAGAACAAAGATAGTAAATGGTTATATTAATCCCCCAGCCACATGCTTTCTTCCATCTATTGATTCTCTACTCGATTCTAATGCTTCCATTTCCACGCAAAATGCTCAAGCGAACTTGACACCATTCCTCAGCGTTCCAATCTCAGGGATATGAACCTCCATCACCGTACCGGGGACGAGATATTTCGGCGGGGTCATGCCAGCGCCAACACCTACACACGGAGTAAGTCAGCAAATATTTCCCACAAACACTCTTTGAAGGTTAAAAGAAAAAGAAGAAGAAAAAAGGTGGGAGAATCTCACCCCCAGGCGTCCCCGTCATAATCACACTCCCCTTCTGCAACGTCGTCCCGGAGCTCAAATACGAAATCAAATAAGCACATCCAAACAACAAATCCGCCACCCCCTCCTCCTGCCTAACCTCCCCATCCACAATCGTCTTGAGCTTCAACTGCGCCGGATCACCGATCAAATCCGCATTCACCAAGCACGGCCCCAGCGGCGCAAAGGTGTCAAATCCTTTACTGAATCCCCATTGAGGAATGCGACCTGCGAACGCGGGATCCCGCTGTAGTTTCCGCGAGGAAATATCGTTGCCGCATGTGTAGGCTGCGATGTAGGAGAGGGCGTCGGCTTGTGAGACGTCTTTTGCGTCGCGGGCTAGGACTAGACACTTTTTTTTATCAGTGTGTGGGTTGGATTGAGGTTTAGTGTTGTAGAAGGGGGAGGGGAGGTGGAGATATTAGAGATGTATATTATATATATATATATATATATTTCACTTACAAGCTCTCCCTCATAATCAGCCTGATCATCCTGACAGATCTTCGGGATCACAACGTCGGCTTCGTGATCGATTACGCAAGTCGAGGGCTTGAAGAAGATGAAGGGGAAGGGTGGTGGTGTGCGACCTGCTTCCTTGACTAAACGATTACAATTCCTGTTAGTATTCAAGCAATGTCTCTTTTTCTTTCCTTCTCTCTCTCACACACACACATCCAACAACAACACCACCACCAAAAGCCTCCATTCCAAGAAAAAAAGAAAAGAAAAGAAAAGAAAAGAAAAGAAAAGAAAAGAAAAGAAAAGAAAAAGAAAAAGAAAAAGAAAAAGATCTAAACATACTATGTTTCGCATAATTCAACCCCACACATCTCAAAATCGGCACATCCTCCTGCGCCAACGGTCCCAACAAAGTCTTCACCGTCACAATCTCCTCACTAATAGAACATATCTCGCCCGTCGTATCGTAGATGTCGTTTCCGAGGATGATCTTGGCTTGCAGCTTTGTCGCTGCTGTGGTGCTGCCCAGATCAAAGGTGGCGTGGGGGAGGATGGGTTCGCCTCGGAGGGTGCGGCCGTCGGTTGCGATGAAGCGGATTAGACGGGTCCAGATAGGCATGATTGATTGAGTTGTTTTGTTTTGATTTGAGTTCTTTTCGTTTCTTGGGACTGGACTGGGATATACTTGCTTTTAGTTGGGCAGAAAAGAGAGAAAGAAAGAATGGGCAGGGCAGTTATTGCTGGCTTGTTTCTTTGATTTTTCGATTTTTTTTTTCGATTTTGAAATTTGACTGGTGTTTACAATTCTTCAATGACAAACATCAATAGAGGGGTTGCTTTAGCGCTAGTCCCGGTCACATTCTACTAGTTTGGAAGTTTATATTACTGTACTGCTGTACAATACGTATTCCCCGGCTGGACATACCCGTGGCCGGGGATAAAGGGAGATGGCTGTTCCGATACTACCCCGTTACTGACCCCCCTTCCCCTCCTTACCCCCCTGCACATGGAGGATGGATACATACTTACTGTACCGGGTTACGTATGTTTGAATGTAACTGTCACATGAGTGACTTACCGGGTATTAGTACGGAATATGAACATGGATGTATTGAATGATCTCATGACGTTATTTCCTAATTGCGACGTACTTGCATTTGGTGACTCGCGCGTTTGTTGATGCTTTTCGCTTCGTGTGTTTGGCTGTTGTTTTGTACCATGGAGTAGAATCTTCACTTTTCTTCAGTAGTCATTGTGCTTAAGGTGCAGGAAACTGTAGGAGAAGGTGGAAAAAGAATTGTACTTCTTAGTCCTTACTATCAGGCATGATAATATAGGATAACTGTGCGAGACAAGAGATATATGAAGTAATGCACTGTATTGTATAATCTATAGCTTGATATTCGCTACCTACGGCAATCACATATCCGCAATGTAAGAAGTAAAGTCCCAAGTATACCTAAAAGATAATTCCATTCCTTTACTACAACGATGATTTACTCCTACCAACACCCGATCCCCCAATTCTCTTCCACTGATCCTCAACCTCCTTCTCAGCATCATACCCATAAGCCCACCACTGCGTAACAGGATCACTCCACTGATTCGCGCTCCACGAAAAGCTCCTCCCCTCCACCTCAGGCCGCATCGATGCATCCCGCAGCACCTGCTCCGGCCCATCAGCGAAATGCCACAGCTTCCCATTCAGCAGACTCGCCGCCTGCATCTGCCCCGACCGCTCCATTCGCACCTTCTCGAAGACCTTCAGCGCCGCCGGGATCTCCGCTGCCGTCTCCACGAGCGAAAGCACAGCCGCCAGCGCCCCTCCGTCCTCGACGGCCATGGCTGCGCCTTGAGACATGTACGGCACCATGGCGTGGGCAGCATCGCCCATGATCATGACCTTGCTGCTGGGCGCTACCCAGCGTGGAAGCGGCTTGCCACTGAGCAGCGGCCACTTGATGGTCTTGTCGATCATATCGATGATCTTGGTAAGACGCGGATCCCAGCCTGCGAAGTAGCCCTTCATATCTGCAATAGCGTTCTCAGGCTTCCAGGTCGATGGGTCGGAGGTGTCGACGTGCGAGAGGACCATGTTGAAGGATTCGCCGGCGGCGATGGTGTAGGTCATCACATGTCGGTCCTCACCGATCCAGATGTTCAGTGATGGTTTTGCTAGGAGCCAGGAGATTTCCGGGTCGTCTTTGATCTTGGCTGCGTCTACTGTAGCCCTGTATGCGGCGAAGCCCGTCTGCTGGGCTGGAATGTCGGTACTGCTGCCAAGGACGAACTTTCGCGCGACGGATTTCACACCTGCGTTTTTGTTAGTATAAAAAACGTTTCCGTTTCGTATGAGAAAATATGGAGACTCACCATCAGCTGCAATGACAAGATCACCCTTCAGTACATCGCCGTTCGCCAGCTCGACACTAGGTGCTTCCATATCATATTTCTCCACCCGACTATCAACCTTCACGTCCACACCCAACTCCAACGCTCGGCGGTACAACGCATCATGGAAATGTGCTCGATGGATGACATAGTAGGGAGCTTGAAAGTTCTCCCGAAACTCAGGCACGAGCTTCGTGAAACCAATCGCTGTGCCATCCAGCCAGCGTCGAAATGTCATCCCATCCGGCTCTACCACTGCGGCGCTGAGAAAAGGCTCGAGTCCCCAGGAGTGCAAAAGTCGAGATGAGTTCGAGGGGATTTGTATTCCAGCACCAACCTGGTTTATGTCAGTACTCTCGTCTCGTCTTTTTTCTCTCTTTCTTTCTCTTGTGGAATCTTAGAGATCTACGTACCTCTCCCAGTTTGGGAGCTTGCTCCAGCACAGTCACCGCATGACCACGTCTCGCCAGTGCAATCGCACACGAGAGTCCACCAAGACCTGCCCCGACTATCAGAATTTGCAGCTTGACTTTAGCTTGCAGAGGTGTCGATTCAGTGCTGGTTTTGGCCGAATTTAGCTTCTGTAAGAATTGCAATGATCGTGTAGGATGAATCGGTACGTGGTTGTAATCGACATGATTCCTATTGCTGCTCGCTCGCCCACTGCTCTGATTCGCATCTGATGAAGATACTTCAGAAGTTAATGCCATGGTTAGTTACGGTGTCCAAATTCATGTGCTTCGGCGAGGCTGGGTACGGTTAAAGGACTTTCGGACGAGGTCTTCATGCGACCCTCTCGGCATTACAAGTCTTCCCGATATCCTACCCTGGTCTGATTCTCGCTGTGCGTGGATCCCCGCGTTTAAGCTTTAGCGGAGTAATGTATATCCAATTATTACATCCTGCAGATGTGGTTTGTCTCTGCTTTGCATTCGTGAATGATTGGTGTGGTGATATGTTCATCCGGTCGTACCCCGCGGATCACATCCCGCTCTATCCCCAGACTTTCATCCGTTACACCACGCGAGTAAAGGTCCTTGTTGTTGACAGCGGATGACAGTGTGCGGATCACGATCTATCTGGAATTGCCGGAGTTGCGCGGCAAAGTATTGTGGTATTCGAAGTATATCAAATCCCATGCATAAACACATATGAGAGACAACCGATCAACAATCTGTAAACCTGAACCTCATCCTCATCCTCAATAGAATAAATCATCATGGCGACAATGACAACCACCAGCACCAAGCTTACCGCAGCAGCGGAACCAGCTCCTGAAGATGTCCTTCTGGCAGCGCTTGAGAGTCACCACACCAAGCCCCTCTGGTCCCAGATGAGCAAGCTCAACCCAGCACTACCAAATCCGACTGCAATTCCACACGTCTGGAAGTACGATGAGATTCGACCGCATCTCCTCCGTGCAGGAGAGTTGATCACCGAGAAGCAAGCCGAGAGACGTGTTGCAATGCTCGTGAACCCAGCACGAGGTAAGTTAGTATAGCTAGCTATAGCTACAGCCAGAAGATATCCATTCAATCGAACCGTGCAAAAATGAAAACCCGTGATACATGACTAACTCGACTACCCAAACTATAGTGGCTCCCTTTACAACCGACACCGTATACGCCGGTCTACAGCTGGTGATGCCAAACGAAACAGCGCCCGCACATCGCCACACGGCGTTCGCGATGCGCTTCATCATCGAAGGGCACGGCGGCTTCACAGCCGTGCACGGGCGACGCATCAAGATGAACCGCGGCGACGTAATCCTGACGCCGACCTGGAACTGGCACGATCACGGCAAGGACGGCTCGGGACCCATGATCTGGCTGGATGGACTCGATCTCCCCAACTTCGTCCACTACCCCGTGCACTTCGTCGAGCACTATCAGGCTCCGCGGTACCCGGCTGAGGATGTCGATACGTCGGCGTCGCCCATCGTCTTTCCGTGGTCGAGGATGAAGGCTGCTCTTGATGCTGAAGAGGGCGATTGGGCTGCTAAACCGTACTTGAAGGCCGGTGGAATGGATGGTAAGTGATTGACTTCTTCTTTCCGGCCATCATCCATCCATCGCTGCCAGACTCCAGACTGATCCATACCCCACGAATTCGAAACACATATACTGACTGAACCATCAATAGTCTCCCTCACGCTAGGCGGTCTCGCCGAGCGTCTCGAAGCAGGAAAGAGTTCGCCGGAAGTGCGCGAGACGGCCTCGTCGGTCTATCACGTCGTAGAAGCATCCGGATACACGGTCATCGACGGTAAGACGTATCGGTGGAAGAAGGGTGACACCTTCTGCGTGCCGGCGTGGCACACGTACCAGCATTTTGCGGATGAGGGCGAGACGGTGTACTTGTATAGATTCGATGATAAGCCGATGTTGAAGGCGTTGGGCTTTTATCGGGTGGAGGGTCAGGAGATTGAGAGTTTGGTTACGGCGCAATAAGCGAGATCTAGACATGGTCTATTTTTTTTTCGGATTTAGTTTTGTAGAACATAAAGTCTTCGGCGATCTTTGAAAATTGAATATTGAGATTGAAAGAACTGATTGATTCCTCGTAAATGTCGTTCGCAATCGGAGATTCGTAATGAGAAGTATATTTGAGGGTCTAAAATTTAAAAAGCCTAAAATGGCGGGGTGTTTCTAGAAGCATTAATTGCTGTTGTGGACTAGCTCGATCTAATTGCAAGTAACGAGAGGGCATTGGGTTTCAACAAACCTAATGCAACGAAGCTAATACTTTATTATCTCAAAGAGTTAAGCTTAGTACATAAACAATAGTTGATAAAACACATTTAGAATAGAATAAAATGCAACGAGAGACGAAGAAAGGCGATGTTCGGATATGAGATTTCCTAGGAAGTCACGATAAAGCGTTTACCGCTCTCCTCCTAGTGGACTTCGCTTACTGTACAACACCTCATATAACAAACAATATTGCATATAGTATCTATCTATATATCACAGGATATGAAAAAGCAGGAATGGAGAGGAGTAAACAATGCTTCAATATATCTAGTATATATATATGCTGCTAAAGTAGCTGCTAAAAAGATCAATTTCATAGCGTAAAAACAGAAACATGCACAGCGATGCTACAGAGGTGGACCCTCAATAAATGATCCATGAGGACCAAGACCATACACCTGCGGCATATCCGCCCTTGCGACCTCCTTCAAATCCCGTCCATTGAGGGCAACGAGTATACTTTTTGTGCCTCTGCGATCAATGACAATGGTCAACACGATCCCATCATCCTCCTCCACGGAACCAGGTCGAGCAACGAATACGGGCTCGCACGGGCAACCCTCTCCATCTCCTGGCTGCCACATGATGCTCGTCCCCGTCAACCAATCCGTCTTTGCGATGTTCCCGAAGAACGCTGCCTGTACCGTCTTGATCCCCGTTCCATACCGACCGATCGGTACTTCTGTCCCCGGACTCGCCGCACCGTTGCCGCCGACGCCGTAGACGTAGCGATAGCCCGGCACAGTAGACATATCCTTGCGGATGCGGGGGAGCTCCATCGGCTGGCCTGGGATGGCTTGTGCGACGGTGGCGCGTTGGATCTCGACTGGGTCGGTGGTCTTGTTGACGGCAGCCAGCTCGTATCGGACCAGTGTGCCGTCCTTGAAGGGAGCGGCGGGGTCGAGGACATTGCTAAGGTTGTACTCGCGGTAGGTGACGTAGCCCCCTTCGTAGCTGCAGATGTCAATATGCAGATTCGTGTCGCCGGTAGCAGGATCCACGTAGTCGTATCCGTTGACGGAGTGGAAGAACATGAAGGATGGCGATTCGTAGGATGCGATGCTTTTGCGGACATTAGTGTACTACTCATGAGACTAGATGCGGGGGGCCACTCACAGTTTACCGTCACTTTTGCGCATGACGTAGAATTTGGTTGTGTTCCCTTCTTCGAATTCGATCATTTCCATCATTGGTCTGGTTGTGTCGCTGATATCCATATGGAGTGGCTTTGTATAGGAAGAGCAATTAGTTTGCGGTACAAGATAAGCACCTGGACTTGGAAATATATACATACATTTCGGATGAAAACAACATAGTCTTGAGTCATGGCCAGGGAGTGGATGTAGCACGGCGGGCACGGAAGTGCGGTCTTCCATACCAACTTCGCTGGTTTCGCTCTGAAATTGAGGGCGAAAACAGACAAGACGCCTTGCTCGGAGATCACATAGTTGTAAATGACACCTAGCTTGCGATCTCGAACGGGATGAGCACAAATTCCGAAACCAGATAGTTCCTCGTCAATATCGGCGTAAGTCAATAGCCGCTTCGGCATGAGTGATTTTGCGTCGCACACTTGCAGCATGTTGAAGTCTGTGAAAACCATAACCTATTACTCTTGTCAATTGTGCGATCCAAGGGAAGATAGACGGCTACTTTTCACGGACCTCTTCTACTTCCGGTTTCTCAGCAGCGGTACCGATGGAATACGGATTTTTATCTTTAGGCAAATGCATGCCCCGACGCGGAACAACATTCAAGTTTGCTGCATCAGGTTCTAGATGTCCATTTGGCACCCACAACGATTGCTGTCACCACCACTCTTAGCCTTTCATCTTACATGGATAGTCCATGGGGAGCAGTTAAGACGAACCTGTGCACCCAGCAGCGCTGAACACGGATCCTGAGCATCCTTCAGAGGAGTGTTTGCGTTGAGGCCAAACATCGTCATAGAGACATACCCATCTTTTAACGCTCGGCGAGCTACACCATCCGCCGTATGGCGACTGTTGTAACGCACTTTGCCATTCACAAACGTGAACCTGTGCAAGGTAGCCAGGCCATCGAAGAAATGCTGCATGATGGCCGGTGGCTTGGATCCATCCTCTGAGAGAGGTATGACATACTTTCCAGCACCAATTCTATACGAGGGTTTAGTTAGACAGCTTGTTGGTAAGATGCTGTGGGAATTTTCTCAGAACATACCGCATGAATGTTCCTTCTAACCACGACGGCCATTCTCCCTTGGTCACACAAGTCACCTCAGTTGTCGTATCTGGACCATCCTTAAGATATGGTGGGACATATTTCAAATCCTTCAGCCCAACCCAATAGTTGTTGTAAGCATTCACAGGTTTTTGACTCGCTACAGCAGCCATTTTGATGTGCTCTCCAGGATGGAGCTGAGGACTGATCAATGCTGATGTAGGCAACTACGAAAAGAGAGAGAATGTGTATGCGATGAGGCTCAGGAGGAAGCTTTGTTGATGAGAAGGGTTCAATATAAAGAATATAAGAATTGGCACATACACATATAATGAAAAGCCTGTTATAGACCGTGCGCAACCCAATCATGAGGTTCGGACTTCGGACACGCGTAAGCAGCGATAATGTCTGGGGAAGGAACGTGTCTGCCCCGCGCTTATGGAGCCGCCGTCCATACTTTCCTACTTTACCCTTCTTACTGTTACTTTTCCCCCATTTTCCCCCCTTCTCCCCCACAAAGTATCCCCAAAGTAAGACCGAGGCCGCGGATCTCGGAAAGCGAATTCGTAATCGTCGGCGTTGGATTGGTTAACCGAGCGGGGATGTATCGGGAGCGGAGTGGCGGAGGGGGCGGGGAGGTGAGGGGAGAGGAGGGGATTAGTCTCAGCGGGGGAAAAGGGGGAAGCGGGGGAATGGAGGAATGCTTGGCCCTCTTCGCTTAAATATTTTGTGTTGTTACTATGACTAGGGGTAAGGTAGTGAGGTGGTAGTGGTGATAGGAGTTATGGGGCATATTATTGAACTTTCGGCAAAATTGCGGCACATACTTGACTAACCTCGTATTTAGCATCAAGAGGCCAATCGATGAATGGTAAGTCATCAAATAGAGTTTTTTTTTGTTCATTATTTCATAGGAATATTATCAATATAGCCCCAGCTTGCGCAAGCTTTCTAAGCCCCGGCTACGTACGGCTCCCGGGGCAACAACTGTATCGTCCTTTAGGTTCCCCGACCACTGACATCTGGGGACCCCCTTTTTGGTTCATTCATTTAAAGAGACGAACGAAAAGATAACACAACACAGAAAAACAGCTGGATAGAATATCGAACCATTCCTCTCCTCATCGAAGGTTCCATCCCCAGTCTCGCCTTGAGAAATCTTACGATCTCTATTCAAGCGAATTTTGAATCTCTTCCTACAGCCAATACGATGACGAGGACAGCATCATCAACAGTCTCACCTCGAGTAAGAAGATTGAATCCCATACCCCGAAGATGTCCTCCTCAACGCTCTTCTATGGCTAATGCGAAGTTCAGGATTGGCCCATGTGGTGGCGGGTAACCATCCTCCTCAACATTAGCTTCTACAACATGATGGGCAATGTTTTCGCGTCCGGTATCACACCCCTTTTCGGGCTCCTCATCGAGGAATTCCACTGTTCGACCAACGAAGCCTCACGATTGGCATCATATGCTTTATTAGCACTTGGGTTGAGCGTAAGTCACACACATTTGTACATACGTACACATCTTGAGCTATGGCTTTCCCCACTGTCCCGGGCAAGCTGAGCTAACTCCTCTCATCCAGAATCTCCTCGCTCTGCCAACGGTCCAGTATCTGGGGAAGAGATACACCATCTTGGGAACCATGCTCATCTTCCTCGGCGCCAACATCTGGTCCGGTAAAGCTCAAACGTATAATTCCCTGCTGGGCAGTCGGTTTGTAGCCGGACTTGCTAATGGGTCCATCGAAGCCCTCGGGCCCGTGATAGTTCACGAGTGCTTCCACCCACATCAGCTGGCGCGCGCGATGGTCATCTACGTCGGGTTTCTCGCAGCTGGATCTGCCGTCGGACCCATCGTCGCCGGAGGCATCGCATCGGGATTGAACGATTGGAGATGGTTCTTCTATATTTCTGCAATAGCGAATGCAGTCAATCTTGTGACCTCGATCTTGATGCTGCCGGAAACCACACCTACCATCAATGACTTCCCCAAAGCTCCTAGTCCCACACCAGAAAGAGAGAAGGAGGGCTCCACGCACGCCGAAGATGCGACCGAGCGCGGTACCGCCATCATCTCGCCACCGATACCAGAAGGTCAAGATCTCAAAGCCATATGGCTAGAGCGCTCCTTTACAACCAGGTTCTTGCACAGCGAGAGGAAGAAAGAAAACCCCATCAAGCTCTTCCTCCAACCCTTCCCCATGTTCCTCGCGCCGCCTGTCCTCATCACCACCATCGTCTTCGGCCTGACCATCGGATGGACGGTGCTCACCTCGGTCGTCGTCCCCAACGTCTACATGGCGCCTCCCCGCCTATGGCAACCGTGGCAGGTTGGTCTCATCAACTTCGGGCCCTTGGTCGGATTATTGGTAGGTCTGCCGCTCGGAGGCATGACGGCCGATCTCCTCTCCCGAGCTGCAGCGAAGCGCGCAAATGGCGTGCATGATCCTCGCAGTCGCCTTCCGGCTCTCATACTCGGAGGTCTGATTAGTCCCTCCGGCTGTTTGGTGATCGGATACACGCTTGAGAAGAATTACCATTGGATGGGTGCTGCGGTGGGATGGGGCATGGTAGCTTTTGGCTTGACGGCGTCGGCGAACGTGCTGCTAGCTTACACCGTTGATTGCTTTAGTCTGCGTGCGGGTCATGTGGGTGTGTTGGTTAATGTGGCGAAGAATGCGCTGGGATTCGGGGTTTCCTTTGCGTCGATGAACTGGTATTATGCATCTGGTCCGGCGGCACAATTTGGAACGATGGCTGGTCTGCTGTGGGCTGTGTACTTGTGCGTCGTTCCTCTTTATATCTATAGTCACTCTCTGGTCAGGTTCTCCGAGCGTATTCTTAATCTTTGAAATGAGGGAAGGAAAAGTTGGGAAACTCTAGGTTATTTTTCATCTGATAGGTACATAGCTGGGTTAGCTTGGGAATATTACACTATCGTTTATCTGTACTCCTTTTGGATGTGCTACCTACAGGTAACCGGCTAGAGTCTCTATCTTATTCATACGTTGTACATGAGAACCTATCCCAATATCCAGAACTGTCCAATGCGCCCCTCACCTAGAAAATCCACATTCCACGCCTCGATTTCCTTCACAAGGAATCTTTATTAGACCCCACAATAGATATGTCTTGGATGCATGCATTAAGGATTCAAAGTTTTACAAGTTACACGTTCTCACATAATCAAGGTAGACAGCCCTGGGATCAAAATTTGCAAATTGCCAGCAACGGAAATTAATGGAAGTGGTTTTTGTAATCTCTGACAGGCTTCATTGCAGAGATCAAATGCCAGAAGTCCTTCGACGAATCGGATATCCTCTATTTCGAGGTAGAGATGGTACGTCCAAGACTGTACTTCTGTATCGATCCGGTATACTTTCACGATAAATAAAATAAAATTCTGGATTTAGTCTATATGTAACAAAATAGTCATATATATATATCCCTCCCAGCACCATCCATCTGGCATCTTTTCAGACGCAAGTGAGCTAAAATCAAACCTAGAGAATTACCTGCCTCTTTTTAACTACAAAGAGTCCCAACTGTTTGATTGTATCCCCCTGTCGCTGAGTTTCTCTCTTTGAGATTTTTTTTGCACTTGTCCAGTCTAGGGAACTCGCTTAGAATTGACGCTAGTGCCCCCTATATTTCTATCTGATCCTATATTCAAACACCACTCTTTGAAAACAAAGCGAAGATGTCACATCACGAAGGTTGGCTGTGAGAATCATGACCAAGCGAAAAGAATCACTATTGAGTACTGCCTGTGGATTACATCATCACTTCTCAACCATCTCTTTGATTCAAGCCAATCCAGGTTCAAGTGATATTTCCTCCGCGAACCTGTACTGCGAACAATCCGGTCATTCTTCTCCTTCATCTTCTCCGCGACTTTGCCCTTTCGAGAATGGGATGTAGTCTTTTCAATAGGTAATCAATCCTTTGATAGAGTTGTACATCAGGCTCGCACGATTGTGTGTTCATCTTTAGATATGGCTGTTGCTCAATCGATCGCATATCAAAGCGAAACCTGCGCTCAATAATTGATTCTTTCAATCTCTTTGCATCTAGATAACTGAACCTTCAACGCTAGCTACAGAAGTTGGTGAATTGGCACTAATTCTATTGCAGGGATGAAGTTGGGTTACCATAGAGTGTATGGCCTGAGTTCTGTACGTGTGACAGCCAGTTTACCTCTGGAGTCTATAAGAGCTATGGATACGGGGTTAGACTGCAGTCGACTAGGACGTAGGGTAGGTGGATGTGATGAGCATCTGGAAGGTCATTTAATTCTCCACAGGAGAAGAGAGGATGGGGGTTAAGACAGTCGTTGAAAGCCTTGAAGGAGTTGTCAAATGGGATTTTGCTATGAGGTGGCCAAAATTGCAGCAGTACTATCTACAGCATCGTCCGCATCATTCAATGCTGTACTAAGAAACACTTAACCTGTCTTCCTATAATCGCCGATTTTCACCTTCCATATTCACTTGGTAAATGGTGGGAGAAATCCAGAAACCGAATTGCTCGGTTAGCAACTTGGTAGACTGGCGCCAACCTCTTGCCTGACTACCAAAGATCTCCTTTCCACAAACTCTCTCCGAGTATCTCCAGAATCAACCACATCCATCTCTGTTCTAGACACCGTCTACTCACCACAATCATGGATACACCCTCAGAAAATAGTAAAGGCTTTCCCCTCAACTCCTCTACTGAATTTTGAACCTTTAAACTGATAATCAACAGAGAAAAAACGCAGCTTCTCCGAATTTGATGATAGCACCTGTTCACGTCCTAGATACATCGACGTCGTCACTGGTCGAATGATCACACCCATGCCAATGGCCGACGAGAAAAAATCTGAGCTGCAATACCTTTTTAACTCAGGTCCGACAGTTCGCTCTACTTCATTCCCAAGCTGGAGCCCACCACCTCACACCGTTAGCAAAAACGCTTTTTCTACCAACAGATTTGATGAGAATTACAGTAGTGAGAACCCAGAAACAAGTCCAAAACGGGTCAATAAGAAACAAGAGGGTGCGGATGGGAAGGGTAGAAATAATAGCGATGCTAGATACTGGGCGGAGCAGAACTTGACAACAGGTGAATTGGTCAAGCTGGAGTTGGGACGAGCGGAGATGAAGAGGATGACGAGATACAACAATGATGAGGATTTTAGGAGAGTGTGGGATGAGCATGGACTGGCGAAGTATGGTAACGCTGAGGGGGCCGAGGGAGCTGAGAGGAAGGGGAAGAAAAAGGCGATTGCATTCACCATTAGTGATGGGGAAGATGAGGATGAGGATGAGGATGCGGAGATGGGGGGTGTTTAGGATGAAGATGAACTCGGGAAGACTGCGCAGGTGGCAGGCTGGCAGCTGATGAGGCGTGTTCTCTCTATGTCTGCACGAAAGTATGCTCCTTGCTACTATGCGTAGCTCTCCTCAGCCCTGTGGTGGAACATCTATTCTAGCTAGTACCTGGTTTCTTTACTTGAGAAGTCTACTTCGGACTTTCAAGGCAGAGGGACCCTGTGTTCTAGGACAGAAACGGCATGACTTATATGCTGGTATCTCCTTATGAAGGAATAAAAGTCCGAAGGGATTTGCAGATATAGTAGAACTTGGTGCAGGAAATTGAACTCGGTGCGCCTGGCTTCAAAAGCCGGTATAACGAGAATGCTGCATGCATTTCCGTCATGGTGGCAGCGGAAAGCGGAATGAACATGCTGATTGTGTAATTAAAAGTACTCACTTGAAAACTTTCAGAAGCATCCTACCAAAAAGCGTAGCTTCAGGCCTGGGAAGAAACTATCTAAAAGCTCAAGAAGACTAGTTTGTGGATATGATTAGAAATCCTGCCAACACTGTTTATGAGCATAAGAGCTTATGCCTTTAGTGGCATAGAAAGGAGTAACGAGAGCCAGACGAGAATGAAATAAGAGGCAGAGCAAAAGAGAACAGAGCAGGGTTTACCAATATACTTCTTAGGCATAGAATACTATTCCCAGACCTCGTTGATCCGACATCTCCCTGTGGTATGTTTATATGCCTTCAAGGGAGCCAATGTCCGGCCCGTGGCATAAAACCGTAGCACCAGACGATGATTCCATCATTCCTATAATATCTGTACATCCAAATTTCCTACGCCAGCAATGCCAATATACAATCCCGTCCTTCGTGCTTTCTCCATCTAATTCACACGATCTATACGATTCAACTTCCTCGAGGTCAGGATCTGGCTCCTCGTCCTCTGTCCCCTGACCGGATAACCCATCGCATGCCTCCTCCCCCTATAACTGCCCATATCTCTCAGCCGCAGGATGTTCGATCTCAACTCCCTCCGCAGATCATTCTCGATCTTCATATCTGACAACTCCGCATTTAGTGCGATGATGGTTTTAGAAGGGATGTCGCCGACTTTCGCACCGGGGAAGATAGAGTGCTTCGCGAGGATCCGAGAGGAATGTTGGACGCCAACTCCGTAGAAGGTCTCGAGGCATTGCTGGGTTGGTTAGCTTGTGTTGAGAGCATCGGGGGAAGATGGAAGGATACCTTCAGGACGCGAGTTTCGAGGAAGTTGATGTTGAGAAGAAATACCTGGAAGTGTTAGTATGTTTATTATGCATTGAGAAAGGACTGCAGCTAACCATGGTGACGGATTGAGCTGTCAAAGCTCTAATTGAATGCGAGTGAACAAAGTGATATTTGGCTTGGTGTTGTCGTCGAAAATTAAATTGACGCTCTGACCACCCATACACGTGACCTTCATTGTAATCGACACCTATCCGAAACTCCAGCTCTATCTAGTTGAGCTCCTAGACTTCCACATTTCTTTTCCCCCCAAGGTAGAACCACTAAGAAAACCATCGATTGAACAGCAAGATGTTCACCATGCAACGTTTCGTCGTTTCGGCGCTCTTAATTCTCTTCATCACCTTCGCCTTCTTCTCGCAGACCGCCCAAGCCGTAAAAGGCCCCAAGATCACCCACAAGGTCTACTTCGATATCAGCCATGGCGACGAGCCCATGGGCCGCATCGTGATGGGTTTGTACGGCAAGACCGTCCCAAAGACCGTGGAGAACTTCCGTGCTTTGGCCACTGGAGAGAAGGGTTTTGGATATCAGGATTCGACCTTCCACCGTGTTATTAAGAACTTCATGATCCAGGGAGGAGACTTCACTAAGGGCGATGGTACTGGAGGAAAGTCCAGTATGTATCTAGAGATTGATTGGTGCAATTGCATACTAATCGATGACAGTCTACGGCGACCGTTTCCCAGATGAGAACTTCAAGTTGAAGCACTCCAAGGTCGGTCTTTTGTCCATGGCCAATGCCGGACAGGATACCAATGGATCCCAATTCTTCATCACCACCTCCACCCCAGGGTACGTGCCCCCTTCTTCCACTTGTTGCACATGGTGGCTTCATCTGCTACCAATTGGCAGATAATAGCCATTTCCAACCTTTCTTCGCACAAGCTAACCTCCCCTAGTCACCTCAACGGCAAGCACGTTGTCTTCGGCGAGGTCCTCGAGGGCTACGAGATCGTACAGAAGATTGAGGACGTTCCCAAGAGTGCAGGAGATAAGCCCAAGGCCGCCGTCAAGATCACAAAGAGCGGCGAGCTCCCCGTACCAGAAGAAGGTATCCACGTGGAACTATAAAGTACCTTTCCATCCTCGCGGCGCACTTGATTTGGTGGACATGCTGATTCGTCTGTCCAACGTACAGCTGAATACGGACATGCGGAATTTGTCGCCGGTCAAGAGGAAGCCGACGAGGTGCCTATTGTTGCTTCCTCGACGGCCTCTCCTGCTGCTGACAAGACTGCTGTTGTTCCTCTTGTTGGTGACGTCCCCGAGACTGACGCGTCCGGCGAGTCTGTTGAGTACTCTGTGTTGCAGAAGGGATTGTTTCTGGCTGTCATCTTGGGCTGTGTGGCGGTTTGGATGAAGGTCAATTCAAAAAAACAAAAGCGTTACCCAGAGAAAAGCATGGCGTGATTGTTATATACGTTGCTGTATTTGACTTTACTAAACACATAGATATATGTCTATTGTTGCATTGCTACATTGTCTTTCGTCTGATCCGTATTGTGAACTATCAGGGCTAATGTGCTATAGAATGATGCTCGTGCTTCGTAATTCGTTCAATCTTTTTTTTTTTCATGAAAGATGGGCCCTGGGTCAATAGTATTTTACTGCTGCCTGCGGATATTCGGCATGGAGAGCGATTCATTGATCTAAGTGATGTATTTGGAATCGTGCAACTGAACTTATATCACATCTTCTATACCCAGATGCCTAGGGCCTGTAACGAAAGAAGATTGTGTAGTACGACATCTCAAGAACGAGCTGACTAAGACCAGTACTTTTATACTTGTGGCTGCCTCTTTCGGGTAAGGAGGTTTCACAGCGATCAACTCAACTCAGCCGCGCGCAGTTGAACGTCTTTCCCTTCCACGCCTTTCCTCCTTGCCTACAACTACACATCCACCTCTTCATAATGTCAAACATGATACAGAACATCGGTCAGAGAATGAGGCAAAGTCTCTCTGGAGGCACTAAGAGAGCCATTGAAGGGAAAACCCTCGACTATCAAAGTCTCCCATCAGACCGCCATATTAGGCTGCTTACCTTAAAAATAAGCCCTCCACAGTCACTTCTTAGCTGGACGCAAGAGGTTGTGACTACAATCGATGTCTACGATCTTGAGAATGCTCCGCCATTCAAAGCTCTATCATACACTTGGGGTGATCCCTACAAAGACCCGATTTCACCTGCAAGCCCAGAGTCACCCCCAAAGTTTGTGTCTCGGATGACCTGCAACGATAACATCATATCAATTACTCAGAATCTATATGACGCTCTCTCCGCTTTTGTTGATGCTGGACTCACGGGCCTAATCTGGGTCGACGCAGTCTGTATCAACCAGATGGACGCTGCCGAGAAAGGGAAGCAAGTTGCCATGATGGGCGACATATACTCTGTAGCGGAGGAGGTACTCATCTGGCTGGGAGCACATCGGAGAGGTATAGAAGACTTCTCCTATGCTACTACTAATCTTCTACCCACTATCACAACTAAGTACAGTCTACGGGAACTCTCTCCCCTCTTTCAAGGCCGGAGTCTATTCGATGTTGAATTTTGGGCTAGCATACGTATGGAGTCACCTCTTCGCCGACTCACCGGTTTTGCGTACTTCTACGCTTCGTGTCGGTGGTTCTCGAGGTCATGGATTCTACAGGAAATCATGCTCGCGCGAAAATCACGAATGTTCTGTGGCAAGACGACCATTCCAACCAGCGCCGCTATCGACATTGCGGTTCTACTCGGAAATAATGATTGGGGTAGTGAAGTTGGAACCTCCATTTGGAAGGCTCACAATCTTCCCTCTTTTTATTGGGGTCGAGAGCTTTATTCTCTTACCCTATTCGACGGCATCTTGCAAGAAACATTCAATTCGGAGCGTGGTCGATGGAAGGAAGACTCAAGCCCCATCTTTTCAATGGCAAATCTTTTGTCTGAATTTGAGAATTCTGGGTGTTTTGACCCCCGAGATAAAATCTATTGCTTACTGGGAATCGTCAACGGGCAGCCTCTGGACACTCGTATTTCAAGATTCATCACATCGGATTATATAATGTCTACAGAATATGTATTCACGAAAATGACAAGACTGATCTTAGAAAACTCTCGATCCCTCGACTATCTCTCCGAAATTAGGCCACAACAAGATAATCTTTCCAAACTCAAGCTACCATCCTGGGTGATTGACTACGCTTCGAGTACGAATTCTAAATCTCTATCTAGTCCAAGAACTTTCAAGCATAGATTCGATGCATCTTTGTGCCACGAGACGGTATATCCACCATTTGAAATAACCGACAACCGAATCAACTGCTTCGGATCGAAGTTCGACACAGTATCAGGAATAATGAGCTCAAGCATGGCGGAACTCAATCTGCTCACGAAAGACTCTTTGCTTTCTTTCTGGATATTTTTCCTCTCCTTGCCACCAACACTTCAGAAGATGGACAGAATCCGTCTCCTCTGGCGAACGCTTGCAAATGATATGCCAGCGGAGAACCAATGGTACCACAATTCGGCCGATACAACACAGATCTACGGAGAGAACATTAAACCCTGGCTGGCTGTGCATTTGATGTGGCTCATGACGCTACCCTGGGAACCAACTGCTGATCCTCGCTCAGACATTCGAGGCGTTGTTGACCTGCTTCTAGCTAGTTCATCTGTAGATGAAAGAGCGATCGGTATGCGAGCAGTATCCCAGATGCGATGGAATGATGGTATTCGAATTTCTGAAGACATGAAATGGAAGGTGCTCAACGGAGAGCGCGAGTCGTGTGCCTCGTTTGCGTTCAGCATAGCTCCGGCTACCAAACAAAGGCGTCTATTCAGAACCGAAAGAGGGCTGATGGGACTAGGCCCGGAGACGGTAAAGAAGGGAGATCAAGTGTATATTCTATGCGATGCTCATGCTCCCTTCATCCTTAGAGAGGCTGATAGAGTAGGGGAGTATCGGGTTCTTGGAGATTGCTACATTCACAATTTCATGCATGGGGAGATGCTCCAGGAACCGTGGGGATCCAAGGAGAAAATTGACTCCCTTGTGATTGTCTGAGATGGGCATCAATTTTACTATATACTTCCTGATCATGGAATTAAACTAAATCTATCTACAAATACCGCCTCACATCACATCCAACTCACTCCTTGCGACTGATCCTCAACCGGTCTCGCGCCCTCCCTCTGCAACTTCTCCGCGACAGCATCCACATCCCTCCACACCCGCAACACATTCCCACCAACCACCTTTCCCGCATCGACATCACTCACACCCCTTCTCAACATCTCAGCTACCAGATCCGGGAACTTACTCACATCATCTAGCCCCTTTGGCGTCTTCGGTATTCCGTCAAAGTCACTTCCGAGCCCGACGTGATCGAACCCTATCAAGTTCCCGATGTGCAGGATATGGCTGACGACGTGTTCTAATGTTGAGTTTGGGGGATAGAAGGATGGCATACCAGTGGGATTTGTGGCATTCTTAACACATGAGACGAAATCCGGGCTAAAATTCACCATCACGACGCTGTTCTTCTTCTTGACGAGCTGCAAGATGTCATCGGGGACGTTGCGCGGATGAGGGCATAATGCGTAGGCGGAAGAGTGGCTGTAGATGATCGGGGCTGCGCTACCATCCCAGGATGGCGACGAGCCGAGCACATCCCGCATCGTGTCCTGACTTACGTGGGCCAGGTCGACGATTAGACCCAGCCGGTTCATTTCGTGGATCAGGGAGCGGCCGGCGGGGGAGACGCCGTGCCATTTGGGGGTGGAAGGGATGACGCCGCCGCCGCCTGGGAGCTCGGTGAGAGCGGCATCTGCGTAGGCGTTGTGGCAGTTGTGGGTCAGGGTCGCGTAGCGAACGCCCAGTCGGTGGTAGTTGCGGAGGTTGGAGAGGGACTATGGGGGAATGTTAGGAATGATTGTGTGTGCAAGCGGAAGGGTACAGATGGGCAGGAGGATATTGGCAATTAGTTGAAAGGCGTTATTAGTGAACTTAAATATAAGAAAATAATCTAGGATTTAAACCTACGTTGCCGATTTGATGGAGTCCCTCGATAGCCAGGGGAGAAATTAGTTGGCCGGCTTTGAAGGCTGCGAGAGCAGTGCTGCTATTCGGAGGTAGAGAGAAGCTGTCTGGGTAGGCGGCTTGGAGACGGGTGAGGACATCTATTTGAGAGTATGTGAAGGCGACAGCTGTTGATAGTTAGTCAAGTGTTGTGGTCATTGTGCTTGAGCGGAACCCAAGACAGGTGGTCGATCGAGAAGTGGTTCTAAAAAGAGTCGAGTGGCTCACTGTCGGCATAGTTCTCGTCTGAAAAGTCATCCCCATCTTTGGGACATGGAGCATATGCACTCCAAAATGCACCTCCATTCTTGCCATCCTTCAACCGAGGGAGGTCAACATGCTGTAACATGCCGCCCTCTTCAAATGGTTCGGTGAAATTCTTATTATAGATCTGATTTTTGAATAGAAATCTGATGAGAATTGCAAGATCATTGTGGCCGTCTGTGAAGAGTGTCAAAATTGCCATTCAAAAAGCCAAATGTTGTGATATCTGACCAATAAGTGGGGTGTCCTCAAGAATCCGGTTGACTCGCTCATCGATAGTTTTTGGAATTGGCCGTTCGTCTTGCTGAGAACTTCCAGGAGAAAGGATCGTAGCCAAACTAAAGACAATACATATACCTAAGATCATTGCACCGAAATCATTCCAAATTGACCGCCTTGGCCGCTTTTCTCCCTGGGTCTCCTTCAGATAGTCATCATTGATGCTCTGGGCTCGAGATCCGTGTATCTCGGGGGATGTCTTGTCCCCCGGTAGGAGAGGATCCTGCTCAGTATATGAGGCCATGATGAGAGAAATTCATATATCAAAATATTTCAACACTTTACCAAAAGATATGCATTGGAAGGTTATGATCCATGTTTGAAGTTGATGGAGAGTGGATTGATAAGGCAAGGTCACCTGACTGCCAAGACTATGCTTCGTATTGCGCTAGTCCCGCTTTGGCGATATGAGGATCTGCGTTCGTCACTTCGAGAACGACAAGAATAGTAGCACTTTCATTCTGTGAATAGCTTCATCTTCATATTCGTCTTCGTCACCATCTTCTCTCTCTTTCTATCAGTCTATGAGCCGATTGTCAGCGTAGCGATTGCATCTATTTCACGTATCCTTTCAATTCACGGTGTTCAATATCCCCAACCCCCGACGTTCAGGGATCTGCTGGAGGAGGAAGCAACGAGCTCCTAACTCCTGCATCGCAAGCGCCAATAGCCAGCACCCAACATACCCTCGTTAGAAGATTGTGAACACGACCAGAAAGAAATCTTTACAGGCTTTGCGTTGTCCGTAATCCTTCAACATCACCCACAATCCAGTCTGCGCCCGACTCTCAATTATGCCAGGCTTCGCGGATTCTTTTTGGTCGGGCGACTATGCAGGAGGTAAACAAAAGAAGGAGGTCAAAGTAATCGATGCCATGTATACTAACTGCATACCCAGGACTCGGTGTCCTATTTGGAAAGCTCCAACAAGGCGTACAAGAGAACCAACAAATGCTTACAATTGCGCGGATGCGAGCGGAAGCGGAGGACTTGTATGGTATGAAATTAGGTGAAATCGGGGCTGCTACAGATAGATTAAGCGGTGGATTTTCTCGAGATGATGGAGCAAGTGTGAAGAAGGTATGAAAGCTACGTGCGCTCCATCGGTGGAGCCAGCTGACGAGTCCGCAGGCCTATGAAGGAGTCCGAACAGAGATGGAGGAAGCGGCAAAGAACCATCGGAAAATAGCCCAGAGTATACGAGATCTTGTTGTTTCCCCCTTCACAAGATGGTGCGATGCACACGAGTCACGAGTTCAAAACTCCCAAGACGATTTACAGGCGCGGATAAAGCTACACGACAAGCAGGCCGAGACAGTCAAGAAGTTGCGTAGCCACTATTTCAACAAGTGCCGGCTGGTTGAGGATATCGAGGAGGAGAACAAACTTGCCTTTCAAGATCCCGAAATGAGCCCAAAGCCAAAAATACCGGAGATAAAGGTTGACAGAAATCCAGAGGAGGATGAAGAGCCCATTGAGATTGGCGATGAAGTCTACCAGCCAGAGCATATCAAGAAGATTCTCTCGCACATTCTACAGACTGTGAAGTTGGGCGAGACGAAGGTTCCGATTATTGGCACATATCAGAATACCACGAGTGGTGCGGATATTGTGGAATACTTCCAATTGAATATGGGAGCAACTAGTGTTAGCCACGCTGAGCGCATTGGACAGGACTTGATCACAAACGGATTCTTGCGTTTGATTGGAAATGTGGGAAACATATTTGCGAACAGCTCCAAGATGTTCTACCAATGGAAGCCAAAGGCTTTCCAATGGACAAACATTCCAGAGAAAAAGGCACCGCTAAATCGTACCTTTTCGATGGCATCCAACTCAGACTATGCAGATTCTCCAGTTGTTGGCACTGTCAGCGAGTACTTGGCTGGATGGAACCCTTTAAATACTCAACATCCCAACGAAACCCCTGGAGACAGACTTCGAAGAGAAGCTGCGGAGGCCGACGAAAGATACAAGGCCGGTGTCCAGAAGCTGGATCTTCTTCGCTGTCAACTCGAGGAAGCTATCATCGAGCACCTGCGGTACTTGGAGAGGTGTGAACTTGACCGACTGAAGGCGATCAAGACGATCATCCTCGACTTCTCTGGCACAATCAGTAATGTCATACCAAGCTTGCAATCGACAGTCGACAAAATGATGCTGTACCAAGAGACCGTTCAACCTGCTGGCGATCTGCGGTATCTTTTGGAGAACTACCGTACTGGAGGCTTTTCGCCAAAGGTCATGGTATACGAGAACTACTACAATACCGCTGACGAACAAACCTTTGGTGTGGATCTGGAAGCTCGGGCACGAGCTGATCGTAAGCGGGTCCCTGCTATCATCACCACCATTCTCACATTCCTCGATAATCGGTACCCTGACCTAGAAGGCGATGAAGCTCGTCGTAGTGTCTGGTTGGTGGATGTTCAGCTTCACCAAACCCATAGGATACGGCAATGTCTCAACACTGGGAAGCCATTTGCCGCCGAAGCCCTGGAGCCTTATGACATTCCCATCATTGCTAGCGTTCTCAAACTGTACTTGCTAGAACTTCCAGGTATGCTAATCTCCTGCGATACTCAAATTCATACTGACATAGCAGACTCCCTCGTTTCCTCTCATGTTTACGAAATTATGAAAACAATCTATTCAACGCCGGCATCAGAGTCCACCGATTCGGCTCGCATCTCAGTACTTCAAAACACCCTCAGCCAACTTAGGCTGGCAAATATTGCGACCTTGGATGCCCTAATGACACATTTTACTCGTCTCATCGAGCTCACCTCGGCTGATGAGACCTATGTTGCGGCTCTCGCTACGACCTTGGCACCTTGCATCCTCCGGCCGCGAACAGAAACCTCGATGACCATGGAAGAGAAGTACTCGTACCGTCTCATACGAGATCTGTTCTCTCACAAAGACGCCATCTTCTCTGAACTGAAGCGTGCGTCCTCCCTTTCTCACAGTATCAGTGTCGACACTCGACCAAGGTCAGTCAGTGCCGTCAGTACCGATGAAAGCAACCGCAAGGCAAACATGGAGGCTCGGGCACGTGCTATCATTGCCGCAGGTGGAACTTCGAGAGGCAGAGACAAATCTCCCGCACCCTCTTCCCGTGGGCACCGTAGAGATCGTAGCTCTGGCGGCCCAGAAACCAGATTCCCTATCGCATCTCCCACTGCCAACGCAGATCACGCCAGAAATCCTCGTCCCGCTCCAGGAGCTCGAGCAAGTCTGGAAGTCCCAGGCGAATCTGCACCCGTTTTCTCCACTGAACCTATCACTAATGGTAACGATACTCCCTTGAAACCCATTGCCAACGGCAGGGCAGAAACTCCCACTGCAAGCGCAACCTATATACCCAGCATTGGTGATGGCATGGACGACTTGACTGGCGGTGTAGAGAAGCGCAATAGTCTAGGTCGATCTGCTCCTGCTACCTCCAACCGCTTTTCTAGTCGACGGCCCGTTGGACTGGGCCGCATGAGCCAGGACCAGGGCAAGCGAGATAGCGTGGGAAGTCTTTCGGGGCTAAATCATGAAGATGGAGCGAGAGTTGGGGTCAGTCTGACGGACAAACCGATGGATGATTAATTGCTCCAGTGGCTGCATGGTGATAATGTCTACATGACTTTGGAATGGCGGTGGACTGGAAGGATGGAGTGAGTGCTGGAAAATGGGCGGCGAATATGTATTTATGTATGATAGACCTATTTGTTATGGTTCTTGTCATTTGGTATGGTGAGGGATGAAATGACATATTAGAGAGAATGAAGCGCGGTTGATACCCTAATCCCTATTATCTTTACGCACATGCATTCATGTATTTCTTGTTACAGAGTGATATACCTACTTCATTGGAAACAGGAAACAGAGCATCACTTTCGGGGGAGGGGGGTTTCTTCGTCCTAAGGCTGGTTCGGTTATGTTACTTGTGTAGTAAGCCCGCCTCTTATACTCAGGCGCTGATACCGATGACCTTCGGCTTTTCTTCTCCTCAGAGTTCGTTCATATCAAGCAAAGCATATTACGCAGAGTCTGGTGGACGGATTATTGTTTATGGTGCGGGGTTTTTGGTGCCTTGGTCTTCGATACGGACTTCACGAGTTCATGGAGATCTTGGAGGAAGAGAAGAGATTTATTTCGCGAAACATGTCTTCATACTCATACTCATACCCGCCCAGGCCTTTATCGCCCGACCCGAAAACACATGTGATTTTGCGCAAGGCCTTAAACAGCCCAGCATTTTTCCAATGCAGAAGAAAGAAGAAAGTTCCAATTAACTGTACTGTCCCTCGCTTACTCATCCGAGTCCTCCTTCGAGCTCCCCATAGTTGTTTGAAGTGGATATATATCTCTAGCAAAAACAACCATTACATTAGCAACTACGTACTCAACCACGGGTGCAGATGTTATACACTTCTTATCCTGCTCCTTTTTCTCCTTTCTCCTTCTTCTATCCTCTGAAGTTGACTTCCCCCACCTATCCATGACATCCATGTTGGTCTGGTCAGCGAGAGCTTTGGTTACGTCGGCTCTGTCGGCTTTCTGCTGTTCTGTGTACTCTGGCTGTTTGGAGCTGGAGCTGGAGCTGGGGACGCTATCGCCGCCACCAACGTTGTCCCCGTCGCTGCTTGGCATTGTTGGCGTATAAATAAATCGATATTGGACGAAAGATCAGAACTTAAAGGTGGAGGAAGTGTGAAGAGGGAATCTGGACATTGTTAAGTGAGACATCGATCTTTATACCTCGTTGAGGCTCATTCTAAGATCAAACTACCAATTGAAACACGACGCACTGAGGAGGGTAGGACGCGTGAGAAGATTTCGCCCTGTTGTGCCTGCGGTTAAATCCTACATGCACAGGGCTGCATTCAAACGATTACCCGGGCCATGCCATGCCCAGACATCAATCAATTGCTGCTGCCAGCCGATTACACATCACCATCGATATCGACATCTACGGTATGGATTGGGACGAACGCGCGGAGGTTTATCACAAAGCCATTTCACTCGCATGGTCTGGCAGATTCAACGATGTTCGAGGCCCTCCTATTGCTTCCTGGGTATCTACTTTTCGTGGCGGCCAGCCTTGCGAAGTCGTGGGCGATAATTGCGGCTCATTCAATTGGAGCTGCCAAGTACGATTCAAAGACGGAGTACAATGGACGGTACGCTTTGCTGTGCCAGGAAGAGCTATTAATGGAGACGAAAAGGTTCGCCACGAGGTTGCTATCATGCAATTCATCAATACAGAGACGACAATTCCTGTTCCCTCTGTCTTAGCATGGGGCATATCTAAAGATAACCCGCTAGGCTTAGGGGCATTTATTATTATGGACTTCATTGAAGGAGAGCCTTTGGGTAAGATCTTGGAGGTACTTCCCGAGCCTGAGAGTGGTCAAACCATGCGAGAAGATATCAGCGACAGAGATCTGGATATCATTTACCGCCAAATCGCAAATATTCTCTTGGAACTATCAGAGCACGACTTTCCTCGGATTGGTTCTTTATCCAGAACAGACCACAACACCTGTATCGACTCAAGACCCCTGACGCTCAAGATGAATGAGACAGAGCGCCACGGAGGTGTTAATATCAGCAGTATGTTAACTCCTGAGTCCTCAAGCTTCTCACAACCAGCCTATATTATTTCTTACATTCTTTCTATATATAGATGATGTTTCCAGGACCTTCTCTTCTGCCACCGATTACTTTTATCACGTCGCTGAACAAGATCTGCAGCATCTTTGCGAGCAGCCCAATTCTATCGACGACGCCGATGACGCCCGTAGCAAATATATACATCGCAGCATCTTCAAGGCAATTTTGCCGCGTTTCGTCTCTAACAAGCATGATCACGGTCCTTTCAAATTGATTTGCGACGATTTTCGATTTGGAAATATCCTCGTCAATAACGCTACAGACCTTAAGATTACTGCAGTGGTCGATTGGGAATGGGCTTACGCAGCACCTTACCAAATGCTCTATTCACCGCCACGTTGGCTCTTGATAAAGAAACCAATTCGCTGGGATGACGAAGACTCTCAGACACCTTATCTTTCGCAATATAAGTCCTACTTTCAAAAATTCATTCGTATATTAGAGGAGGAAGAGAGCAAAAGAGTAGAAGATGTAGCTCCGCCAACATCGAAGGACGAGAGGATGTCGAGTCTTATGCGCCAATCTATGGATGATGGAAAATTCTGGTTTCACGAACTTGTTTATTCGTGCTTCGAATCTGCTGATAATCCAGCGTGGACCGCAATTCGAGAAATAATTCCTAATCTTGATGAATATAACACTCTGACTGATACTGAACTGAACGTTTTTGTGGAACGCAAGATGGAGCAGCTGCACCAATATGATTTGGAATGGGCTATAATGAAGGAGGATATCGATAAAAAGAATGCGCAGTTCAAAGCACTGAAAGAGAAGGTAGAGAGAGAAGATAAGGAGAGAGGTGGTTGAAGAGGACGTAGTGGAAGTGACCGCACTTGGGGAGGTCGATTGTAGCTGGCGGTGAAGGACTCTGAAAACAACATGCTTAGAGACACGAGGGGGCGGATTAACTTGTTCTGCTTGCAGAACGAAGCTAGAATTGACGCTGCACTTCAGCATCATATCATCAGTAGTCAATCTACCTTGGTGGTATCCGGTGGACCAAAGAAAAGTTCTATTTAACCAATGTAAAAAAAATTGCCTTCTTCAATGCGCCAAGTGTATTTACTTTGTCTTTAAATTATTCCCAATAGATATCTGTGTACACACTCCTCCCAACAGAAGCTCTCCGTCACCTTTTGTGCTCATCACTTACACTCTATATACTATACTATTCATGGATACAACGGACTTGCAATAGCGGGCTCGAACATATGTAGCGGGCATGCTGGATCCTGTCCTCCAATGACTAGCGCAAGTAAAACCTCAGTCTGACTTGAGTGGTAAGCTATGCGCATGTGTGTGTAATCCCAGACCACCGTCACTATGATTAATCTTTGACTTAACTTCAGCTCTGTCCATCCTCCTCCAGGAATTAACCCATCAAAACCCTGCGCATACTTTATGTATGTGATGTGCCCTTCTGAATCCTGCGAGTGAGTGTCTCTGTATACTTTCCTTCTGGTAGCAGCAAACTACCTGTATTCCCGTCCTTTATGCGATCACGGATCACGTGGCTGTGTTAGGTTTAATTGACGTAGTTTTTGGCCACTTGAATGTTAAAGAGCTATGTACTGTTATATCTACGCTGAAATTGGCTCGTGTACTTGAGGAAGAAGAAGAAGAAGAAGAAGGAGATCACAAGGCATATATATACACGGGACGCAGCTTTTTCCGGAATATTTTCAGGGGAATACAGGCATACTTGTAAGTTGTAAGTCTTGCGTGCCCCTACGAGCCTACGAGGAAGGTTTTATTGTTGCAAGCTTGGCTTCTCCAGAGGGCGGCAGGAAAGTCTTTCCATTCACCGACACTCCTCATCTGTCCATTATCATGATCAAATTAAAACCCCTGAGAGATCAATGTCAAAGATTTTCACCAGTACCCGGCCCTTATAAATGAATCCATATTACCCTCTATCTCTTCAAGACTATCCTCTCCTCCTCCTTCCCATCCTTATATCCACGAATATACTCATCCATTTCCCTCCTCCCATTAATAGTAATCATCGGGAATTGAGCACAGACAATCCCATCAGCGTATCCGGCCTTGTACAGATTGCGATTGCGGATTTCAGCGATGCTAGGTTGTCGAAGAGGTGAAGGTGCATGTAGAGCTTTGTTTACGCTTGTGCCGGAATAGTAGCGAGGGTTTCGTGGACCGTAGCCGGGAGCAGGGATGATTACATTTAAGGGACCGGCTCGTTCGTGACGGTCTTGTTCGTTTAGTATCTCTTGGTATTAAGCGGTTTGATTGTGGTTGTGTTGAAACTGAAGTTGATGTCGAGGTTGTTATTGAAGTTTAGATTGAGACTGCGATGGAGCAAGATCTTCATCGCTCTTGAGTTTTGTCTGGAGTTGGATCTCCTCTTGCAATTGCCAGTAAGGAAGGTTCATCTCGAGAACTTTTCTGCTTGGAGGAATTGGAAACATTAGAGGAGACGTAGGGCTGCCGGAGTATTTCTGCTGATAGTTTCTTGATTCTTGATGGTAATTGTCCTCGTAAGGGTGTACGTCGTTTATGCTCTCGTAGGCTTGAATAGGCTTTACTTCAGTTATAGATGGGGCAGGTCAATTCGAGGATTACTAATAATTTCAATAGCGTTAAAGCCTAGAAATAGCTGATGATGAAATGCTGGGTCTTGGTTGTAGTGAAGAATATTCACTGCTCACATATCTTGCTTACTTGATGGTAGCTGGCTCCGGGAGTGCTCGCTGAAGTGAAAGCTGAGTATTTTGGATCGGCGGTTGGCAGAAACCTTGAGGGGAGTCATATGAAGATTAACAGCTGGATATTGGGTCCCAATTAGAAGATAAGTTTGAGGGGGCGAAGCAAATTGAGGAGGAGCAGCTACTCGTATGCGGTCTTTATTGTCATCTTCGCGATGTTTAGGATCTTTGTATATCTTATTATACTTGCCCAACTTTTGGATCCGTTGGCAACAATAGTTATCAGCCGCTACCTTTTTCTGCTTAACGAGGAGAATATGAGTACAGGTTGTATAGCTTAAATTATCCTACTTCTCTCGCCACTTGATCTAAGGGATACAAAATGTTTCAAGAGGTTAAGTAGCACAATGAATCCACATCACTACGACACTGGTAACTGGTTAATATTCAGCTTAACCCTATATATATTTCTAGTAACATATGTCCCAACAAGAACCCTAATTATACCCTCTATGCCATTACTTAAGCGCTTCACACAATCTTTGTAGTTTACTCATAATACTAGCAGATTGCCTTTGAGAGCGTAGTAGATTTATTACCTACTCCAAATAGCTAACTTCTCAATTTAGTCGACTTGAACTCAAAACGTATCTAGTGCAAGAACAATATCCTCTCAGCCATATAGGTAGATATCTAACGTAAAGCGTCGATCATATTTTAAGATAATAATCAATACTCCTATGTGCTTTGACTAGATTAAATGTCCTTGGATTTTGACTAAGGATTACTACAAGTCCATAATAGAGGATCCAGGTCCTCCAACGCTAGCCTGAGAACAATGTCTTGATGTTATACTAGAGCTACGAAGATATATCGTCGACGCAGATATAGTATTCAGGGAAACAACTCACAGCAAACGTTTGAGAGGCTAGCAGCGCTCTAGGATTATGCTTGGCAAGGAAGCTATCGGGGCCTTGCTGTCAAGTTGCTGAGCAAGCTGTCTCGCGCAAAATTGCAATTTGTAATCGTGCAATCGAATGTTTTGCTGTAAACTACATTTGTTGGAGATGTTAAACAAATTAATTGAGACTAGGCTCTATTCGAATAGTACGCTGGTGATAAGTCTATTAAGGACTCGAAGTTCTTTCATCTGGTCCATTTTCTAGTGAGATCTTTGGTAAGCAGAAAGTTACTAGTAAGAGAAACTCGTAACGATAAACTAGGAGTTCATCGCACGTAAATATTGCGAGGGGTATCTCTGACTCTGTATCGCGGAGTGTTATAATGCTCTGTTATCTAATAATCACGATCCAATATTACTCCATCCCAGCATTAGTGGTTGACAAGTCACCACTCTCCGCTATAAGTGATTTGGAAGCTGTTTTGAAAAGATACGACCGCCGAATGAATCCCAAATATTTCGGGCCTGGTACACTTAATATTTCGACAGATAAGTGCAGAGAAGAGAGAGAGGTATCAGCAAGTTTCAGTTGCGAGGAAAGAAAAGTTATATCTCCCGAGGTCTGTTTTGATTTTACCCGAGACCTCGGTTACACTAGCGTGAAACGGACAACTCCGTCAATTGCTTCAGTCTTTCCCCTCATCCCATCTTTCTATATACATCCACACTCCAATTCACAGCTTTTCTTCACTCAAGCAGTTGTGTTTGATTCATTTGCAAATCTAACGATTTCTGGTCTGCCAACATCAAAGTCATCACTCAGTGCCGGATCTTCCCTATTAGGTTTAATTGGTAGCAAGCAAGTGTTGTTAATATTTAGCTGGACAGGTCACGCGCGCAGCTTTCCCAACGAGGGAGGTGATTTACGATGTATCTTGGCATACACAACGCTAAGTCGAGCTTGCAGTAGGGGTGCATTGCTTATCTACCATTATCAATCGCGGAGAGTCGCTTCTGTTGCGGGCACCCTTCGTCCTCTTAATGAATTCTGATGTCAATGTCGCGATAAAGGATCAATTTGATCTGAAAATCGGATGAGAGATGAAATTTTGAGCTCCATGCCTCGTATATGTGCCATGATTGATATGGAGATTCTTATCATATGAAGAAGGTCAACAAGCTGGGGAATCTTTGAACTGCCGCGTACGGCATAAGTCCCCCGATGCAGCTAGTTTGGCCGTTGAATCAGGGGGAATTACCTTGAAGTGAAGTACCGATACAGTAGCTCCTATCCTTTTTGCAGTCATCTATGCACTTTGAGACCACGCTTGGATTTCTAGATGCCCATGCAGCCTATTAGATGGACAGATTCATCTTGGCATATCTAGCTCCATGGGGAAGTTATCTCAATGAAGAAAGAGATAAGGAATTCTTGATAAAGACGTTGTCTTGGTATCACGAATATGAGGTTATTGTCCGTTGTTCAAAAGCTAAAAAAATACGAGCTATCCATGGCGAAGTTCGAGAGCTTGGGAATATAAAGGGTGGGCTATGAACTAGAGGAAGTATTGTTCTCAGCAGTAGACGGTCAGTCATTGACATACTCCTCCTTTTTTCAACATGCGTTTCCTCTCTCGAGCCGGAGCGATTACGCTTCTTGCTTCCAATGTCCTGGGCCATCCAGCCTCGTCCTCTACCTCTCGAGGAGCCCTTCAAGCAAGAGTCATTGACTTAAGTGCGTTCAAGCTTACTACCGAAAGCACTTATATCAATGCAAGCGCTATCGCGGAGTCTGGCATCACAACTCTGCTCAGAAGAGAAGCTTATGTTGATACTGCCAGCGCTCTCGTGCAAAGTGTTGCACCAGGCGCGGAATTCCGGTTGGTTGGCGACCATTATGTTGGAAGCAACGGCATTGCTCATGTCAACTTCCGACAGACAGCTCATGGCTTGGATATCGACAATGCTGACTTCAATGTCAATGTTTGTAATTCTTCTCCGTAGTTCAGGTTCGAAGCTAATAAGCTACAGGTTGCCACAGATGGGAGTGTCTTCTCGTATGGTAGTTCTTTCTACTCCGGAGCCATTCCCGAAGAAAGTCCACTGGTGAGACGTGATCAAATCGATCCAGTCGCAGCTTTGCAGGGCGTCACGAGCACTCTGGCTCTTCCAATCTCTGCTACAGAGGCGGTAGCCGTTCCAGAGGATGCAACCGAGCACTACATCATTGAGGGCTCCACTGGCACCCTCTCGGAACCCAAAGCAAAATTAGTATACTTCCAGAACTCAGATTCAACCTTGACACTCACTTGGAGAATCGAGACCGACATTAGCGACAACTGGCTGCTGTCGTATGTCAATGCTGTGACGGGTAAAGAGGTCCTGGGTGTTGTTGACTATGTCTCGGATGCTTCGTACACTGTCTAGTGTGTTTCCTCTTTCTCCAATCTACACATTACTAACACTTTCAGTCCATGGACCATCAACGACCCGAGCAAAGGGAGCCGATCCGTCGAAACAAACCCACAGGACGCTGTTGCCTCCGAATTTGGATTCCACTCAACCGGCACGGCATCTTACACCACCACTCGTGGAAATAGTAAGTTTTGTTTGCTTCTCTTGTCTTCATAGTTTGAAGAGGTGGCAAGAAATCTACTCCAAACATCTAGAAAATCCAATACCGTAATGATATTAATCAAAAGTCTAGACGGTATCGCCCAAGCCAACTGGGAAGGAGATAGTTCTTACCTGAATGACTTCCGTCCCGATGCTGGCATTGGTGAGGATTTTAACTACCCTCTCGACCTCACCGCCACCGACCCAAAGACCTACGCTAATGCATCTATCACCCAACTCTTCTACACGGCCAACTTGTACCACGACCTTCTTTACACCCTTGGCTTCACTGAAGCAGCTGGCAACTTTGAGACCAACAACAATGGTCAAGGCGGCATTGGAAACGACGCCGTTATCCTCAATGCACAAGACGCATCCGGTACTAACAATGCCAACTTCGCAACCCCCGTAGATGGTAGCCCGGGCCGCATGAGAATGTATATATGGACTTACTCCACTCCATACAGGGACTGCACCTTCGACGCTGGTGTCGTGATCCATGAATACACGCACGGCCTCTCCAACCGTCTAACTGGTGGTCCCGCCAACTCAGCCTGTCTAAGCACCACCGAAGCTGGTGGCATGGGCGAAGGCTGGTCTGACTTCATGGCCATCGCCATCCACGTCACAACTTCTGATACTCGGGCTAAAAACTATCCTTTGGCTGACTGGGTGTACAATAACCCTGCGGGTATTAGAAACTACCTCTACTCGACCAGCCTGACGACGAATCCATACACGTATAGGAGCGTTAATGGGCTGTCGGCTGTACACACCATCGGCACGGTGTGGGCGACTATTCTGTACGAAGTGCTCTGGAACTTGATTGATGAGTATGGGATCACAGCTGCGAGGAAACCCACATTTGTGAATGGGGTCCCAACCGATGGTAGATTCCTCGCTATGAAGCTCGTAGTTGATGGCATGGCGCTGTGAGTTTTCCGTCTTTTCCTTTCCAGTCTCTACTTCTTTATCGCCCACTAATTCCAATCAGCCAACCCTGCTCCCCAACGTTCATCACCGCTCGTAACGCCATCATCGACGCCGACCTTGCCCTCACTGGTGGAGTAAACAGTTGTCTTCTGTGGGCGGGTTTTGCCAAACGTGGTCTTGGAAGTGGCGCGGTCCAGGGCAGTGGAACAAATAACCGTGTGGAGAGCTACACGCTTCCTTCAAGCTGCTAGATCATATAACAATGCCCGTAGGTATACTGAGGGTGTGAGGATGGGAGCGTGTCGCAGAGAGATGTATAGGAGAGAGTTTGATTTTGGATTATTTATCATAGGGTGGCGTTCTGAATGGAAGCACAGGTTCTTACTGCGTGGAGTACTTTCCACTCACCTGCCAAGGGGGTTAGCAATGTGACTTCTGACTCTTGACTTCTTGAATTTTTCTTCCTACTCCAGTGTCCATACTTGAAACAGCCTACTCACGTACCTAGCTATTTTGTAATTATACTTGAGAATCCCTGATTTAGCGGTAAAATGTTGCCAACTCATCGAGCGCCGCGTTTCGAGGTCTTCTAGCCATAGAACAGTGTGGTCAGCAGGAACACACCTACTGGTCTTGTAATCAGAAATTCATCATCACAGAATTGTGGATAAAGATAGAGTTAGTGGGTCGTGGCGTTGAAGCTCTCATTTGTATTCAAGTGTGATCACTGACCAAATCTTCCGCTCTCATCATCCTCATATGACACGTACGAATAGAACCATCTCCCCCCTTCTTCATCCAAATTCGCCAGCATAATATCCACATTGTGTATACACCCTCCTTTTCCCGCAGTGTATGCCTCGTCGTACAAGTTGCTGTGCCTATCTCTGCTCTTCGGTTCTTTTGTCTAGGCAAGGGATTTTTCCGTAAAGTTATACTTTATATGCGAATACGAAGCTCTTCGGAGTGCCGACATCGAGTTCCTGTTTCTTTTTTCGGGAGTGTTACTTAGATTTAAGAGCTTTTTGTATGGATAATTACTAGCAATAGTAGAGGTGGGGTTTGTATCGCAAGATATCAGCTAGTACCTCTCTCTCTTTGAGAGATCCAAGGCAAGGTAATCTATAGCTGATCCGACCCGATCACGAGCTGCTTGCCATCTGTTGGTGATAACTATTTATTTTTCCGCTTCCTGCGTCATGGATGGAATTTCTGTATACTGCTACAAAATTCATAATGGCTTGTTACAAACACGGTTTCTCGCGTAAAAGTAAACAAGAGAATTCACGCGCCGTCTATTCCAAATTCCCTACAATAGAGAGAAGAATCACAAAGAACAATCAAATAATCCTGTTCCCGGTGAATTTCTAGGCAGCTATACTCATTTTTTAACTAGTCACACAGGTGCACGCATAACGTCTTACTGTTTACAAATCAGGCATCAAACTCTTAGGTGGTAACCTTACCGCCTACCCATTATGTTCTATGTGAATCCAGCATTAACAAAACTGTTGCATCCCCACTCAAACAAAGTGATGAGAACAGGAATAGTCCCAACAAAATCCTATCAAGTAACTTTCTCGGTGAATGACTCTTGCTGTATAGCTCTTGAGCCGTGGTTTGTGATTTGTTTGTCTAATGTGATTTGGAAAACTATCAACACTTTACTTCTATACCGTGGGCATCAAGAGGCTCTGTTACCTAAGTCCTTGAATATTGTCTGCAAATTGTTCACTTTAGCAGTCTCTTTGTTTGGTTGCTTTGGTGATTGAGAGGTCTCTGTTCTCAACAAGTTTGTTCCTCCTTGACAAGCAGTTTACACTGTTGCGCTTGACAAACCATGAATTCTGAATGTTTGAGAATGCTTGGGTTGTAAATCAAACGACTTTTATGTTTGCGTTTGATCTCATCTCTACTACTTAAGTGTCAGTGTTGGAGTATGATCTTCATTTGATAACCTACACTACGGATCACATCTTTGCTGGATACTCGAAGATAGATTAGGGATGTTTTTGAATCCATAGTCTTTTCGAAAACTTTTTCGAAGAAAAGTGAATAGTAATCTCCCCAGAAAGTAGATAGCTGCGGGATCGTTAGAGAACATCATATCATAACCATGTAGATGTTCGATCAATAGCGAATCCATCATGATTACTAGTAGTATCTGTTGGGAAGTGTATTACTACACCTCAAGGCAAAACTTCGGCTCAACCATATATTCACCTTTTACATCACCGTCCGGGGTCGAAAATGGAAAATAAACGACGCACCTGAGCATTAGATTAACTCTTTTCGTCCATTAGGTGAATCCTAAACGACAAGGCATCAACCTTGTCTCGGGTATAAATACTCTCGTTTTTTCCTCGACCAAAGCCTTTCTTCTTTCCTACCACAACCCGCTTGTGTACCGTTTCAATCACCGGCGCGTCGACTTCTTCATCACATTTCCTCTCGTGTTTCTTGCGTAGAAACTACAAGCACCCGAACCTTCTTCAATTCCTGCCGCAAATCAGGTACCATTCCCACCATGCCTTACGACGTGAAGGATATACGTGATCTTCTCGAGATCAATGTAAGTTTCGGCTATAGATCCCTCTCCCATCATCCTCTTCATTAGAATACATTAGCTGACAAACTTCTTTCTTATCACAGAGAGATCAGGTAGTCCCAGGCTTGAGACGCAGCAAGTATGGGCCAGATGGGCAAGATCTGGACGACAAAAAGTATGGCGATGTCCATACTCTCTCTGACGCTTTCCAACGCGCATCACAAGATGGGTACAACCAATCTTATGTAACGCTTAGCATGGGTTTCAGGCAATCCGACTTGCGTCAGGATTTGCAATTGAACGTAAGTGATCTCCTACTCCCTTGATGCCTTTCTTGATTCGGTCCAAGCTAATCTTTTCTCGCGCGGTTTAGAACCTCCACATCAACAGGTCACTTCAGTATGAAGAGACTCCTGCCGGCTTCCAGACCTACATAGAGGTCACTACCTTGAAGGAGGCTTTGCGTGTCGCCTCTCAAGAGGGCTTCAACAAGGGATGGCTTGCACAACAGAGCCTCCAGATGGAAGACTCGATGCAAGGTTCGATCGAAGAGTCAATCGAAGATCCAATCGAAGAGACAATTATGGAGTCAATTGAAACGGACGACGAACCAAGAAAGCGTAAGAGGGATGCTGAAGACAGTGACAGCGATTACAACCCTGACGCCAGACCCCACAAGCAGAGAACGTTGAACAATCACAGCAACCTTCTCGAAGGCGGAGCCTTCGCTACCCTCTCTCTCAGCCCAGGGCCTCTCATCAAAGTCGAGCCTGTGGAGCCCAAAGTCAAGAAGAGTCGCATAGGTGCAGACCACAGTGACTTTGGCTTCCACCGTTTCCCTCTCTCCCGCAATCAAATCCTCTAAGTGCGACCACACTGCGATATGATTGGCTCCCAGTGGAAGGATGCTCTCCCAGATGACGCTCCCAAGTTGGCCAAGGTCAGCATGAAGGAAGCTCATGAGTTGTTGAGACTTGGATTCATCCCTAGAATTCCAGATAAGGGCACGAGACAAGCCGAGTGGGATGCCGCGTATGCGGCGAAAGGTCCGGGTTGGGAGAGAAGAAATCGGCGCCTTGTGCGCGATGGTCTCGCTTTGAAGCGACGAGAGGCGATTGCGGCGGGGGAGGATCCTTCGCCGTGGATTGACTATGATGGGGAGTATGATAGTCCGGTTGTGGATCGTGGAGAAGGCTCATATCGGAACAGAGAGAAAGCCGTTGAGGAGAGCAAGGAGGAGGAGGAGGACGAGGAGGATGAGGTGGTTGGTGGGGTGGTTGAGGAGAGCGAGGAGAGCGAGGAGGAGTAGGAGAACTCGAGACGAGTTGATGTTGTTGTTTTATACTGTCCAGATCAGCATGTTGGAAGACTTGTGTGGAGTATTGACTAATAAAGATAGAGAAGGGTTTCTACCCAGAGCATGAGTGTGTTAGAGTAAAGTAATGATAATATTATCAAAACAATGCTTCCAATTTCGTATGAGGATGGCGAGAAATGATACCTTAATGATATCACCACCATCAGCAGATTCGCAAAACATTCAATAACATCTATATTTTTGCAGTGGCACAAAAATCTATTCAAATCTACTGTACATGAAGATTTTTTTTGTATCTAAAAAAGCTATCAGGAGTGGGAAAGACTCGTATTCCAAAATACATTTTCATAAAAAAGGCTAAGACAATATGTTTGCATTCGAAGAAGATCCTCTTAACTTAATTTGCAAACCTCATATCTCTCCTGATAAGACTAAGCTCAAAAGCCTGAAGTTTTGGTAAAACTTTTATTACTATCTAATCCTTTGAACGAAAATCTTGCTCGTTCTTTGCTAAGTAAACTATACACGCAGTTGTCAAAAGGCTTTCTGTCTCCAGCTTCATGGGCTAGCTGCTAGAGGTGCTAAGAGCTACTAAACGGCTGGAGAACCAAATTGGGGACGGCATGTCTGGGATGTATGTGCAGTATGAAGATAGATGTGAGAGAGAGAAAGTATGCCGCTACATCCTAAAGTCTAGGAATGTAAAAGGTGTAAGGAGGGAACATGCCTGCATTCGATAGTCAAAGATTGAAAAGACGCTGACACTTTTCTCGGACTCGATCTCTATCCCTCTAACCCCATCATCCAATCAAACCTTCTTCTTCAAATATAACGCCTGAGTATTGCAGTATGCTTTCAAGCCTACAAGGCCATTCTCAACCCCAAGTCCACTCTCTTTATGTCCTGCAAACGGAACCGCAGACGACACTTCCATGTGCGTGTTGACCCATACGCTGCCCGCTTCCAGCTGCTTTGCGATCCGCGCCGCTTCCACGAGATCGTTGGACCAGACGGAGGCACCCAGGCCCATCCTGGTGTCGTTGGCTTTGGTGATCACATCGTCCTCATCACTCCAGGACATGATGGGGAGGATGGGGCCTGTGTTTTGCAATTGTTTTTTTAGTTTATTTTAGTTTACCGCATCTTTGGACGGAGTGAAAAGAGAAGAGGGGGAAGGGGGCAGAAAGGAAGAGAAGAACTTACCGAATGGTTCTTCAACAACTATTCTGGAATCTTCCTTTGGGTTGTCAATGATGGTCGGCGTGATGAAGTATCCGTCGCTTGCAAGCACCTCTCCACCAACAGCAACTGTCATACTCTGCTCCTTGATGTCGTCGAAAAATCCCCGTACACGATCGTACTGCATCTCGTTCTGGACGGGGCCGAAGAAGACGCCGTCTTCGAACCCATCGCCGACTTTGAGCGTTTTGGTGTAGGCTACCATGGCGTCGCGGAAGGCGGGATAGATGGATTCGTGGATATAGATACGTTTGAGTGCGAGGCAGATCTAAGAGCGATTTATTTAGTGGGTGGCCTTGAGAACATAGGAGGGGAGGTGGACTTGGCCCGAGTTCATGAATGCCATTGTTGCAATTTTCGGGGCGGTGCTGGCGATATCGACGGATTTGCAGATGATGGCTGGATCGTTGCCTCCACTATGGTTATAAGTGAGTAATATATCGTCCATGATAGTGATGAGAGAACTTACAGCTCAAGGGTCACTCGTTTCAAAGTCTTACTCGCACTCTCCATAATCTTCTTGCCCGTGGCCGACGACCCTGTGAAAGTGATCTTATCCACGCCAAGATGAGCCGTCAGCAGCGGACCAACGCTGCCATCATCGCTGAGAGCCTGCACTACACCGGGCGGGAAGAACTTCTGTGCAATTTCGACCAACTTGAGTGCTGTGTATGGCGTGAATGGACTGTTTGTTTTAGTTAGTTGTTAAAAACATAAAGACAGATGGTATTAAGCTCACGAAGCTTTAATAATCACAGTATTTCCCGTCAACACAGCAGGACCCATCTTGCCGGCAGCCAGACTGAGAGGAAAATTCCACGGTACGATCCCAACCACAACTCCCAGAGGAGTAAATCTCGTGATGACCTGGCGATCCTCCGTATCTTCAATTATCTCATCTGGGACACTCATGTTCGCTAGCTCGATAAATTTCATAGAAGTGATACTTGCTTCTATCATGGCTAACTTGAACTAGAGGATGAAGAATCACATCAATTACCTGTTTCATCTTAACTTTGCTGTCGATAATTGGAGACTCACAGGCTTTCCCTGCTCAATAACCAGCAGCTTCGCAAAATCCGCTGTATACTTCTGCAATTCTTTAGCCAATCCTTTCATGGCCTCCTGGCGCTCCTCGACACTCGTCTTGAACCATGTCCTGAACGCAGCCCTAGCGGCAGCGACAGCATTATCAACATCTTCAGATGTAGCGATAGGCACTTCCCAGCTGGCTTTCTTCGTGGCGGGATTGATGGCATGGCGAGTCTCGGATGCTCCGACGAGCTTGCCGTTGATCACGTTGGAGAAGGATGTGAAGTCAAGCTTACTCCCGTCGTCAGTACCTGGGGTCGATGAGTCCGTAGAGTGTGCCATAGTAGATTGTGTAAGATGTGGTTTCTGTAGGTAGTTGAAGGTCAATAAAAAGTTAGATTATGAAGTTTGTGGGATAAGATTGGTGGTGTTGTAAGATGCAGTCGAAATAAGAAATGGGGGATTTGAAGAGACTTTATATAGATATACATATATATGTGACATAATTTAGGTTTGTTACATGCATATGTGTAATGGCGAGGTAACTGAACATACCCCGCAGTTATTATCGTAATGCTGTACACCAGCACCTCATAAATTATGATTTTCAGATCAGTAAATAGAAAATATAAAACGCCACTACTTACCGTCCATGAGTACTGTACGTAGTAGTTGGGAGACTAGAATCGATCAAAGATTTGCCTGTCTTTCCAGCCCAGAGCCTGCTTCTATCACCTCGCATTTATCGCACGTACACAGACCAATCAATAACCATGTCTCGCTTCAGCGCCTGGGGGAGCTCGAGATGCTCATAATTTCGCGGCAAAGGCGTTAAAATAGCTAATGTATACAGAAAGAAAGAATTATTGCGATCTTAGTGTCTAGGCTGTCAACATTATGAACATATCCCATCTCCTTCAGCATTGGAGTGGCTTGAATCGCTTGATGGTCCATTAAGACTTTGACGTTCTGGATAGATTCATTCTCCTTCGCAGCTGGATCAATCATTGGCCGTGTTCAATATATTTCTTCATATGCCGTCTGACTTTGCCTCTCCATATCAACAGCTGCTTGCTGAAATATCCTCGCAAGGGATTAGTGGCACAAGTCCTGTCATGCAGTGCTCCGCCTTTTCTCTTCTAGTAAGTCCCTCTTCAAGCCCACTGTCATCATCTGCTTACTGTCATCCATATTCCCAAGGTTACTTTTAATCTCCTCGGCGCACATACCTGTACTCATCAACTCTCGTCTCTACAGAGATATTTGTGCCCCCTCATAGAATGATGGGACCTCTCCCCATGCTTTCGTGGTTTCCATTCACGTAAGTAAACCCCCTTCGCATAATCACCCTTTCACATCACCCATTCGCTGCGCCGATGTTTTAAGCGCCTTGCTTCCGTCCATGAGCGGACACATCCACAACTTCTCGCCTCCCGCACCTTTGATCGCATGGCTCGTCGCACCTATTCATATCAGTATTCGTCTCCCAGATCATATATCCGAACCATCTCAACCATTTCACCACTCCCCGCTCCTCGTTCACACGTAGAAAGAGACAGAAGAACTCACCAAAGTCATACGGCTTAGCATTAACATAAATCGTCTCCCACCTCCTCCTCTCCACCCCATAAATTTCGTGCGCGATCGTAATCTCATCCACTCGCCCCATCTTCTGCTCTTCATTCCACCACGCCCATGCCTTGCGATGCGCCGGGCTGCCATGCGTCCAGCGATGCACGTGCTCCACGGATTTAAAGTACATGATGGATAGGTGCTGCGGCTGTGTGTTGCTGTTGTTGGAGCTGTAATCCGAGTAGCCTAGGAAGCCGTGCTCCTCCGGGTTCTGCTCAAGCTCTATATACATCGCTTTGCCGTACTGCCCGAGCTCGCGGTACTTGGGGTAGAACATCCCGAGGGGGCTGGAGATTGTTAGCTGACTCAGGATCATCAGGTACAGCGGCATGGAAAGGGAATGGATACATACTGGTTGCATTTATTCGAGAGCAGCAGGATACACATGCCCTCGCCGCCCACACTCTCTCCCACCGCCCTAGTCATCTCTCCCTTCTCACCCACCTCGCCTGGAAATACGGCGCTCGCTCTTCCCAGCTTCACATCCTTCATTTGTGAATTCGGCACGACGCCATAAAGCTTCAGCATCAATCTCGTGACTTTAAATATCGCCAATCCAAAGGTCGGTAGGAGCGCATAGACGGGACGGATTGGTAGCAATAGGATGACGATGCACTGCAGCAGCGAGCCCATGAGAAGCCAGTCGCTGATGCTGAAGTGCGCGCGGATCCGGACCAGTCCTTGAGGGCTGAGGAGCGGATGCGTGGGATGGATCCAGTTGAGAGTTGAGAGCGAGAGAGGCCGCTTCGTGAGCGGTTCTTTGAGAGGTGTTAATTCCATCGCTTACAGGCTGTTAATTGTTCAAGGGATTAGATCGTAAGAAGGAAAGGGATCAGATATGATCAAGCTTTCCAGACGAGATCAATATAGAGGTTTAGAAGTTGTCAAAGGTGGACTTGTACAGTACCCTAGTTTTATACGACCCTCAGTAAAATCGACGACAGCTTTTCTCATATTCAACCAATCTGGATTGGTGGAGATTATCGGCTCACCGCTGGCTGGATTACCTTTTTATAATACTTCGTAATTCGTAATCGAGCATTACAATATGTAAAACGCAAACGCATAAAGCATGCTTAGATAATGCACAGATAATGGCATCACCTCCCCTCCCCTGCATTAGCCAATCCTTGGCTTCAAGCCTGCAACGGTGTGGCTTTCAACGGCGCGAGATAAAGGTCAGGTGATGATGCGTCCATGATTTGTGCATCGCGAATTTGGAATTTTAGGGTCGGACAAGTAAGCATCATGTTGCCATACTACGAATCGCCATACTCAGTGAGATGAGATGGAAATTGTAATTCTCATCTCGACGTCGCAATGAACGAATGGAAAGTCACCAACCAAGCTCAATAGGATCTTATTGGCTGAGCAAGCGAGCATCAAGCTGCGGGCCTTAATCATCGGATACCTAGGTTGTGGTATTTCAAAATTTCTCTCTATTACGACAGAATTTATCCTGATGACTTCCAGCATATCTTTATTATTGATGACACAGTGTGCGGTTTATTTTGAGCAAAGGTGCCTGCAATCAAGGTATGTAAAGAGGAAGAAAGGCGGACTACTGTTGACATTTTGACCAAGTGATCTGGTCTGGTAAGCGAGTCGCTATCTCCGCAGTAGGGAGCAGAACTGAAAGACCCCATAACTGAACCCGGTGATCAAAACAAGAGGTTTTAATAATTCACATCATGAGGGAAAAAACAGATGACTGCAACATGGTGCGATTTGGCCTCCGAAAATATTCTTTGTTGCGAATTTCGATTGAAATACCAATCTGCATGCAGATTGCTGGGAGCAGGTAGACAGAACAAAGGGCCAAGAAAGAGAGTTTATTTTCTTCTTGTTCCATTTAATCTCCATAGAAAATTCCCACAGAGAACCTTCACATGAAAATCAAACTTATTTTCCATTCAAAGCTCTTCTCGTAGAAGTAATATTAAGAGGATTCCAAGTCATAACGTACAAGCCGCAGTCTGCCCAATGCACTGGACTCTTTGTCATACGTAAGACATACCATCGAAACGAAACAAATTCCCTATCATATCTTTATCAAGCATCAAAGAAATGTCGAAAATATCAGATATCGTCTCTGCAAGACCTTTAAAGTTAGATATAAAACAAGATGCCGAGAAAGTGGCAAAGGGGACAGAGAAATTAAAAAAAGTCAGACTAAGAGATAATATCCTAGCAGTGACTGCAGAGAGGCCATACCTGCTGGCGCTGCCTGCGGCAATCACAGTTCAATTATCTAACAGCAAACACACTAAATGGCTCTCTCTACCGCACGAAGATAAGCCTAAAGGAGCATTTCGGTTCTTCCCTTACCTACCATTCCATATACGCCTGATGATATGGAGGTATGCGCTTCCAGAAGCAGAAGTTCTCAGAGTCAGATATGATCCAGCTCTCCGCAAAAAGGGAAGCAAAGATAAAACAAACGCTGCGACACCTCAGTGGGCACTTATTGGAAGCCAACGTCCCACAGTTTTGCACGTGTGTCAAGAATCTCGATATGTAGCCACTCGGCTGGAAGGGTACGGCGAGATATATATAAAGAACGATATGGAGCAACGGCACTGGTTTAATTACCGTAAAGGAATAATTCTGCTTGAGACAAAGACAGAGCGAGCCGGAGGTAAGAAGCTGAGACCACCGACCAGTCACTTCCCGCTCGCAGATCAATGCGCTTGGCGGTTGAAATCTGTTGCTGTGTCAGAATCACTTTGGGTGGTAAGTAATATTCCTCGAAATATTTCCTAAGTTTCCTGAGGGGAGGGAAGTCTTCTCCAGACTAAGACTAAAAAATGCAACGGCTAAGTCATCATAGGACTGGGATTACGTCCGATTCCGCGAATACGAGGAAAGTTATGGTGACCTGACGCAGGAGATGTGGAAGGAAAAGGTGATCCGGCTGCCTAAGTTAGAGTCTTTCAAGCTTATATTGAAAGATGAGGAAGTAGACTCCGTACAGAAGGATTCTGTGAAAATCCTTGACGGGGTCGTGAAAGAGTTTGAGAGGATAGAGAAAGATATGAAGACTCCTCGGGATCGACTGCCTACGCTTTCTGTTGCAAAGATGGAATTAGAGGGAGGTATGTAGACCAAAGACTGGGAACTTTGATTTAGTTATGCCCCCGGGCCGGAGTTTGAGGTGTTTTGCGCGCTATACCATTGGACTATTGTAGAAAGTTGTAGGATAGAAGGAATTTTACATGAAAGTTTCATGCGGCCTAGATTGAGGTCACTAGTAGAAGTCGGATTTGACAACAAGATTCCATGGAGTGAGGGTAGGTCATGGCGAAATTGGAACAATAGGTGAACATTGCGTCAGATACGTCAGGGGCAAAACCCTACAGTATGTCAGTAGTCAGTATTCCTGAGCTCTCATTCGAACATAAAAAAGCATTGCGCTTATCTCCTTCGACTAAGATCCTATGCTGTTCCAGCGGGTCTCTCTGAGAGTGTTGATTGACCCCATGAGGGAGAGTATTGCAGTCTGCTGCGTTAGCATAGCCACATGTGTTTAATTTGGACTTGATGCTGGAGAGGAGAGTGTGAACCAATAACATCGATGGAAAGCTACGTCCCGAATTTCGATGAGAGATATAGAGTGACTTGTCAGCTTGAAATACAAGTTCCGAGTTCTTAGTTCCTCTAGCGAAAAGGAGGAAACGTAAATAAGGGGGAATTGTTGATGTCCAGATCCATGCCAAGGCCAATGGCAGCCTGACATGTTTGCTTCGTTTGACATCCACCTCCCGTCGCGACAAAAAAAACACGGCCACGGCTTGACCACACAAACCATCTCCCAGCTCCCACCTCATAAAACCAACAATGGCTAAACGACAAGCTGCCGAAGCCTTTGAAGATATAGCAGGAACTGACTCACCCTCCTTCAAGAAATCCCGCGTCGACAACTTCCATGATCTGCACAATGGCGCCGAGCTTCCTCTCCAGCAGAGAATGGAACAGCACAGTCTCTCCGAACCACCTACACAGAACGAGGACGCAGAATATGACGAGGATGACATGGAGAGGAATAAAGCGCCTATAAGGCAGGAGGTGCCACTAGAGGGATTTGATGATCTGTATCTGGACACGATAAAACGAGGGGTGCTCGACTTCGATTTTGAGAAACTATGCTCGGTGTCTCTCTCCAATATCAATGTCTACGCCTGCTTAGTGTGTGGCAAATATTACCAAGGGCGCGGTCCGAAATCGCACGCCTATTTCCATGCGCTGGAAGTTGGGCATCATGTTTACATCAATATGCAGACCCAGAAGGTGTACGTTCTACCTGAAGGCTACGAGGTCAAAAATAAGAGTTTAGACGATATCAAGTTCGTAAGTGATCCGCGATATACAAGGGAGGAAGTCAGAGCTCTAGATAGAGAAGCCAAGAAAGCATGGGCGTTGGGAGGCAACGAATACAGCCCCGGGTTTGTGGGTATGAACAACATCAAGGAGAACGACTACTTCAATGTGGTCGTGCAGGCGCTGTCGCATGTCCCTCCTCTCAGGAACTACCTCATGCTAGAAGAATTCTCGGCGTCCCCAGAGCTGGTGAAGCGTCTCTCGATCCTCGTGCGCAAGATTTGGAACCCGCGCGCCTTCAAATCGCATGTCTCCCCCCACGAACTTCTTCAAGAGATCTCCCTCAAGAGTAACAAACGCTTCAACCTCACTACCCAGTCCGACCCCGTCGACTTCCTCTCTTGGTTCCTCAACAACCTCCATCTTGCTCTAGGTGGCTCAAAGACCAAACCCGGCAGCAGCATGATCCAGCGGGTGTTCCAAGGCAAATTGAAGGTGGAATCGCAGGCTATCACTGCGAAAGCTGATGCGGGTGATAGATTGCGATTTGAGGAAGCAGCAAGCGTACAAACGGATATCAATCGCTTCATGTTCCTTACGCTGGATTTGCCCACGGCCCCGCTGTTCCAGGACGAGCTCGAGAGAAATATCATTCCGCAGGTACCACTCACGTCTATTCTGAGTAAATATGATGGCAGACAAGCACAAGAACACTTGAATCAGCGAAAACGATATAGGCTTCTTCATCCCTTGCCACCATACCTTCTGTTCCACATCAAGCGCTTCAGCAAGAACAAATTCGTCGAGGAACGGAATCCTACAATCGTCACTTTTGACGCGAGGAATCTGGATCTTTCGCCATACGTGGAACCGAATCCGCAATTACACCCCCCTGGGGAGCCCATCTGGTACGATCTTGTAGCGAACATCGTGCATGAAGCGGTCAGAGGGAAAGACGATGTTGAAGGAGAAACAGAGAGGAGGGCATGGAAATGTCAGGTTCAGGAGAGGGGAACGGGGGAGTGGAGAGTCGTACAAGATCTCTTCGTGGAGAGGACGCAGAGAGAGCTCCTTTACCTTGGGGAGAGCTATCTCCAGGTTTGGGAGAGGAGGAGGGAGGGGAAACGGACGGGAAGAGGCTGAGGACGTGACGTCGATTCGAGTAAGCTTGTTGAGGAAGTATTTCAGACGTGAAGAATAATCCAGGCTTGGGAGATGCCTGTTGGAAACTAAAAACGCACCCGAACCAGTTATGGAGAGGGAAGGAGGAAGAAGCTCCTAGGAATTGTAGTTATATGTATAGCGAGGAAGAGCCCTGTAGTAGCGTTCATTAAGATGTGTTCTAGTATGGTGAGGAGAAGTAATTGTATTTCAGCGAGCAGCACAGAGCTCTTTGAGTAGAATGCTGGTTACTTTCTGAGGTGGATAGGTAGACAAGATGGATTATGGATACAAAAGATACCACTTAACATCCATCCTACACTGAAAACGGTAACAAATAATATGGAATGCCCGAATTTGAACTCCATACAAGATGCAATGCAATGCAAAGCCACTTCGCACGCCTCTCTTTTGTGGATATCTCTCTTTCTTTCACTAACATAAACCATATATTTTCCCCTTCCCATTCCTTCCCATTCTGCACCTCTCCTATCGGTCTGGGCTTACTCTTCATCCCCATCCTCCTCATCATCTACATCTGCGCCGTTCGTCTGCACCTTTGGTATCTCGAATACCACGCCGCCGTTCTTACCCTCTACTTTCTTCCATCGACCCATGCGGTGCTCTTTCCCGACGCCTACGACGACGCAGACACCATCTCTGCCTCTGTCGCCACGTTCGAAGACTGAGATATCGTTTACAAGGCCGCGGACGGGAGCGTTGGGTGGGATATCGTCTTCTACTTCTGCTGAGGTGGTGTTGAGGAGTGATGAATCACCATTTGAGCCATTCAAACCGTTCGGGTTCATGGGCTCGCCCTGTATCATCCCACTCGCCCCTAGAGTCCCCACAGATTCGATCTTCTTCTTGTCATCGCTGACCCTCCAGGCCCGGACCATCCCGTCCCAGCTCCCCGTAAGAATAACATCAGAGTATGGGATTACAGCCAGCGCAGTGATCCATCTGGGCGTAGATTGCGGGATAACCTTCTCCTGGGGATTTTTTTCTGCACTCACATCCTCCATCTTCAATATTGGATCTGTACCGTGACACAGCGGCATCACGAATAACGGTTTCTTCTTATGCACAACCCACAAGCTCAAGCTCCCGTTATCACTGCCAGTGACGAACATCTCCTCGTCGATCATCGCAACACGATCAATGCTTCCTTCTTGCACGCTAGGTCTTCCAGGGGCCTTGGACCTGCTTTTCTTCTCAGCACCGCCGCCGCGGAACACGAGTTGGGTTTCCTCAACGACTTTCCATAAGCGCGCAGTGCGATCTCGGGCTCCGACGGAGATGCAGCGTTCTTGTGCGAGGGCTGAAACATCCACCACTTCGTCTTGATGACCGAAGAGGGTCTCGACGTAGGCCAATTCATCCAGACTCCAGATCTTGATCGTACGGTCCTTGGACGCAGAATAGAGCTGGTTCGTACCACGGCGGAACGCAAGTCCCAGCACCGAATCTCGATGCTGGTGGAAGACACGTAAGCACTTGAGAGTGGCAGCATCCCAAACCACAATCCGTCTATCCTTGCCTCCTGTGACGACGAATCTGCCGTCCTGAGACGCGGCAACTGTGAGAATCGTATCGACATGTCCTTGGTACCCGTTGTTCTTGCTCTGCTTCCTGTCTCCCTTTACAAATGCCACCTGTTCTGGTTTCCGCTTTGCTGGTGGAAGGGGCTTTTTTGACTTCTTCTTCCCCTTCTTCGGCTGCCATTGATGAGCAGGCAGCTCTTGAATTCGCCATTTCGTCAGTCCCAAGTCCTTCGTCACAGTATATGCCCATGGTGTACACGTAGCCACGCTCGTCACTGTATCCGAATTCCATCGGAACCAACTGTGGTTCGCGCCAGAGAAGTCTAGAGTTGTGGAGAGGTTAGACCGGTACATGCGACCTTTGGACTCGGCGACATCTTCAATCAATCGCTCAGCAATCAAGTCGCGGTCTATCTCTTCCGCATCGAACCCTTCAGGATTAGCAGCTTCGACCTCGCCGCGAATATTCTCTAGATATCGCTCTGCGAGTCGTAATCGTCTCTCCGCGGCGGTTTCTTCTTCTTCCCCGCCTTCGTCATCCTCGCTAGAACTTGCTCCATCGTACATATCTTCATCTTGGTCAGCTCTCGGTGCATCGTCTTCATCTTCACTCCCAGATATTGACTCGTCTCGTTGTGGTCTTCGCGGTGGTTTGGATTTCGATAGGGCTGTCGAGGAAGCAATTCTTTTCTTCGGAGGAGCAGATATGGAGTCGGGGCGTTTGCGCTTTTTAGCAGAGGGAAGAGTGAAAAAAGAGGACATTTTGAATTGGGGTGTGGTGGTGGAAGTATGAGCTTGGGCTAGAGATCTCAAGCTGGACGGAACTTTTTTTTTGGAGGGCAGATCCGAAAATTATTCTGCCGCTGAGGGGTGACGAATTGGGATTGGGGGGATTTCAGTAGGAAGCACACGTGACGAATATGAAGATGAAATCAGAGCTGAGAGGAGATATTTTATCAAGATTAGCAAAATATATTAGGATAAGTTAGATTTGGGTTGGTCTATTTGATGTTGCATTATATCGTATTACTTCGTACTTTTTGAACAATAATCGATTCGTTGTACGCTTTGTGCCTGGTCAAATGACAGGGGTCTACTCGCGAGGCAGAGCAAGAGGCAGCAAGCTCCACGCGTAGAGACGAGAGCAACGAGACATCAAGAAGAGCTTCAACATCATACAACTACACCTCCAATCACCAACACAACCATAAAATCCTATCATAATGTAGACAACCCTTCTCTGCAGTTCCACAAACATCTGCTAACCACTACTTTCTTCCAGGGAGGTATTACTTGGAATCACCGGCAAGGACTTCACGCTCATCGCAGCCTCCAAAGCCGCAATGCGAGGAGCTACCATTCTCAAAGCTTCTGATGACAAGACACGGGCTCTGAACACGCATACACTGATGGCCTTTACTGGGGAAGCCGGAGATACCAGTACGTTTTCTTCTTAGTCTTCGTCTCCTCTCATTTACTTCAATTCCTAGCTGTGATGAGCATCTTCTTCTTGCATTCGCCTTGCTAACGTCTTGCCTGTAGTACAATTCGCAGAATATATCCAAGCCAACGCCCAACTTTACAGCATGCGCAATAACATCGACCTCTCTCCCTCAGCCATCGCGCACTTTGTCCGCGGCGAACTCGCCTCTTCGCTACGGTCACGCAAGCCTTACAACGTCAACCTCCTCCTCGGCGGTGTTGACCCCATCACAGACCGCCCCTCGCTCTACTGGCTCGACTACCTAGCGTCGTTGGCTCCGCTACCATATGCTGCCCATGGCTATGCGCAGTACTACTGCCTGTCCATCCTGGACAAGCACCATCATCCGGATATTGGGTATGAGGAAGGCTTGAAGCTATTGAGACTGTGCACGGATGAGCTGAAAAGGAGATTGCCGATTGATTTCAAGGGGATGCTTGTGAAGGTTATCACGAAGGATGGTATCAGAGAGGTGGAATGGGATGATGAGGCGAGGATTGCTTGTCCTTGAGAGGAGAGAGCTGGTGAGTGGTAGGATGGGCGAATATGGCAGGCTTGTATTATAGCGTGATATGAGGGCATCATCAATGGAATGGCGAATGCGGTTGCTTTGAAAATATCTGCATACAGTGGATGTGAAGCAAGCTGCTACTGGGTCGAGTTGAATGTTTCGGTGCCAAGCCATGTCAAGCCGTACCTCCTCGGTACTGTGAAAATTGTGAGGGGACCTACTCACTTGTGCTTCTTTACTTCTTAGCTGATACTTTATTGGGTGGATTAAATTCCACCATCTGGTGTGGAAAGGGAGGTTGAAAGTGATTTACTATTGCCTTTAAGATGTGGTCGTGCTCAACACACATAGATAAGGAGAATATATCTTGGCTGTATGATTAAGGACAGACAAACCCCCATTTCCTAGCCAAGATACATGATTAGAAAAAGGCTGGAACATTATTGGATCTGAAAACAAGTAAGTCGCTGGGAAAGCAGAATGCCTCTCGAGATAGGGGATTGGAGAAGGACAAGTGCACATTGTTAGAGGAGCAGTTACATGCACTCGCTAATTTTAAGGAGTAGAAAATGCTGTTCTGTAAAAGTTGGAATTTCAATTGTTTGCTGAATGTGCAATAGAGGCGGTTAGGAAGACGGCCAATCCGGGGTATCCCTTATTGATTCACACTCAGTAGAAACGGTGCCATGATATTGGGTTTGCTAGCTGGTTCCTTGTGCTTGCTGCTTATTGCGACTATCTTAATTGTGAAATGAGAATTGGGGAGGGAGCGATTATACGTGAAATGTTTAGCTGCTACTTTTGCTTCTGTTTCTTTCTCCTTCTGTTTTGACGTAATGTATGTAGGTGTATTCTGCCAAGTATAAATTTAGATCTTGACGAAAGAGAAGATGGTAGTGTATAGCTAGCCTTCTAGGAGCGAGCGGGCTTGAATGGAAATACATTTCGTTACTGAGGTTGATTAAGGTAGGAAGAAAAAGAGAGATGAGAGAAGGATTGGTGTAGTATGGTATGGTGCCTTTCAGATCCGGCGAAGTGGTACTTGGGAGCTAGGATATTGTACGTGCCAAGTGGATATATGAATAGCTAGTTTCTTGGATATTTAATGGAAGTAAGAGTGTCTTTGGATTGTGTTGTTTCTTGCAGTGGTTGTTCTGATCCTGAATAACTCAACGTGATCTCGGGTTGGAATTGCTTGATTTGCGGACACGAAGTAGGAGGATATAATGAAGAATATAGTCGTTTTAGAGTTACTCTGATCATTGATATACTTTTCAACTACTGGTGCATGAAAACTTGACGGGTGGTGTCATGGGATGTTTAGACGTGATCTTGAAAACATGTATAGTAAAGATATAAAAAGGCCCCCACCATAAATGCCATTCGAAATAGAGATACTGTATTAATATAGTAGTACGAATTATCGCTTCAAATCTGTGACAGCCAATAACAAGTCCCATCACCGCCTCCAATGAAAAGTTCAAAGTCTAGCCTCTTCGGTAAAATATTTTCAGACGGACATCTTCCCATTCGCCGCCCCTTACTGCAAGAAACCTCCGCTCCGTATTTTGCCTTCTACGGCCTTACGAAAGCTACCTTACTTCTTAATTCGCCCCGTGCCTCCTGTTGGTAGAAAAATCTCGACTTCTTGCCACTTGGGTGGGTTGTTGGTTGGATTGTGGATGTAATTTTCGTAATTAAGATGATCATAGAAAAAGAGAAAGAGAAAACGAAATCAGGGGGAGAAGATACTAAGATTAGTGAATAGTGAAATAATGAATAAGAAGAAAGAAGAATATTAGAATATTTGTCCGCCCAAGCCATTTACTCCCCGTGTTCTTCGGTTGTTGTCGTCATGGCGGTGAGAGTATCAAAATCAAAATACATACAAGCTGACTCAGCATCAACTCCCTACCAGCACGGACTTCCCATGTCTAGAATCGGAAAACGCTAAGCCGTAATGAGACATGGCGTATTCTCAAATTTTTGCCTTCAACCCAAATACCCTTAACCTTCTCTTCTTCCTCAACCTCAGTTCCTCCCACAAACAACCTCCTCTCCCATCACAACACAACACAACTTCTCCCTCCTCTTGTTTTCCTTAGAAATTCGTTCTTTCTGAGGATCTCGTTTCGATACAATAGTCCGCTTCGCACGGTACACGCGCGTCTGATTTAGTCTAGACTCGAGCGGAAAAATTATTCACGGCCTTCCTCTCCCCAAGTGTTTCAATCGTGTTTCGCAGGCAAATTCTCGATCGAAATCAACCATTCGAACACACTTTCTTTTAGATCTTACGGTCCTTCTGCAGAGTTTTACTACCGGCATCACCCTGACAAATCTTGATCAACAGCGATCGATCTACGCCTAATTCACTCTCGTCCGATATACGAACACCGAAGTAAACAATGGCAGACCAACTTAACATGAACGGCCTCAACCTGGGTGGTCCAGGCGAGCAACGTTCTTACATCCCACCTCATATGCGAGGAAAGATGGGCGGACCTGCGCCTGCTGGTCCTCCAGCCAACGGCGGACCTCCGCCAATGAACGGCGGCATCAACGGCAGCGCTTGGGCAGCTCCAAATGCGTAAGTTATCTCGCAGTCTTCTGCTCGCCTTGTATTGATAGCCTGCTGACGTGCTACGCTACACAGAAACGGCTTTGCAGGTGAAGCTCCAAGACCAGGTGGTAACTGGGCCGGCGCACCCGAGTTCACCCCAGGTGCTGCTGGTGGACCTCCTCGTGCTGGTGGCGGTGGAGGTTGGGACAATTACACTGAGCCCAAGGCTTTCAACCGCAATGCTTACGGCAACCCAGGTTCAGGTGGCGGAAACCAGAACAGTGGTTCGGCTCCTGCCCGTGGCGGTGGTGACGGACAATGGCGTGACGGCAAGCACATTGCTGGCCCACCAAATGCACGCATGGAGCGTGAGCTCTTCGGTGTTGCTGATGATCCATCCAAGCAGCAAACCGGAATCAACTTCGAGAAGTATGACGATATTCCAGTCGAGGCTTCTGGTTCCAATGTCCCCGAGCCAGTTCTGCGCTTCACCAACCCTCCTCTTGATGACCACCTGATCAAGAACATTGAGCTTGCTCACTACAAAGTCCCCACTCCCGTCCAAAAGTACTCGATTCCCATTGTCATGGGCGGTCGTGATTTGATGGCTTGTGCCCAAACCGGTTCGGGAAAGACTGGTGGTTTCCTTTTCCCCATCTTGTCCCAGGCGTTCATCAATGGTCCATCCCCTGCTCCAGCTGGAGCTGGTGCCAACTTCGGTCGCCAACGCAAGGCCTATCCAACCTCTCTCATTCTCGCCCCAACTCGTGAGTTGGTTTCGCAGATTTACGACGAGTCTCGCAAATTTGCCTATCGATCATGGGTCCGCCCTTGTGTCGTATATGGTGGGGCTGATATTGGATCCCAACTTCGCCAGATCGAGCGTGGCTGCGATCTCTTGGTCGCTACACCTGGACGTCTAGTCGATTTGATTGAGCGTGGTCGAATCTCTCTCTGCAACATCAAGTACCTTGTCCTCGATGAGGCTGATCGTATGCTGGATATGGGTTTCGAGCCTCAAATCCGCCGTATTGTCGAAGGTGAAGATATGCCAGGTGTTCAAGACCGTCAAACTCTCATGTTTTCCGCCACCTTCCCCCGCGACATCCAGATGCTTGCCCGTGACTTCCTCAAAGACTATGTCTTCTTGTCTGTTGGACGTGTTGGTTCTACTTCCGAGAACATCACCCAGAAGGTTGAGTACGTCGAAGATATGGACAAGCGCTCCGTGCTCTTGGACATTCTCCACACTCACGGTGCCGGGCTTACCTTGATCTTCGTGGAGACCAAGCGTATGGCCGATTCCCTCTCGGATTTCCTCATCAACCAAAACTTCCCTGCTACTTCCATTCACGGCGATCGAACTCAACGCGAGCGTGAGCGTGCCTTGGAAATGTTCCGAAATGGTCGCTGCCCAATTCTTGTCGCTACTGCAGTTGCCGCCAGTATGTATATTTGGTTCATTTTGTCCTTCTTCCCCAAACACCATCCTGTTCAACACAGGTTGACGTAGCAAATGCTACAATATCCCCTATCGGCCCTATCGGGCCACGGCCCTGGGTTGGACGAGATCTTGGTCTATGTACTCTGCATGGCTGTCGAAATACCTCTTCCCGTTCTCAAACAGCTCTGTTCATGGTACTAATACACAATCTAGGAGGTTTGGATATACCAAATGTCACTCATGTCGTCAACTACGATTTACCAACTGACATCGATGATTACGTTCATCGCATTGGTGTACGTAGTCTCTCTGCTCTGATTTCCACTCGTACTAACAGTCTTTTAGCGTACTGGTCGTGCTGGAAACACTGGTATCTCTACCGCTTTCTTCAACCGTGGCAACCGTGGTGTTGTCCGTGATTTAATTGAGCTTCTCAAGGAGGCCAACCAAGAAGTCCCTGCCTTCCTAGAGAACATTGCTCGTGAAGGTTCTGGGTTCGGTGGGGGTGGACGCGGAGGAGGACGCTCTGGAGGCGGTCGTGGTCGTGGCGGTGGTGCCAACCGCGATTTCAGAAAGTTCGGTGGAGGAGGTGGAGCACCGTCATACGGTGGCGGATTTGGCGGCGCTCCAGCATACGGTGCTGGTGGTGCTGGCTTTGGTGGACCCCCTCCAGCAGCGGCAGCCTATGGTGGTGGTGCCCCAGCCTATAACGGAGGCGGCGGTGCTGGCGGCGGATATGGTGGTGGATCCTACGGCAACCCATCGGGTGGTGGTGGTGGCCCATCCTGGTGGTAAATCGAACTCCTTGATGCTCTCTGTTCCATTGTCTGGAGTTTACTACAACTACGCTTGAGACCAGGGAGCCTTTTGGGGATCAGTGATCTGCTTCTGCCAGATCTGAGCTGAGAGTTGTTTGATTGATATTCCGCGTTATTTACTCCTTTACGACACACGATTTTCTAGTGGTGGCAAGGCACAACTGGGAGCTGAAACCTGTCCGTCGAGATTGGAATCGGCCTCCATAGCGTGCTTTCGACCATCGAACGGCATACACGAATAGATAGCGTTGTCTTTTGTTCCTGGCTGCGCCTTTAGTCTCATGATACCCGATAGACTTGAAGGCGACAGGCATGCACGAGAGCGCCAATACGGCGTACTGGTTTACGAATGTTCTTTCTGGGAGCGAGGGATGGAAAACCTGGGTTCACAGAAGAGCATTTATGAGCTAGTCATTTTTCGTTTTTGCTCTAAAATTCTCCGAGGCACTCCTCCACATAGAAGATCGATATGTTTTCTATTTTTTCAACGATTAATTTGCGGTGGTTTGCTTTTCTTTGCGATAGACAAAAGTGGATGCATGGATACTTTCCGATATCCTTCTCATGGGGCCTGGGCTACCGGCAGCTAGCTATATGGGAGGTATCTCGGCAGAGATTATAAGGGCTATTTGATCTTTTTCTTTTTCCATCATGGAATGCGTGTGGCGTCTGCAAAGATAGGCATACCGGCAGGCATATTAGATCTTTGTTCCTCTCTTCAATCATGTTTTTGAGGGCTGGGGGCACGAAGATGGCATGCTTGCTAAGATAGAGCTGATGGCAATGGAAGTGCTCCACGTCATTCACAGCCGAAGGCGAGAGCACATCAGCACATAGGCTTCGAGCGACTACGCTTCGGGTGATGGAAATCATGCGGATGATCTCTGATAAGTATCCAATACAAGATAATCAGTTCACTACTACCAATTTTCCACCATGGAGCAGCTCATGATGTGACTTCAGTCTATTCGTGTACTAACTAGCATGATCGATGATTGAACAGCCCAACCACCATTGCCAGTCCTGCAATAAGAGCTGAGTTGAAGGAACTTCCTATCCTGAAAATGCTCCCTTTCGTCCAGGTCACAACATCTTCGCTGTTTGTGTATTAAACGGTATCATCCTCAATTGTCTAACCGAGAGCGCCCTACCTAAAAAACACCCCTTCCTCGCTTACCCTTCCCCCTTTCCACTTTTCGAGGTTCTCGTACTACCGCACATTTCACCGATTCGCCTACAGTATTTCTTCTGCTACACAGTACAGTCCCAGCTACTAATGGCTTATATAAGACTTGAAGTCTTCGCGGGCCATTTCTTATTCAGAGCGGAGTCAAGTAAGTCAACTTGCTTGGTAAGTTTGTGTAGCGCGGCATGTCTGTCCGCGTGGATTTTTGTGTTCTGGAATAAAAATAGAGGAACGTATCTGTCTTTTTCATGAGTTTTCGTATTCAATAAATTTACTTGGGAACTGTAGTTTGTCCCAATACCTTCCTTTCCGTGCCTGTCCTTTTCTTAGTCAAATCTATTGGAAAGTTGGAGGTCAAATTCTCGACTACGGCCCGAGATTTGAATTATATCATCATGTCCGCATCAACCTTTAGCACCTGATATGTTATAGCTACAACCAAGTTACAATCATGAATCTACTGTTATGTTCTGTCCACATCCTCGCCGACATCCTCACATCCTCCGAATGCGCCATCATCATTTCTGTGACTTTCTATCCAGATGTCTCTTCTCCTATCGGACGCTATGCCCGAAACGATTCGTCATCAGTTTAAGGGGCCCCCAGAACTCAATACTCGCTAAATCTGCTATACCATCATCTCTTGCATGATATATTCCCTTTCTAGACGGTTAATCCGTGAGGGGACGTTGGCCTGTAGGTGAGCTTACCAACATGTCATCATTCAAAAAAAATCGCTTGATCCATGACATCCGACAATTTTAAGAGGATATGTAAGTCCAATGATAAGCAAAAGCATACACGAGTCGTGGAAGAAATTTTGCATGAGATCGCATTTCAGATGGCGCCTTCACGATTAAGTTACGCGGGGTCTGGGGAAGCTTTCCAAATAGGGGGTACGGCCGGCTATGTTCCGCTCGCCTGGGATATATATCCACCTCGGAGTAGACGGAAAGACCACGAGACTAGAATGAACCTAGACGAAGAAGTAGTCTTCATATTAATTGCGAGATCTAGGTGATATTTAAGAACCGGCTCCGACTCGTGGGCCGAGATGACCCATACCGTGATTAGACGAGGGAGACATGGAGCTAAGCTTGCGAGAATAGTAATTGAGCAACGCGGGTCGGGAGGGTTTTCCGGTAGGATATACAATGTTAGAGGTATAGAGCATTTACGACTCAAGACAATGGGCCCTGTTGACATTTGAGAAATCACGCCAGACAGAAGTGTTGCCTCGATCTAGTAGAGTTGCTAGCTGGTGGAATTTCAACACCCTTCTCGACGGATTGCTACCTCCGTGAAGGGTATCACATCTTCAGAGAAGAGCCGGTCGTGATCTTCCATAGCTAATCTTTATAGTTAAAGTAGCATCGGGCCGCTCACCCATGCCTGATCTAGTTTGTAAGAATGGACTTCAGGTCTCGAATCAGAGTACAAAAGGATATTATACCTCCCGAGCTTCCAAGTCCTATGCTTTAAGACTACACACTCCTTCTCTACTAAGATGAAGCTCTCCTCATTACTTGCAGGTTCTCTGCTAGCAACCGCAATTCAAGCCCAGAACGGCGCATATCAACAATGCGGTGGTACTAATTGGACAGGTAGCACAGCATGTGTAGCAGGATACTACTGTTACTATCAGAGCCAGTGGTACTCTCAGTGTATCCCAGGCACTGCCGCGACTACTACCCTCAAGACTAGCACAACTTCGAGCGCAACTCCCGCTGCAACTGGAAGCGGGAAGTTTAAGTGGTTTGGCATCAATGAATCAGGTGCTGAGTTTGGGCAAGGAACATATCCTGGCACCTGGGGGAAGGATTTCATCTTTCCTGACAATGGCGCTCTCGATGTATGCTCCTCGCTATCCAGAAGAAACAAGTTGGTTAGACTGACATGAACAGACCCTGATTAGCGAAGGTTACAATATATTCCGCGTCGCCTTTGCTATGGAACGATTAGCACCCTCTGGAGTCGCAGGAGCATTTTCCTCCGCACATCTGGCAAATCTCACTGCGACAATTACACACATCACGGGCAAGGGAGCATATGCCATCCTAGATCCTCATAATTTCGGCCGGTACAACGGTGCTATCATCTCAGATACAAATGCATTCAAAACGTTCTGGATCAATCTCGCTACTCCGTTCAAGAGTAACTCGAAAGTGGTAGGTCATATTAAAGCCTATTTCGTGAAAATTCTTATACTGATAATCTAGATCTTTGACACCAACAACGAATACCATGACATGGACCAAACTCTTGTACTGAACCTCAACCAAGCCGCCATCAACGGCATCCGTTCTGTAGGCGCCACATCACAATATATCTTCGTCGAAGGCAACTCCTACTCGGGCGCCTGGACCTGGGCCTCCGTGAACGACAATCTGAAAGCCCTCACTGACTCCGCCTCCAAGCTCATCTACGAGATGCACCAATATCTCGACTCGGACGGATCCGGAACGTCATCTAGCTGCGTCTCTGGAACCATCGGGGCCGACCGCGTCGCGAGTGCGACGGCGTGGTTGAGGACTAATGGCAAGCAGGGCATCATTGGCGAGTTTGCGGGCGGAGCGAATTCTCAGTGTCTGACGGCTGTCACGGGGTTAGTTAATCATCTCAAGGCAAATACCGATGTCTGGACCGGGGCGCTTTGGTGGGGTGGTGGACCGTGGTGGGGGACTTATATCTTTGGGTTCGAACCGCCGAGTAGTGTGGGGTATAATTACTATGATTCTACGTTGAAAACGTATGCTCCGGGGGTGTGAAAAGATTTGAAGGAGCAGGAGGCAGAGATTGTGGGATTTGGGGTTACTTGTATGTAGGGTGGAAGGAATGAGACAGTGAGAGTCTGAGAGATGCAGTTTCTAGTTGTACATATTCACATGGGAGACTTTAGCATTATGAATAGTTGTATATAGGATGCAAGGATGGAATAATTTCTTGTCCTTCATATATTGTGTATGTATACTATACTTCTACATATGTAACAAAGTCACTAGCTAGGGAAGATCTCTGCTCGGTGTAGGTACCACTTGAAAGACCAATTTTCTATTGCGACTCTTATTCTTTTTTTCCCTTCAAATATTACAGTCTCCATCATAATTGCTCTAGAGCATTGTTAGATGACTACTAACTGCTAACTAGCTTCAGTAAACCCTCTATTGCGACTGATTGCGTCAGAGTAACCTATTAGAAACTAGCGAATTGCCGCAAACCCACTCTGCTTGAGGAGTTAACGAAACAAAATCGCACCTAATACTTTGCCAGCGTCTCAATTGGCTATCAAGTATTGGTATTTGAGAACTGTGCTTTTTCTTCAACGATTGCATCGTAGGGATACTCGCTTATCCCAAGGTTTTTCCAAGTAGGTTTGAAGGTTCATCGCTACCTCGAGTAGCTTTAAGTAACCCATATGATTAATATACATATCAGCTCTTTCCAAACCCTAGAGATTATCAGAACTCAAAGGTTTAAATATATCTTAGCGGAGTTAAAAGTGACATAATAGGAAACTAATAAGAAGTGTTGCGACGGTACGAGCCGAAGGACAGGGAGGTAGGCAGGATGGAAAAGGTTTAGCATCGCTTTATTGCTGCGTCACAAAACACATCTACTCGACACTACGTGGGGGAAATGAGATCATAATAGATAAAGCTAGGTGACCTCGCGGCTAATGGCCTGGTCAATGGTGGGCATGAGATAGAAAGGACGAAGCGACGTTGAAATTGAGGACCTCAAGAGCTCCCAGGCCAATAACAGGCGGGTATTATTCTAAGAGAAAGGGAATTTATTGTCTCTTTGGGTAAGTTCTCCTACTAAGCTTCGGGGACTCTAGTCCCTAGATCTGAACTATCGTCGGGAGCCTAATTAGAGAGAAAGCGCGACTGACTTGCATCATTGCCTGCCTTGATAAGTTGCGAAGTTTCCGTCATCTAAAAAATAATTACTTTCAACATTCACACTTATAAGAAATCCTAGAGACAAGCATGCAACAATACCTCCGATCTCTCTTACGAATCTTACAATGGAGCATAATGATTGCTTACGCCCGCGCAACGCGGCAACAGTTCGTCCATCGATGTTTCCCGTGGACTATCTCTCAGACAAGAAGGGAAAACCCGGAATAATCAAAAACCTCAACTTCATCAAGGATAAAGTCGAGGATGCCGAGGGTGGCCCACGTCCCAACCTCCTCGTCTTCGATCTCCGAAATCTCATCAGCGTCATGGAGCAGATCATGGCCTTTGATATCGTCTTCTCCAACCAGAGGCAACAGCACACGGATCAAGCTTTCACCCAGCTCGTGGTCAAGCAGATCAAGAACCAGTTGTTCTATTACTTCCAACGTGATAGCAAGAAGGAGCCGGCGGATAGAGAGCTACATCTGGAGGTTCGCTTGGGAATGTTGGAGCACGCACTGGAGGAAATCGGAGTCATGAAGGAGGAGGTCAAATCTGTTGTCTTGACAGAAGCAGCCAACCTCCAGCACCATGATCCGTTTGGTATGGCAAGGTATGTTCAGTTCTCTGCCACGGTGCCACCAGCTGAGAGGAGATTATGTGCTAATGATGTGTTAGCCTGTACGAGGCATATATCAATCGCATCGATCTGCTCTATCATGAACTGCTTGAGTTTCGAATGTGGTACTTGGTTTGGGTTGACCATATTATTAAGGGTCAGGCTTTCCCTGGCTGGGAGCGTATCCTGGACCAGACGATTCAGAAGAAATGGCATATCTTTGACTGATTAATCGGCGAGGCTTTGGGGGAATCGATGACTCAATGTATATATACTCTTCGTATATACTCTAACTGAGCAGTTCTCTCTTTGATGAAGAGGTGTTTGATTTATTTGTTGTGAAATAGAGGTACTGTAGTGGTTGAATTTAGCTTTCCATGTACCAAAGATGATTAAACCTCATTGGACCCCTGTATCCACAAGCCAAGCCACCCTCCCCTACATTTTGAATTTTAGCGGATCTTACCCCGGATTTTAAAGTCGCGACGGTGGCCTCTTCTTCCTTTCTTCCTTTCTTCCGTCTTGCCGTCTGGACAGCACTTCAACTTCGTACCAAAAGGCCACTCTGTCTATTTAATTTCCCTTGTCTTCCATCTCGAACTTCATGAATTGATCTTCAACCAGCTGCTACAGCTAACAGTAGTCCTAAAAAGAAAAACATCCCTAACCTTCAACCTTTCAACCTCCAAAATGGTTCATACTCAAGCTCTAGCTGTTGCAGCAGCAGCTCTTCTCGCAGCTCTTCCTGTAAATGCAGGTCTCTACCCAAAGAGCTCCAAAGTTCTCCAGGTGGATGGCAAGAACTACGACCGTCTGATCGCCCAGTCTAACTACACCTCGGTATGTCGCATCTCTTACTCCAAGGTGCTCCTCTAATTCCTCACACAGATCGTCGAATTCTACGCACCCTGGTGTGGACATTGCAAGAATCTCCAGCCTGCTTACGAGAAAGCCGCGGGCAATCTGCAAGGACTAGCTAAAGTAGCAGCTGTCGATTGCGATGAAGAATCGAACAAGCCTTTCTGTGGCCAATTTGGTATTCAAGGATTCCCGACGTTGAAGATCATCAAGCCTGGAAAGACGCCAGGAAAGCCGATTGTCGAGCCATATGAGGGTCCACGGACGGCGAAGGGGATTGTGGACGCCGTGATTGACAAGATCCCCAATCTGGTCAAGAGAGTGGATGATAAAACGCTGGAGGCGTGGTTGGCGGAGTCGAATGATACTGCGAAGGCGATTCTGTTTTCAGACAAGGGGAAGACGAGTGCGTTGTTGAAGGCTCTTGCTATTGATTTCAAAGGAAGCATAAGCGTCGCGCAGATCCGGAACACAGATAAGGAGAAGGCTTCATTGGAGCTGTTTGGCATCACCAAGTTCCCAACCTGGATTCTCCTCCCTGGAGGTAAGGAGGCCGAAGGAATCGTCTACGATGGTGAGATGAAGAAGGATGCCATGGTCAAGTTTCTGTCTCAAGCTGCGGAACCAAACAAAGACCCGGCACCTGCTAAGGTCAAGGTCAAATCCAAGGATTCGAAAAAGGCACCAAAGGCCAAGGAGGACTCCAAGTCAGCATCGAAATCTGGCGCCGCGGAAGAAGGAAAGGCAGGTGCTGCAACTGCCACAGATGAGACACTCGTGGAAGAGCCAACGGAATCCCCGCAGCCAGAAGTTGAAGCTGAGAAGCCGATTGCTTTGCCAGCACCACCGATTCCGTTCCCCACGGAAGCACAGCTAGAATTGGAGTGTCTTGGACCTAGAACTGGGACTTGTATCCTAGCGCTTCTTCCCCACTCCCCAGATGCGGTCGCTGCGGCGGCTGTTGGGTCGCTGTCAGAGATTGCTCACAGACATAAGGAACATCAGCGAAAGATCTTCCCATTCTTCGTCTTATCAGGATCCAGTACTGGGTACACAAAGATCAAAGATGCGTTGAAGCTAGGTGATGATACCGAGGTTGTTGCTATCAATGGTCGTCGTGGATGGTGGAAGAAATTGCCTTCAGATGGAAAGATTACCGAGAAGGATGTTGCTGAGGACGTTCTTGAAAACTGGGTGGAAGCTATCAAGCTGGGCGAGGGTGCGAAGCTGAAGCTGCCGGAGGGTTTGATTCCCGAGGAGCCCGAGGTCGTCGAGGAGGCACAAGAGCCCGTTGTAGTTGAGGAGATCAAGGTGGAAGAGCAGACCGAGGAGAAGAAGTCCGAAGAACATGATGAGCTTTGAGATCTAAAAGTAACTATGAATGATGTAAAAAATGATGGCAGAATTCTATCCTTTGACCCGTGCCCTATTGACTTCACAAACATGATGTAAGCATGGTGAAGCATTTCGTTCTTTCTTGAATGCTTCTATTTGGATCTTGTCTTTTTGACTCCAAACTCCAGGGTATCATCCATCTGCAGTTCTACGCAGCATTTCTCGATATGTCCGCCCCAAGCATGCTCCGCATATCTAGTTCTAATATTGATACACAACCTCATGCCAGCAATATGCCCGCATGCACTGTTTTTTCAACCCACTTATACGCCAACTTCTAGCTCAATCATGCTCCATCTCTATAACTTGGTTCCCTCCAGCATCACGTCCCCTCTCTCCCGAACAACCTTATCCAAAATCTCCCTAATCTGCTTACATCCATCAACACCTACAGCAAGCATGCCCTCCAGCCGACCAATCTGCACCCTCGTCTCCATCACCAGCACTGCCACATCATCGCTGGCGCCCACGGTCGCCACCGTCAAGAATGGCAGCTCCTGCTCCTCCATGTGATTCAAATCCAGCAGCGGATCCGCCTTCTCGTCGTTCGAGCTGTAGGAGCTCGTCGACCCAGCCGTGCACGAGCAGACGTAGTCCCGCATCGGGATCCCGGCGTCGATGAGCGCGAGCGTCGAGGCGTTCAGGCAGGCGGCGAGCAGGGACCCGTCTTGACTGAGGACGTGTAGGGAGAGAGAGATGGTGCTGTGCGGGTAGAGGTTTGTGAAGAGGGCTTGTGCGAAGGCGTTGGCAACTGTCGATTGCATTTCCGAGAGGCGTCTAGGAAATATCGTTAATAAAGAAACCCTTCTCTTCCCTTCCCTGGACCGCTTTCAAATGAGGAGGAAAAAACCTACTTGTCACCGCGACCACTCCTCTTCCTATCCACGCCACTGAAGCCCGCGACGCTGATAGTCACTTCCACGCTGGCTCTATCTCGTCCGCCTACTCCGCTGGACTTCCCCTCCGAGGGACCGGTCACCGTGCAAATCACCTTCGTGTTGCCCATCTCCAGGTAGCTGCTGCCGTCGGCTGCGGCCTGCGTGCGCATCTGCGCTGTGACGCGCCGCAGCTCGTTCCATCGTCTGCCATCGAGGCGCAGGAGTGCGAGGGAGTATGTGGAGGTGTCGAGGGGCATTGTGGTTGTTATGGTTTGTGAGGAGGGTGAGGGGTTCGAAAGGTTGATTTGTTGTGATTTCTTCAGAATGTGGGGTTGGTTTACAGTACAGTCGTTGAAAAATTGATCCGGGGCCAGAGCCATGAATCGAAAATAGCGGCAGAAATTTATTTTGCTTCCATTTTTATTACATGATCATGTACTGTAACATTATTCTCTTGTGCGATAAAGTATTAGTATCAGCTGGCAGTTTTACTGTACGTTTGTTTATACCTGTTCTCATATACCATTCTGAAGACACAAATTTTCTCAGCCCACCTCTGTAGTTGCACCCTAATTAATACCGTAGGCTAGCGATTAAGCTTAAATAAGCCTGATGACAATTACCCCCCTTATTGTATCCTATCCCTTATTATTGTTAGTAACTGTCTGAAGATTGTCATGGGATTATTGGTATAACGACCAGGACTTCAACATCCGATAATTTTTATAGCGACAAAATATGCAACCAGTCTATAAATTTCAGCATTTCTTTATTCGTTAATTTCCATAAATTATCTCTTCAGTATCGATTTCCACGTATGCTTCTTAGGCGTCTGCCTCGCATATCCTTCCTCCTCTACATTATGTCTCTGCACAATAGACAAGAAGACCTGGTCTAAAGTCGTCGGACTGACGGAATAGTGCTCCAACCCCAGTTCTTTGCTATGCTCTTCAAGAACCATGATCAATGAGCCAACACCATCATAACTGGTGCCACCTCGGATATCATCAACTTCATGTTCCTCTACTGTAGAACCAGCGTTCGGTACTGAGAATCTGATCTGTCCATGATATGTTTGGTCTTCGAGCTCTGCCCCAGGAAATTGTCTCACGACCCAAGACCTCACTCCCTCGATCTCCTCTCTTGACGTATGGGGAGCAGACTTCATCACGAGATGAATGTAATGGGCATCACCGTGCTTATGTCGCAAGTGATCACTCGTCCCCATCGCGAGCATTCTCGTTGCCATGATACCAGCTCGATCAGCCAGAGCGTCAGCTTCTTCCATACTATGTGTTGTGAGGAGGAGCGACCGACCCGGCACTACAGCAGCCAGCGTCTTCCACATCACCCTCTTAGCAGCTGCATCCATTCCAGAACTTGGTTCATCAAGGAGCAGCACCGTAGGGTTTCCGATCAATGCGATACCTAGGGACAGCTTCCTCTTGTTTCCACCAGACAGTTTTGCAGCCATTCGCAAAGAGAACGTCTCAAGCCCAACTGCCCTGATAACTTCTCGAACATTATGCTCAATATCTGGAACTCCACGGACCCTAGCATAGAATCGAAGATGTTCGACAACCGTCATCTGATCCATTGCATCGTATTGGGGACAGACACCGAGGTGTGATCGCGCTTGGGCGCGGCGTCTATTGATTTCGACATTCTCGACATAGACATTTCCCCCATTCTTCGAAGGTTGGATGTCTCCACGAATAAGAGAAATTGTGGTCGACTTCCCGGCTCCATTCGGTCCGAGCAAGGCAAAGACCTCACCACGTTTGATTCCGAAGATGAGATTTTCAACAGCAGTGACATGCCCGAATGATTTCGTAAGATTGAGCACGCGAAGTCCATCGTTATAACTGCTGACGCGAGCTAACTCCTCAGCAAACTCCTCATCAATCGGAACACCCGCTTCCTGTGGATTCAATGGCGATTGCCTTCGTCGTCGATACCAAGCTACAATTGATCCGGAGTCGTACCAGAGAAGTATCGCGAAAAGAACAAAGATTTGAACAATTAGATAAAGTATCGGCCCGCCATATTGTAGAATTCCGCCTGGGTACGAAGCAATCTTTTTGCCTGAACACGCGGTTGAGAAGATGTTGAGTGCTAGGAACAATGACCGGATTAAGCTTCCCATGGGAGTAAATAATGATACGGTAAAGTGAACGACAAGGAGATAGCCGTCGATCTTGTTAATGGGCTACAAAATATTATTAGTGAAATATATCTTTGAGGAAGGGAGAACTGACAGCGTAGGTCAAGGTACATAGATATGCAACAAGGTAGACCAAGAATAGGACGGCTTGACCTGCTGCTACAAATGCATAGGCAGATAACTGAGTTCGCGCGAATAGGGAGACGACGTAGGACAATAGTATTGACGCCAAGCCAAATAGCATGAATATCACAAATAAATACCCCACATGATACCAGGCTGACGAAGAAACTGCAAAGATCACGACGCTCACAGCACTTGAGACGAGGACGATCAAGAAGTCGAAGGTTAGATAGGCTAACCACAGAGGCAAAGATCGCACACCATTCGAATACTCTAGACCACGAATCTTCCTTGTTCTCTCAATCGTGGGGTACAGGGAGAAGAATCCGGGGTACGCAGCCATGGCGAGCCCGAAGTACACGACGAGCTGGAGAGTCTTCCCTGTGTTTGGTGCCCAGGGTATGTCGAATGATGCATACTGTGTTCCGATGCTGATATTGGTTAGAGCAACGTCCATAATGTTCTGTCCAAAGACAGCGGTGTAGATGTTTCCATTCCCTTTGTAAGCAAGAGTTGTCAGAGCATCCCCATCCCCTATGAAGAATCCAGCAGGTGTTACGTTGGCAAAGTTCTGAACGATGTAGTCATTGAAGTCACTCAGCGTGTCTACCATATGTAGACCTTGTTGGATGAGTTGCTGTGGAGGAGTAGTGGGAAGTAGCGGAGAAAATAATGATGTGAGAGTCGCATTTGAGAATCTTGACGAGGGCCCGATAATAAGATCGTAAGCATTCTGAGAGACAATATTATTGACATCGGAAAGCGAAACCACCTGCTCAGGGGCACACCCAACAGCACTGAAGTCTTTTAAGAACAAGGTCACAAGCCCAGCAGCGATGATGGGGAGAAAGAGCGCCGTCATGTAAGGCAAGTAATTGCGACGAAGAATAGTGGCTCGTTTACTGAACAGTACCCAACCTTGTCGGAAGAACCCAATACTCTTGCCAGCTTGAAGCTTCAAGCCATGGTTATCTGGGGTAAAATTCGTTATTTGGCGGGCCTTTTTCTCCTCGGATCCCGTATTAGTTGGCATTGTTTCTCTATGGACTGTGCTAGTACTCTCGGAACTGATCTCATCTGCTAGCTGGAGGAAGACATCTTCGATGGTTGGCCCTGAAAGCTGATAATCTGTGATACCAATAGATTCCAATTGACGGATGACTTGTGCAGCCTGGGAAGAGTTTTGTGCAGAGTACGTCGTCTGACCAAATGTCTGGTACGTTGCTATAGTTCCGATTTGCGGCACCTTTTCATGTCCAGGTCCTGTTTGGAGATGGATTCGATATCCGCCTCCTAACCTATTTTTCAATTCCACGGACGAACCTAGAGCTCTCAAGGTACCCTTGGACAGAATTGCAATTTGATCAGCCAGGAGATCTGCTTCATCGAGGAAGTGAGTAGTCAGGATAATTGTTCGTGCTCCTCGTTCCGCCAATAGAATGTCCCAGATTTTGCGGCGGCTCAAGGGATCCAACCCACTGCTGACTTCATCCACGCAACAAACAGAACTTCCTCCAGTAAACATCATTCCCAATTGTAGCTTGCGTTTCTGGCCACCACTGAGTGTCTTTGCTTTCGCATTGGTTTTCCTCTCCAGGTCGACCGCATGAATGAGACGACTGTTGGCAGCCTTGGTATCTCTTTGGCTGGTAGACTTCAGCCGGTTGAAGATGCGGATATGCTCCTCGACTGTCAACTCATCCCAGAGGACATTCTTCTGCGGTGCAATTCCGAGGCCACCATTTCCATCAACTCGAATGGCCCCACTGGTAACTTTATTCAAGCCCGCGATAGCATCGAGCGTCGTACTTTTCCCACTTCCGTTGGCGCCGAGCAACACAAAAATCTGGCCCTTCCTTGCACTAAGTGTCAAATTGTCCACTGCAACTACAGTAGACTTGGGTGTTTTTGTCAGGCCAGCAAACTTGCGTCGAAACCAGTTAGGTCGATAATGCTTCGTAAAGTTCTGCAACTGCACGGTCTCAAACGGTGAACTATCTTGCTCGCCTTCCAAGCACTGGTCAACAACAGTTCGCCCTTTCGAAGCAGTGCCATACAAGTATCGCTCTACCAAAGCCCCAAGAAGTGGGTAGGCAAAGATTTGGACGACGATAAACACCCACAGCACAATTCCTGGCAATGTCCAAGGATTGTTTGGCGCAGCTCTGAGCAGATCAGTAGCTAGCTTTTGTCTCTCGTATCGGGCTATGAACGTTATAAAGAATATATAGTTACACGGGGCGAAAAGGAAAGAGAGTATCGCAACAGTCCCCGAGTGTTGGAATTTGAGAACTTGCACAAGCACTCCAAGTAGTAGGGTAACGAGGGCCATAGTAATGCCGCTTAGCTGAGCTTTCTTGAAAAATGATGCGCCTAAAATAGAGAAGGACGCAAGAGAGAGACCAGCGAGGATATGGTAGATGATGATGATCGCCATTGATGTCTGAGCAAATACTCCAATACCAAGAACAATGGACATGATAATCCATCCTGGAAGATAGATGAGATCAAAAGCCAAGTGGTAAGAAACTATGCGAGCCACTTGTGGCTGCCATCGTTTGAGATTGGGCATCATAGCTTCGATGAGCTGTGACATCCCCAGCTCCCTTTCAGACGCGATAAATCCCGTCAGGTGGTACGTGATCCCAACCATTCCAATTAAGAAAGCGACCCCAAGGATGTTGATGATGGCCCCTTGATAGTTGACTCGAATGTTGACCTCACGTTGTGCTTGTGTTATGCTCGTGTATGGGTATTCGAGGACAGTTTGGGGGAGAGCAGCTTGGTCAACAGTCATGTTAATGCCAGCTATTGCATAATCAACAGCTCGTTGAAGTGGGAGAAGGTATATCTGGGCATCGTTCGTAGTCCTGTCAACATACATCTTTTCTCCAAAGGATCCATCTGCCTTTAATGTATAGTTCCATATGCCACCTGAACCTTCTGTTGGAGAACCTATAAATACCACGGCCCCGTAACATGTGGTTGCGCCTCGCAGGCTGCTTCTGCAGGTGTCCAGAAGCTCGACTTCATTGCCCAGTCGGACGACCTCAGCCCCGGCCTTGGATGCTGGTTGAGCCAATGCATCGATGACACTGGCAATATCTCCTCCTTCAAAGCCATTGTTCACGAGTGCCAGTATATGGCGTCCACCTTGGGCGTCCTCAATACCTTCTGCCAGAGTTCGGATTGGGTGACCGGACCCAATACCGTATTTCGAAGGAGGGATAAAGATATTCCGAGCATAGCTGAGGAAAATCATGAACGCCACAGGCAAGACGAAAGCGCGGATAATAGTGCTCAGGGCATGGCGATTGAAAGCAATAAGCAGGTTTTTACGTGTCAAAGTCCACGATTGCTTGAGGAGTGCCATGACGAGGTTTGACGAGTAGCATTCGACGGTGGGGATTTAATTGTGATCTCTATTGAGCTTTAGTGGCGACCTGAGTTCTGAGGCAAACGAGGCTTTGGATTCAAGAATGTGTCCGGGATCGAGTGATTGTTGACTTTGGACCTTCTTCCTATTGAGCCAACGAGTTATGACCTTGTATACTAGACATGGCGTCTAGTAGAGAGAACTACGAGAGAACACTTGACATAATTGAAGGAACAAAGAGAAGACACGAACTCCAGTTACCTCTCGAGTATTAGGATTAGGGGGACCAAAGAAAGGGAATGCCAAGTGAAGAGACGGAAACCAAAACGCCGGTAATGACGTTCGAGATGATTACGTTATCAAGGCTCATTGATTCAAGTTTGATCATGATTGGGCGCACAGGACGGGACGGGAATATCAAGCCTCCGAAATAACATCTTGTAGATATCAATAGACATAGTGTGAATTTTTTTTTGGTACGATTTCCGAAATTCCGAGTAGTAAACCCAGGTAGAACGCCACTTATAAATGCAGTGCTGATGAAAATTTCAAGGTGCTGAAACTTCAGCATGATGTGGGCAGCGGACTGGCTAGTAGAAGATGAAGAGACGGCACTACATTTTCCCCATTCTGGTTGGCTGTATCAAGTCAGTCTGGTCATAATATCAGTAGATGTGAGGCTATAGCTAACTTACCAACCTACTCCACAGGCAGTCGAGGATGAACCACGCTGCCCGTTCTGGTTGCAAAACATGCCATACAGCAAACTGCACGTGAACGAATTTGCGCCTCCGCATGAACTATCTGTCGTATTGTCAACTGGGCACGTACAATCCCCCATTTGACATACATCTAAGCCACAGAATGCAGTGCCCTATAGTATTGGGTACATACGCAGAAATGCCGTATCTTCCAATTTTAGCGTTACAACACTGACCCATGCTCTGACCTAAACAAGTAGCATTGTTATTTTTTGGACCACAGAGGCCGTCAGTGGCTCGTAGTGGCTCAATAACTATCCAAATAGATCAGTATCTACTCGGAGAGTTTGGTTTCAATGATACTCACATCCATCTACGCAGTAGACACTGTTTGGCATAATATTGCTACAGCCTTCTTTTAGATATTTGTTCAACTTGAAAAACTTCTCGTTTGTGATTCCGTAGAAGTTTGCCAATTCTGTGAAGGTGTCGTATTTGACTTCAGCATCAGTATGCCCTGTGTAACGACAGTTGATTGCTCCGGGCATGAATCCAAGAGAAGCATATTGCTGGGCTTCATATGCTGGACATGACATTATCGGTGTTATTAGACAAGTTCAGGGAGTCTAGAAAGTCCTGACGAAGAGGGTCTGACCACTTTGGCGATGGGCATCCATCTGCTGCCTCTACCACAAGACTATTTAGAAGCAGTAATACAAGGGGTAGACATTTCGACCGACAAGTGTGTCTCCTGACAGATTTTCATTGCCGCGTTTAGCTGTGAAAGTTTGCGGAAGGTTAAGATATGCGTCGAACACACTCGAGTGAGGTAAAGAATGGTACAGGATAATGTTAATCGACAGTTCTTCTTACCTATTTATTGTTCAAGTTTTATTCTTTCAGAGCATCGGAAGAAGGTCATCTTCCCTCAGATAAAAGCCTAAGAATATAATCTCGTTCCATATATATAGCAGCTACTAGCAAGATAACCTGGCAGTAGCGGGTCCAAGTAGAATGAGACCATTATCGTCAGTTGAAATGAAGTTATGACAGAGATATTGAGAACACTTCGTTGTAAAGAAGAACATAGAAAGGGGTCTGTCTTTCCGAGGATTATAAATTTATTATGGAGCAGATGACGGATGTGGCAGGTGGGTACAGTTTAAGCCCATGTTACGACAACGAAGCTGAAGGCCCTTATCACGGGCCAATTGGTGACCAATTTCCAACGACTGTCTCCAGCCCAGATGCTCGCAACCGCAACCCTCCAGAAATGCGGATCGGACCGCATCAATCCCATGAAGAATCTATGTCAGAATACTGACAACTTCTTTGCTATCGATCAAAGAATCTTAAGAGGCAGACATGCCCAGAAGCGAATCTATATACAGACCAACCATATTTACCCCGAGCCTAGCAAACCGTTACCGTATGTGGCACGACGGGCCTGTCACCTGTCATCTGCGTATGTGTATGGTTATTTCTTTGAAAAGACAGATACAACTACCCCATCAGATACTCACTAAAGAAAAACTTTCCAGCCTAACAGGCCTCTATAATCAAATGCATGTCCCAAACGGAAAGAATAAAGTTGTCAATGAGTAACAATGCATGACACAGATCATTGACGAGAAATCGAACTTGAAGGGAAAATATTTAAAACTACAAAGCAACGAGTAGTATCTATCTATCCTGCCGGAAAGTTGTGATTGTTGCTGTAGTAATAATAAGTATAGTAGAACAGTTCAACTAAATGCCTCGAGCAGAGGATTGATCCGGAGTTGAGTGGTTGGTGATAGATAGGAGTGGGAATTTGAGCAATATAATATCGGCGCAAGTACTTGCTGTACACCACACTTTTTGCTATCGAATAACATTCGTGTAGCAGTCATGACATTATGAACACTGCTTTATATATTTCCTCTGAGTTCATCTTATTTTATGTAGCAAGAAATCCTTTCTCCTTGTACAATGTAGATCAAAGTACTACTCAGGGCGTTTACCAGTAACAATTTCCCTCATCTACATTTCGCTCTAAGTAAGACTGCTTTACCGTTCGTTACATGGCTGAACAAGAAGTGTGGTCAGTATTTATTGCAAGGCTCGTGTTATCTAAGAGCTCATATCTTCTCCCCGAGACTTGTTGGCGACTAATAAAAGATGACGAGAAATATATACTGTACCTGAGCTTGCTGCCCAGACGCATCCTGGTCCAGATTACAAACCCGGGGTCCAAAATATCCTAGATTAGATCGGATTTTCCGGCGGGGAAGATAGTGCAGGATTCCGATTCCAGTTCACCGGCGAGTAATATCTGTCATTGCTAAAGCCGGTTCGTATGGGACGGAGACTGATGAATCTGTGATGATCGTGATGTGCATATGAATCAGGGGATACAGTAAGGTTGGGTGGATAGGGGGTTGGTTTTTGATTACGAAGTACGGGGAAGAGGGGCGGCAGATACATTGAATTGGGAGATGGTGTTTCTGGCGTTTGCGGAGTAGAAGTACCGACTGTAAATGATATGACAAATCTTTGTACTACTAGCGGTAAAATAATCAAATATTAAAATATGAACAGGCGGATCTGGACAGGAATTGAAGCCCGGTAATAGGCGGCATCGGCAAAACCCCCTTTTACCGATCTCGCTACGGGAGTATCTATAATTCCACCTATCTCTTTAGTCCGGATCGGAGGGTTCGGGTCGGAGCTACTTTTATCTGGAAATTACAATGCCATCCATGTTGCCACGTTATTCAACAGGTCTTGATTTTGTTTGATTATACTGGAGCCATAATAATATAATCATGAGGGCTGCTTATTGGGAAGGTTTTAAGCCTCGGAATCTAGGGATACAAATTTAGTGGCTCGAAGTCAGCTGTGACCGTACCCTCTAAAAATGCATTGATTAGCAAATACCTTCGAAGGGCTCCTGATCCAAGTGTATTTATTTGGGGTTTGACAAGTTGGGCACTTTGGCTCGATAAGCGGCGCCAATTTTCAAATGTTGTCTCCAGAGATGGACTCGTTCGTCATCGGAATCATTGGGATGGGGGACATGGGGAAGCTGTATGCTCGCAGACTGAGCCAGGCAGGATGGAGGTACGGTAGCCTCCCAATGAAGTTCCTCACTGTTCTCTAACTTACAATGGTATAGGGTCAAAGCCTGTGATAAAGCCGAAAATCACAAGACTTTAGTACGGGAATTTTCTAGCAACGTGAGTTCGGATATCTCTGCTCTGTTTGAAAGCCAGACGACGACGGAATGTTGGAGTAAGAACTAACTCTCTTCCTTTAGCCCGGAATCGAGATCCTTCATGATGGGCACGAAGTATCTCGGGAATCAGATTGGATCTTGTACAATGTAGAAGCTGGAAACATAGAGCGAATCGTTGCTGAGTTCGGAGGTTGTAAGTAGCATGTGTACTGTCTTTAGAGACAAGAATAGCCAATGACACTAACACGAATTTCAGCAACGAAAAGAGGTGCCATCGTCGGCGGTCAAACATCATGCAAAGCACCTGAAGTAGCAGCATTTGAGAAACATTTGCCCCCTACAACTCAGATCATATCACTTCATTCCCTACACGGGCCATCAACAGCTCCAGACGGCCAACCATTGGTAAATCTCCTCTTAAAAAATATGCAGACCACCAAACCAAGACTAACAAGTCCAGATCATAATTCCTCATCGCGCCACCTCCTCCTCCCTCACCAAAGTCAAAACCATAATGTCCACTTTCAACAGCCTTACCACAGTCCTCTCTTCCACCCAACACGATACCATGACCGCAAACACGCAAGCCTTGATGTCCACTATCTTCCTAAGTCTAGGAACTACTCTACATTCCCAATCCGTTTCCCCTATCCCTTCTCCTCAAAACAGTATCGAAAACTCAGTCATGGGACTAATGGCACGCATCTACACTCAAAAATGGCATGTCTACGCTGGTCTCTCGATCTTGAACCCTTTCGCGAAGGCGTATCTAAGACAATATATGCTATCGGCCACTAAAATAAGCTGTATGATCCGGCATCGGGAATTCGAGCTCCTGTGTGCTCGACTACGGCGGAACTTCTCTGCTCTTTTTGGGGAAGAAGAGCAGACGAAGAGGCACAGAGAGATGTGCATTCTTCCGAGCAAGATGACGAGTTTCTCAGCAGCGGTGTATCTGGCTTTATTCGCGACGGTGGAGACGTGGTCGGAGTTGAAGATCGATCCGATTGAGCATCTCGCTTGCTCAACGCCTCAGTATCGGGAGTGGTTAGCGCTTCTGGGCGGATTGTTTGAGCCGGGGAATTTTCTGGAGGGGCTGATTAGGGTGATGGGTGATGGGCAGATGGATGGTGGGGAATTGGTTGAGGGCATGGGTTGTTGGCTTGAGTGTGTAGAAGGGGGCGACTTTCGGTCTTTTGAGGGGCTTTTTGAAGGGACGGAGCAATGGTTGGCGCTGCGAGGGACCAGAAATCAGGAGGTGGTGAAAGTTAATGGTAGTAGGGCAAGTCAACTATAATAGCAATTGCATCCTTGCGAACTGCTGATGTCTAAGATTCGTTCTCCAATGTGAAACTTGATACAATTTGATTTCTTTCGTACTTGATTAAGTCTCAATCATCTATCACGATGCATGGACTAAGAATGCCTACGTCCGTAGTTAGAAACTTCGAAGTTACACCTCGAAGTTTTTCATGCGGTTTTGTTGAGCATTGAACAAGGTAGACAGACATTGAGAGTATAGACTTTGATATTCCTCCAGTTATCAACTATAGATAATCGCACATAAAGCGTTGAGGCTACAAATATGCAAAAGCCTACGAGAGACATCTATCTGTTGAAGAAACCTTTATACAGTGCAGCAAAACCAGATATTATATTTAAACTACTAAAATACTGAAGTGAGGACATCCGCACCTAAATTGTACACCCATACACCCATACACCTCTCAACTTAGTATGAGTATCTAAACGACAACTTCTCTTTGTCCGTTAGATCGGAAAACGCATCTTGCTCCTCGACCACCTGCCCCTCTGTCATGCTCATCTTACTATCCCTCCTCTTATTCTCCGTGAAGCAGAGAAGCCCATATCCCGCCATCGACGCCATCGCCACAATAAGCGTTGCGAGTAGACCCTGATAACCATGCGAGTATTTCGGCGCATCTTTGGCACGAAAGACCTGTGGGCCAATGATATTCCCAACACAGTAGGCGAGGAAGAAGATCGCGTTCATAGTCACCTTCTTAGAGTGGCCCGACACATTTGCCATAGGAAGCGAGGTGGAGAGCGTGTAAGGCGCCCAGTAAGAGTAGAACGCATAGTAAGCGCCGAGACGGCCCAATTTATGGGTGGTGGGAAGTTTCCACATCAGGATTGCGCAGGTGATGGGGAAGATATTTGCGAGTGCGATAGTGGCGCATCTGGTGTTGGGGACTTTGGCACAGAAGATGGCGAGGATGAGCTGCCATGCGGTCGCGATCACTCCGGTAGGCATCCCGAGTAAGGTGGTCTGTAGTTTTCCATAGCCGAGTCCGGATACAATGATGGATGCAAATGTGACAAGGCCTCCATTGGCGATGTTCTGTGCGCAAGAGAAGAGAGCGAGTAGCCATGTTTTGGGATCTAGCAGACATTCGCGCACTTGGTACCATTTGACCTCCTTATCTTCCACGCCTGTGTTGTTGTCCTTCACGCGCTGCAGGCAAATGAATTTCTCTCGTTCAGTCATGTACCAGCACGAGGTAGGTGAATCTGGTAGGAAGAAGAACAGGACGAATGACCAGAGGATAGAGATGGCTCCCAGAGTCAAGAAAATCAGGCGCCAATTGGCAATGGAGACATGGGCGTGGCCGAGAGCGTAGCTAATGACACCGGTAAACACTGAGCTGAACTATTCTCTAATTAGTACGATTACATGAGTAGTCGAGAGAGAATGCAATCACCTGATTCGACCAAAATGCCAGACGGATCGGCTGCTCAGACCTCTTCCACCACATCACTGTGACGATAGCAGAGACGGGAAACGTCACAGCCTCCAGCATACCGATGAGGAATCTGACTGTGGCGAGTCCTGCAAAGTTGTGGGTAGCCGCCGTGCACAACATCAACATGCCCCATCCCAGAACTGCCCCGGACATGAATTTGGCGACTGGAAATCGCTGGATCAACCACGCAGCCGGAAGTTCGAAGGTCAAGAAACCGAAATAAAGGATGGATCCGAGCCATGAATACTGGTTGCCAACGAGATGTGTGTCTTTGGTCATGCCATAAATGGCGGCGTTGGAGATGATGCCTTTGTCGATTGCGCCGATGATGATGGTGATGGTCAGGAGGGGGAGGATACACAGATCAACCTTCCAGAGAACCTTTCGTGCCTCGCTTGCATCGATTGGAGCATTGGCTATAGAAGGATCCAGGTTCGCCAGGAAATTGGCGGCGACATCCTTTGTCGGGGCGGTGAGGCCTTCGAGATCGCCAGAGTGGATTTGTTTCACGGCGGAGTCTGACTGTTTGGAACTTTCAACTTGTTTCTCGTCAGAGAATTGTTCGTTCGCCATGATAAATACGTAACCCTTGCTGGGTAGTGTATATATGCTAGAGGCGGAGAGGCGGTCCGGGTAGAATGGGTGAAAAGACGGGGGAGGCCGCAGTGACGTCGACTTATACTTGAAGCTGCTTTGCTGTCGTGTGGAATTGAAAATCAAGAGGATTATCTCTTCTCTAAATACGCATCAGCAATGATACCAGGAGCCGCGGATCAAGCCACATCATATTGAGGGGTAATGATAAGCAATCTGTAGAGGTGTTGCTCCTTGCTAGACGCCTGATTTCCCGTCTGATATCTCAGAGTCTCAGACCCAAGATCCGAGTGATGGGCAGCAAGAATCCAGATAACCGGTTGGCGGTCATAGGTGGGATGAATGCGTCAAACCATTTGCGGTATCTGTCCGCTAAGGAGAGCGAGACTTTGCGGGCAAGAGATACCTGTCCGACTTATCTGTAGATTATCAATTATCTTAGATTGTCTTAGGCCTCTAATTAATAGTGGGATCCAATTTTTCCGTGTTGCGAGGCCGATGCCGACAGTCGCCGTTGTTGATGTTTCCGGAGATGACGATTTACACCGGCCCCGTAGAGTGGAGTCGTCCGGAGGTACGACCTCTTGCCGGTCTTCGTATAAAATAGTGTGTCCTTGCTAAGTTGCTTGAAATATTCAAGTGCCGCATTCTACTGCAACCATATGATTAAGGTTTCGGTGATACAGTAGGCTTCCAACAACGCAATACTTCGTGTGAACAATAGACATCATGGAAAGGCACTCCAAAGCTTGCTGCAATATCCCGCCTGTGCAGGCTGAAGGGTACACTCCCAAAGGGCAATATGAAACCGTCAATGGCATGAAAACCTGTGCGTATTATGTTCTGAGATCGAGATTGAGTGTGCGATAATAACCCATCGAAGATGTTACTGGAAAATCGGATGCTTCGACTGCGATACTCTATGTTTATGATATATTTGGATACGTCCCTCAGACCATCCAAGGGGCCGATATCCTAGCTTATGGCGATAAACATCGCCAATACCAGGTCTTCATGCCCGACTTTTTTGTTGGAGAGGCAGCTCCCCTGGCTTGGTATGGGAGTAGTGGGTACATTGGTTGGATAAAGTGCTAACTTTTTCAATAGGTTCCCGCCAGATAATGAAGAGAAGGGGAAGTTACTGGGAGCCTGGTTCGATGGTCACGGCCTTGAGAAATATATTCCCATTATCCCGGGTCTGCTGAAGGACTATGCAACAAAATACCCCGCGATTCAGACGTGGGCGGTCCTCGGGGTAAGTACTTCATCCTACAGATATTCCGATTGCAACGATTCAAATCTAACTTGTGGGCTCCAAAGACATGCTGGGGTGGCAAACTCGCCTCACTGACCTCGGGAGCTGGCACCCCGTGGAAAGCGGCAGCACAAGCACACCCTGCCATGCTTGATTCGGAAGACGCGACTAAGATCTCGATCCCGATGTGCATCCTCGCATCGATGGATGAAGATGCGGAGGAAGTTAGAAGATTCGTAGAGAATCTGAAGGGGCCAGTACATGAAGAGCGCTTTGCAGATCAGGTCCATGGTTGGATGGCGGCTCGGGCGGATCTCAAGGACTCACGAGTTCGACAGGAATACCAACGTGGATATGAGGCGGTGCTTCAGTTCTTTGCTGAACACCTGTAAGCAGCCTCTTCTTAATCATAGTCTAAAACCCCGGTTTGACATTATGTAGACATCATCATAATAGACCAAAGCTTTAGTTTCGAAGCTCAAGAGGAACTTGAGATATTCTCGAAGCGACGTGACTACCCGAAAATACAATGTTCTCCCAAATTAACCATTGACTATTCCCAACCCAAGTGCCACTGAATGGATTCATTTGAGATGAAATTCGGGTCGAAGTCTTCGTGCCAGGAAGTACTCAAGTCCTGTTGTGCAAGAAATTGCTGAAGATTCGGATTCCCCAAAAGATCGTTCCCATCGGCGTCTGCAAATGAATAATGAAGATTTTCTGTTCCCAATTCCACAGAGACCATCTCTGTATTGGAATGGTCACCTGAGATTGATGGCACCGGTTCAGTGTCTGTTGTAGTAGGCTGTGGAGGCTTTTCTCGCAGAACTGACAAATAGTTTTGCACATCTAATAGCGTTTCAAAGTAGCCAGACGCCGGCACGTTTCCTTCTTCCGCCATCGACTTCAGCAGATTCCATGCCGTCTCCACAGCCTCCTTATCCAGGTCGTCGCCAGCAGGACGCATGGAACAGGCAAGCATCAAGACTAGTGTGCTTGAGAATAATGATAAGGCGTCAAAATAACCAAAGGTTGCGAGACATCGATCTAACCATAGTTGTGTGAGAACTGCATTTGAGTTCCTAGCCGCTTGGACGCATGCATCAGCTAAAGCCAGAGCCATTGGAGATGGAGGTCGTGTCAAAGCTTCAGTTTCGGTCAAGATACCATCAAAGTGTTGCCGGAAGACATGGTAGAATATAGGCCGGGTTGTGAGAATCAAGCACTGCGAACTAAATCAGTAAATTATCAAACAATGCTAGATCTATCTACTTGGCCAAAATGAAGATGTAGCGATGCTGCGGTACGGGACTGGTACATAGGAGTTGCCGTGAAGTCTAGCTTGATCTGGGGAGGAAGATTGGTTTGCCACGATTTCAGATCAGCTAGAATCTTCTGTACGCTCTGCTCGACTCTACTGCCATTCGGTCGTCTCTCTTTTGGTACTCGCGTGAGCTCATTCATGATATGACCTGTAATTCTTGCAAGCTTGATGTGAGCCACAAGAAACTCAGGAGCGTAAAATTCTTGCTGATCGACGGGGGATAAGCCATCCATCGAAGGGAGCTGAGTATGAATGTCGTCATCGTTGAGCGTCATAGGGTGGCCGAGTTTTGACGTATAGAGGCGATCTAGACAATAAACAGTCCACCAGACTCGAATTCGACTCTCCTTTTCGACAGGGCTCAGTGGAGAGTTTGATGGAATGCTTCGGTGTAGGCCGAGGGCAAGGCTTACACGCAAAGCGAGGCCAGCATAAACATAAGCGGTTGTTTTCCGATTGAGTGCATGTGAGTAAAATGACTATCATGACTTAGCCTAGGCATCTCTCAATACGCTCCTGGGATACTTGCAAGCAGTACAAGAGTCTCTACGTATTCCACAGTAGTTTCCTCATATAGGTCTTGTAGATAACATATTGCCTTCACAAAATATGATGTACCTGGTACAGCTGTGCTTTTGGTCATCCTGGTCGAGTAGAGTTCGCCTAGAGCAAACATGGCAAAGAGTTTACAGAGCCAGAGAGGATCTTGTGACGCAGAACTAGACTTGTATGTCTCGTCAAGTCTATCCATGAATTGTTTTCGAGGAATGAAATGAAAATCAGCGCCCATGAATTGAAGATAGGAACGCACGAGCAATTTCGCATAAGTTCGATTCGGAAGTTCGAACTCTTCATTTGACATACGAAGAAGCTTCTCGTCGTGAAAGTATTTTTCTGGTAGAGAAGGTCGTAGGGCTTCGTCACCTTTGAGAAAACGGAGAAGTCGGTCTGCAAAGGTTGTGCACGCAGCTTCGCCATTAGAAGGCGGTTGAGAGTAATTTGCGTCCACTTCTTGTCCGGGATATTGGTCGCTGGTACTCAATGGCAGCCCTGAGTGATTAGAGTGAGTGTCTCCATGGCCAGCACCTGGCAGTGGTGTACTGATGCTCGATTCTGGAGAGTTGCCCGCAATGCTCTTTTGACGTTTGGCAGCCCGGAGATCAGCTTGGAGATCTTGAATATATCTGAGAAGGTTAATTGGGTGGAGCTGAAATGGCGGGAAGATTCTACTTCTCTGGAACAGCAATCTTGCGATTGCGTGTTGGGTAGGTACACTCTGGAGCAGATCTGGCATGCTGACAGCTGCGACAAGGCGTTTCGCCAGAACACTTGATTTTCTGTGCGCGACATCTGGTACATGCGACATAGTTTCTGGTATTTAATTTCCTCCGGAACTCCTCCGCCTGGTCATCAGGATGAACGTCCGACATACTATTATTTGTTTAGATATGGAAAACCACGATTAGGACTGGACTGTATTGAAAGCCAAGGATGATGGATGCGACACCAGACCAGTCCGTTACTCTTAGGGCAGTATTATACTGAACATTTTGTTCTAACTCATCAAGGCAGGCGGTGTGTACATGTAGCATATGGGCCGGTGTGATAAGGGCACCCAAACTCAGGACACACCAGGACACCGGAATTTGTTACCATGAATTGAATAGTGCTAGGAACTTACCGAAGATCCCGAAATTCTCTTATCAGGCTTACTTATATTAATCGTTCGGTTCCACCTCACCCAATTCCATTTGCAATGATCGAGGTCCGCATTCGAGAGGTATACTCTCTTCTCCAACAATAATGCTCGATCCCATGCCATGTCATCTTCGCTGTACACTTTATACTTTCCAAAAAATTAGTCAGAGATCAAGACCGGTTAAGAACGAAGGAGCAACTTGCTAAGTTTTGACCAAGAATACCTTTCTATCTCCCGAGCTTGCCTTGTAGACTTGACCCGATCCTTCAACAGCCAAAGGCGTCTGGGAAAGCCGTAATGGCTTTTCGAAGATACGAGAATGACCCGGGGAGTAGCATCCGGTTAGATTCATGGCCACATGTCAATGTGTGGGTTAATGGACCAGAGAAGGCCTAGGATATGATATCTCTGTAGGCCTTATTGACTTGCAGCGTGGAGGAAGCAGTATGATAAAGATATTAAATTCCCAAATCATCTGGGCTATCTCTGTTTGAAGAAGCACGTGCGACACTGCCAAGGCTGTTGGTGGGACAACAAGTGGATATTTAGGTGATTGACGTTGACTTGTCATCGCACGACAACGCCTCAACTCTCAACTCTTCACGTCCAACACAGGCACCCCATTTATCTTCTTTCAATATCTGCGATGGTCTCAAAACAAATGCTACAATCCCACGTCGATGACGGGCGATAAAATAATCAAAGGCGACAGGCCCCGAACCATCAGCACCCCTCCAAGCAACCCTCTCGATCTTCCTCCTTCTCCCCCACCAACCGATATAAAAGTGCGGGATTCTACCACTGTCCCTATGCTGGATCATTTCCAGTTGAAACTTCTCCACGCACTCGCCATACCTCTAAGTTCCCAGTTGCAACTCTCCTTTACGATATCGAAAGGTGCGTATGCACGAGCAATAACGCACTTGGCTGCATCTGCGCCAGCAGTCTGGGCTTATGTCCAGGATAAGCTGAGGTGCGTTTTCCGCTACTTCTCTAACATTCAGCATAATAAATTGACTTCACGCATACAGGCACGACCTAATAAACGATAATCTCATCATCCTCCGCATGCCCACTCTCGTCCACGAATTCGTTTCTCGCAAAGTCGCCGACACTATCCACGATCGCGTGCACCTTATTCTCTCTTCTGCCACAACAAACTCCGATACAAGACGCCTCATTGAAGCAATAACGAGCTTAGGTTCAGCTCGTGTTAGGTTTACAAAAACCTGGCACCGTGAGCCAGACCAGCAGTTTAAGATCAAAAGCTTGCGCTATCCAGGCGTTATCCTAGAATCGGCATATAGCCAACGAAGCAACAGTTTGGCCAAAGCCGCGGATGATTATGTTGTTGAAAGCTGGGGTGCTGTCCAACTCGTGATTGGCATCGAAACAGATCCGAATTCCAAAAATATCTACTTCAACACTTGGGCGCCAAATTTGGAGATAGATGGAGAGGAGAAGGTGTTGAGCAGTGAAAAGACAACCGACTCGGATCTTGTTCGCGATGAAAGAGGAAATGTCATGCAAGGAGAGCTGACTGTAAGCCTAGGCCAATTTGCTCCAGCGAAGGAGATCATGAGGCTGTTTCCCCAAGCCGATACCACATTAACTGTATCTATAAGCTACGCCGAGATCGCAAGCATTGTATTAGAAGGAGAGAAAGAGCAGGAGCTTCAAGACCAAGCTCTGGGAGCCGGGGAAGAAGAGATTGATGCAGAGACTAATAACATAAGGAAGAGAAAACGAGACAGCAGTAGTGAAGAGCAATTTTTAAGCGCCGATGAGAAAGATTGGGTCCGTAGAGAGGGAAAAGCTGTGAAGAAGTCAGAAGCCGCGGATAGGGATTATCCTGGATAGAAGTTATTTCGTTTATTTATTCAATCTATTATATCTAAAGTTCGGTTTTCAGCGTTTAATAGGTTCTGGGCGCTTATTATTAATCCGAGGTGTAAGGATCAAATAATAGGGAATTATTATTTGTCGATTTACCCTACTCGGAGGGTTGCATGCTTTACCATAGGGCACGACTGTCAGATGGAAATATATACACGTTATTCAATTAAGAACGGTCACAGGGACAACTTGCATGGGGTTGAACGTAGTGTATTGACACACGGGGAGAGTACTGTCTACTTGCACCAGGTTGACTT